>NTHP01000023.1:1112213-1189955 GCA_003416845.1 Oplegnathus fasciatus
AAAAAAAAAAACAGTCAATAACCTGTAATAAACAATAAAGGGTGATGGAATCTGACTCTTTGCAAATGTTTTGAGTCGTTTTTCATTTTGTTATACTGCATGACAATACTGTACATTTTTTTCTTTTCTTTTTTTCCAGTATGGGCTTCAGTTTACACTTATTCAAGACCTAAACAGAGCGCTTAAGCTCTCCCTCCATTACCCAATGCACAAAAAGACCTGTTGCTGATTTCACATGTAATTAGCTTGTGCCATGGCTGTGCCTTTCATGTATGTAAACCTGGCCCTGAGTCGCAGCACCTTTGCGTAATCCACAATTATTTGTGACTGGTCTAGATTAAGGCAAATCAATAAGGGTTAATGCCCCTTACCTCAAATTACCTCCTCCACGGTACTTCATGAACAGAGTTAGTGTCACAAATATTTTTCACATTCATTGTAGAAGTCTGGTGCAGAGGCCGCTTTAGAGCCAGCAAGACCTAATACACTGAGTGAATGTACACCTACAGCATATCTTCAGGCAACAGCAAGAGTTTAAACTGTGGGAACAATATAGTCAAAGAGTCAAAGCTGAGCGTATTAAGTAGTTTTAGAGGTGGAGGAGGACTGGCTGGGAAACACAAAGCTCATATCCCAAAGGCTAATTTATTAGAAGACCCAGCCTCTTGTTCAGTTTGTAAAGGCTTTTCCAGAGGCAAACATCACTTTCTTTCTCCTGACACTGGCATAAGCACATAAGTGTGTGTATGTGTGTGTGTGTATGGGCGTGTGTGTGAGAGAGAGAGACAGAGCGAGAATGTTCACATACTCAATATTCAGCCTGCAGATGAGTTCTGTTTTGCTCTCAGATTAAACATGGGGGAGTCCCAGGTCAGTTGCTTATGCTACACACTGTTCCATCCCTCACCATACACACACACACTCACACACACACCCACACACTTGTACAAGAGAGAACAATGTCCAATCCCCCGATGGAACTATTCATAAATATCAAAACAGGGAAGTCGAGCTTCTTGCTATCAAATCCACGATAGCATGCAAGGGTAATATGTTTTCAAATGGCAGATGAGAAATGTGCTTATGACAATGATGAAACAAGATAGCAGTGGTGATGGAACAGCCATATCCCTTGTGTGGTTTGTCTTGCTGCATTGTAATCACACTTTGCCTAAAGTGTGCGCTGATATCAGAACTTGTGTTATGATATTGGATCAGTGCTCCCTCCAAACTTTACAGACACAGAGAGAGAGTCAGAAATATATACAGTAGTTAATGGCCCATGTGCTAAACACCTCATTTTTTCCTCCCCTTGGTTATTATTAGCATTCTGCTGTTGACACTTTCTTCTCCATAGCCAATTAAGCTTGGTCTTTCTTAAATTATTTGCAAGCCACTTGTGAGTGTTTGTGTATTCATGACTCTGGTTGTTTAAGGATGTATCAACTGTATGATCACACATGTTTGTAGTAATCATTGTGTGTGTATGTGTGTGTGTGTGTATGTTAATTTCATCAACGAAAACATCATGAAAATATAAACTGACAACTGTTCCAACATGAAAATTGATAATTTTGATAATAATTGATAATAAAAAAAAATGTTTTACCAACAAATAATAACTAAATGATAATATGGACAGAATGGGCCAATGGAGCCATTTCTGTTGGCTAATCTGAGTTAATGACACTGACCATATATAGGCAGGTGAGGACGAGGAATAAGACCCAAATGCAGACAATCAAGCAGACAGGAACGATTCAAGGATTTATTGATAAAATGAAGGTACATAAGCTTACAGGCAAGGAAAGTTCGAACAGACGTAACTGAGAGTCCACGGGTAACAGGAATGGGGGAGAGAGAAGGGTGCAGGCATGCAGGTGCAGATTCATAGTCAGGTACAGGTTACAGGTAACAGGATTCAGGATACAGGTCAGGGTTCAGGGAAAGCAATGGAAGAAAGTGACACTGATAATCTGATCAGGAATGAGTGGAATAGGGCTGGTAAATATAATGTAGGGCTGATGAGGGAAAAGTGGAAACAGGTGAACAGGTGAAGGTGAGAGTCAGGTGACTCGGACAGGTGGGAGAGTGTGACAGCATCTGGTGGATGGATTGAAAATGGCAATGCAGGGGCCTGGGGAAGTGGGAATCTGGCTGAAGGGTGGGACAGGGAGGCAGAATGGGAAAGACAGGACTGAGGCAGATGTTGTGACACCATAGTGTAATCATGTGAAACCTTAAATAACCACATTTTTAAACAACCAGAAGAATATATTCAGTCACACTGTTATATACACCTACAGTGTCTAGAGGTATCACTTCACTTGGATATTAATGTTTTATGAAATTCCTTACCAAGTTTAGGCTACTGCTGGGATTTTCTGAGAAGAAAATCTAAGGCTTGATGAAAGGTCAGTGTAAAGATTTCATAAAGTGCCTCAATTAACACTGGTGCATATGTGTGTGTTTGTAAATGAATTATCTGGCTATAATATATACATATATACATATACATATACATATATATATATATATATATATATATATTAGTATGAATATTGGAATATAGAGATTTAATGGAGCACAACCCATCAACTACTGTAACTTTGTGTTTCTTTTTATTTTGTTGACATTGTCCATAGTTTTTGGTTTTTCTCTCTGATATATTGCGATGTCTTGGCTTTATACATTTTGCAAAACGTTTTGCAAAAGATTCAGTAGGATTTAAGAAAAAAAATAAAAAAAATACTCGGCACACATATAAATGATTCGTTGCTCTTTCAGTTCGTTAGGATATGTGATGAATTTCTGAATGCCATAACTACTGATCACCTGACTGCAGTTCCTCTCAGCTCTATGGAGCGTTTAGCTTCTTTCAGCTCATTGTTTTGGTTTTATGGTCTGTAACTTAACTGTCAGCAGCATTTCAAAAAGCAGCAGGCTGATGTTTTCAGTAATAATAAAAAAAACTCTGATTAACCCAGTGTACACTACCTGCCCACCACCAAACAGCTGTTTTCCTCCTATAATAGGTGCGGTTAAGAGATGTTAGAGCTGTTGCAAGTTCCTTTTGATTTCCATCAGTAGATGTTTACGTTATGATGCTTGATAAGAAGGTTATTTTAAAGGTTTACATTGTCTGTGATTGCTAAATCTGTACTACTGTTTATCCCGCCATGGAGCAGTCAAAGCACTGCCATCACTGGCTCTATTTTCATATTGTGTATCAGCAGCAAAGTGTGTGTTTTGCTGCATGACAGTTGTGTTGGCTATTGTTTTGTTTACTGACCCCTCTCTCCTTCCTCTGTCTCCACCAGTCTTGGCTGACAGGTGACATTTAGTGTCAGGAGAAGACCTATGTGGCTGACCGCCTTATTCTCTGTATTGGTGTATGTGTATGTGTGTGTGTGTGTGTGTGTGTGTGTGTGTGTCTCTGTGTGACGAATTTCGTGTATTCCCAGCCAGTCGGGTCACTCAGAGTATTACATGTGGCCTGCAGGGGCAATGGGCAGAGGAAATGAAGGGCTATTAGAGGGAGAGAGGGAGAGAAAGAAAAGACTGGCAGAACGGATAGACAGAGAGAAAGACAGAGACATTTAAGCTAGAGGCTATGTGACAGTGGAGACTGTCCAATAATGATGATGTGTTCCTATCAATCTAACCATGGCTGCATGGTGGCACCGCAGCCCACAGCTAGGCCTTGCAATGCTCAATATCATATTAAATATAGTGTTATATCCAAAACAAATAATAATAACAGTCATGGCAATAGTAAAGGGTGAGTTTACATTCACCGATAAAGAGTTGAATCACTCGGTTACGGGTAATCTTTCTTTGTAATGCTGCAAAAATAGTTCTCCCCAGAGAGGAGAGAGAGGGAGAGAGGTTTTTCCGCGCAGCCACATTTGCATGATGAGAAAGCACTGCTCATATTCATCTTAGTAAAGTCACAGTAAATGACTCCAACAGCATTATCATCTGTTTTACGCAGGTGTGCGGCTGGGGAAAATCACTCACTTCAATCAAAAAAGCTGCAGCTTGCTGCGTAAGGAGCCTCATTTTTTACCATCACACTGTACGACATAGGAATTAGAGGAGAGAGACATAGAGGCCGGGAGAGAGAGGGTCGTAATAACTCTATTTTCTCTGCGGTTTACGGAGGCGATTTTACCCACGCGGCTGTGGGATGATTTGTATTAGTGTGTATGTGGATTTTACTGACATTTGCAGAATAGTAAACCACCTGACAGTCTTCATCAACCTGAAACTGCTGGATGCTCAACATGGTGAAAAGCTTTTCATAAGCGTGATCCTAAATGTTATTGTCACAACCAAGGGGAGCGAGACAACCGTCCCACTGACTTGCAGCATGTAGTGTGGCGTGTTGAGCGGGCTTTTGAGGATGCCTGTTGAGGGATCAGACACATTGAGATTGATGCACAATCAAAGGGAAAGGCAAGACAAGTAAATGAATAAGACATCAGTGTAGAGAGTGGTTGTATCTAAGTGTGCATGATTGTCTCCAGAGTTCCCTACATTGGCTTTATTCAAATCAGTTACTTGTACGTTAGCCGAGCATTAGCAGCTAATCAAGCAAACACATTCAGATGCAGATCCATAGTGATTAAGGAACTGCATAATATGACATGACTGGGCTATAATTTATTTATAATAAACCGTGAGTGATTGAAAAATTCTCCCCCTCGTCTCATTCTGTCAAATTAATCATCTATTGCTGTACAACCATGTCTCCCTGAAACAACTGTCAAAGTTACAATCCTGAAGATTTCAGTCTTGGTTGATTTGGTGACACCCGTGGTTACTGTGGTTACATTAGCAAACCGTCTTTGAACAGCTACCCTCTGATTACAGCGCAGCCAAACAACCTCACGTTTTTTTAATAAAGAAGTCAATCAGTAACTAACCTTTTGCTAGTAGTTTTCCTCACAAGAGTAGGGCACCGTAAAGTTGCTGAAGAGTTGAATGTGTGGCACCTGTTACCTGCAGCTCTTCATGTAACAGCTCACTGTGTGGCTGTTTGATGACTCCCTGCAATGTCTAGAACTGATCATGTCTTGTCATGTAGACGGATTTTTGACGCACAATCGTGTAAGCGCTGACCTCTGTGACACTGCATTTCCTGTGACTGCTTCACAGTAAAAGTCACCCCACATTTTGCCAGTTGAACGCTTTTAAAAAATAGCTACAATTGAAGAATAGCTACTGTCTATTTTACTAATCTTATTTTTTTAAATAGTTTTTTAGACGGAATGGGCCGATTGCTGCTTTCTCGAGAACCGCTCAATCAAAACAACCTAACACTGGACGCTGCACTTCCTTGGGTCCTCACCCACCAAGTGTGAAGTCGATCGGATGAATGGTTGTCAAGATAATCAAAGGACAGACAGACAGAGACTCCTTCCATCTAAAGTTAGATGTAAAAATCCTGTTGATTTGTGATCTGTGATGTGCCTGACCCAGATAGACCCTTTCTAACAAAGTTCTTCAACCACTGTGGTTTTACTGGTTTTACTTAGAAGTTAGGAAGGAGTTTTTGCATTTGTATCCCTTTTTTCCATTGATTATTTATTAACAGAATTTTTATTCATACGTTTTTTCATCCGTCACATATTATATGTTTTAGAAACCACTGATCAAATTTTTACAGAGCTTGAAATGATGCGTATCTCATCACCCTTTTGATAACATTATATGTGAAACTGTGGGAGCTCTTTTTACCATAGAAATTCATTAAATCCTTTTTATATCACCAGTGTGTGTATGTGCACACTCTGTATCGCTATGTACGTAGGTATGTGTATATGTGTGTGTGTGGCTGAGTGGTTGAAACTGTTTGAATTGGCAGGTCTCCCAGGAAGCTACTTTACAGGTGGAGGTAACAGATGCACCTTTATACCTATACAGATACAGTGTTTCCGTTAAGCTCTTGGTTATGTATTGCTTCACTGCTGCTCTATGTGTGTGTGTGTGTGTGTGTGTGTGTGTGTGTGTGGTTAACAGCTGCGGTTTGCCTGTGTCTCTATATTGCCCGGCTTTTGTGAAGAGGGTGCAAAACAGAGAGAGACAGGGCCAAATCATGCTCACCTCTGCTTTAGCAAAAAAGCCAAAGAATAATGCATTTCATAAATATTTATACCTGTTTCTGATTTCATATTCATCTACAGTACAGGAGGGAGGCATGGCCTGCGTGCGCGTATGTGTGTTAGGGTTGGTGGCTTGTAGGTTGGGGTGAGCGTAGGAAGTCATCCTCGAGTCATACTTTTCAATCTCAGCAGGACACTGCTCACACTCTCCCATCCGCGGCATTTGAAACTTGAGAGTAACATGGTGCTTTGATTCACAGACATATATACACACACAGATGCATATAATCTAAACAAGTATTTTACAGACGGTTACTGTGGCTAAAATACATCTTAAAGATTTCCATCACTTTTGTCAAACCTTGCTGTAATATTTGAATAGATAGATTTGAAGTACATCCTACCAAACTGCATTAAAAACATGTACGAGTGAATGTACTATTTAATCTCATCAGAAATCTTATTATAAGGCAACATAACAAATCTAGAATGTCTGTGATTCGTTATTAGCTGTAAAGTCTCCCCAAAAAGCTGCTTTTATTGTTCTGCTGATGTCTCTTGCATTGACATATTATGAAGCGCTGTTTTCTTCATAATGCCGATCACCACCTTCCCGACCAAATCCAATGATTGTCATCTCATGTCAGATTTTGAGAGCGGTAACCGAATAGAAGGAATATCACCCGGGAATATCTTCTCTAATTGTGCTCTCCGTTTTGGCTTCACTTTGCTCGACAGTTTTTCTTTGTGTTCTTTTTTTGGGGGGGAGAGCAAATACACAGAAATGTTGCACCGAAGCAAAGTACAAAGAGCAGTCTATTGCAAGTGTGCTGAGCAATCACCCTGATGAAACATAATTGTATTTTAACGTGATAGAACAATATCCCTGCCCATAACTCCCTTTAACTCTTACTTTTGACGTGCAACTGAAAACATATTACAGCATGAGATGCGAGCCGGTATCAATTCTGTCTTTACTCTTTTTTTCCCCTTTTTGCAATAAAACAGTTGAAGCTCTTACCCTCCTTCGATCTTTCTTCATGCTCTCTCATCCCTCCCCACTTCTTTATTCTCTTCATTGAACCTCCTCCTCCTCCTCCTCCTCTCTGTGGCGGAGGGGAAGGAAGGAAGAAGTGGTAACACGTAGCATGTCTTCATTAAAGTGTCACTCCCCATTATTTTCGTGCTATCTCAATTAGCAGCAGGTTTAATAAAGGGCCTCTTCTCTCTCTCTCTCTCTCTCTCTCTCTATTGCTCTCTTTCTGTAACTCTCTCCATCTCCAACTCTTTCTCTTTAACTCTGCAATCACACTGAATGATGGAGTCGCTGCTCAGAAAGTGATGGGCAGAACGGGTGGAACCGCAGCACGGGGGAAGAAAGAGAAAAGGAAAAACAAAGAGCGCTGAATGCATGAGACGAAAAAAAAGAGAGGAGGTAGATCTGCACCAGTTTTCTTCCGAGCATCTCCTTCCTTCTCCTCTGAGAGCAATTAGACACTGCCGGCAGTGGCTAGACCCCAGACTGATCTGCAGCTTCTGCTCTTGTGTGCGCGCGCACGCGTGTGTGTGTGTGAGTGTCCAGTTTCCGCTATAATCACCACAGCATCACAAAGAGCTCTTTGTGAGTTCAGCAGAAATAAGGTGCCTACAGGTCAGATCAAGAGAGTGCACACACACACACACACACACACACACACACACACACACAAACACACACACACACACATAGACATTGACAGATATGTCAACATCGTCAACATGGTGACATCTGGATGACCGTTGTTGGGCTAAAAAATCTTGCTCACGTGGGCACAGAATTTGAACCTCCTTATTGTGTCTTCAGAGTGAGGTAGGCCCAAACAATATGATCTAAAACCTTTATCATGATATGTTGTCATAGTTATGGTAATAACGACAAATGTAATGGTACATATTTATTAAATACATCAGAAAATGGCACTTCATTTTCTTGTGCTGGCGTAGTTTACATGTTTGTCTGGATTGTATTTTGGGCTGATAGGCTGGATGAACATCTTTGGGATTCAGACAATTTATTCATTAAAAACTGTGATGAGAGTAAATTTAAATTTAGGTCAGTGAGAGATTTACAGTGGTGATACATTTGTATTACCACGCGGCTCCAGCATAATACTGTCACAATCTGAACTGCAAAAAGTGCAAGCAGCAAAATTTGCACGCATCAAATATGTTTCATCTAAAACATTTGGCAAAACAAATTAAAAGTATGTGAATATATTTTGTAGGGGACAAGGTTGACAGAGGGGACAAAATGAAAATTTAGGACACAATAAGGCAGGGTCTTTCTTGCCAGTTTGACAGTGTTTTGGTGTAGCGTGAATAAATCTGCTCTGCCTCACAGATCTTTAGTGCAAAATCCAACCCTCATCACTGTGGCTGTTATTCTCCACTGGAACATGCACGGTTAACTCCCTACTGGTAAATGTGCACATCTGACACGTACAGTATACTGTATGTACAATATTTATGTTTATTCACACAAAAGCACGCATACACTTACAGACACACTTAAATGCAGATATGCATACATACATACACAGGTGCGCTCACACAAACAAACAAACACACTCATGCTAAGCTTCAGATGCTGCCCCAGATCCACACGCAAACACACACATACACACCTTTTTCTTGTAATGGACTGATTACTATGGAGAGCTATATCAGTGCTGCCATCTTACATTTAGCCTTCCGTGGTTTGGTTTAAGCACGCTAACTGAGAATGCATACATTTACACCTTCTATCCCCAAACTCCTCTCTCTGACACATACACACACACACACATAAACACACACACACACATGGTATGTGATGACCAGTGACAGGAGTGGGTGGTTGGTCAGGGGCTGATCTGTGTGTAATTGGGGGATATTACAGCAGCCATCTCACTTAGCCTCTGGGAGACTGATCTATATTCACTCTGCAACTCATATTCACATGGCTTCCTGCACAGACACTCACACATTCACAAACACACACTTACCACACACAGGCACCAAACTCCATTCTTCCACACAGAATCTACAGACCAAGGACAGGCAATATCTCAGACAGGAACACAGCAACACTGAGGTCCTCGATGCAGCTGGCACCATGAAAACACACCACGTGCACCGAAATCTAGGCCCAGTAATTTAGGTTTGATTGGAAAAATGTCCATTATCCTTAATCTTGCATGTCGAGTCAAACCTGAGCATGAAATCCTGCTTTTTTTGTCCAATTATGATATTAATAAACTCACATACACTCACGTATAGATGTAGATAAGAGCAGTAGATAAATGGATAAAGGGATCTGTGCTTATCAAACTAGAAAAAAGATATGCATAGTATGAATGGACAAGTCCAGTGCACATGGAGACGCACCTCCCCTTTAATTTGCTTTTTGTCTGACTAATGAAATCTGAGTGTAAATTTAACTATTAAAGAAGTAGTCAAAATAAATGAACAATTTATTATATTATTGTTATTTATAACAATGCATCATATTTTATAAGCTTATCATATGTTTTGTACGTTGAATCTCGATTTGTAAAGCAACGAGTTACAAATATGTGTCAGATAAATATTGTAGAGTAAAAAGTACAATATTTACCTCTTAAATGTGGTGGAGTGGAAGTATGAAATAACATAACACAGAAATAACCATGTAGTTAGTTACTTTGCTTCACTGGATACAGAGCACATTTTAACATTAGTATGTAAGTGTAGAGCAATGTAGGCCTGCATTCACAAAAGGGGATAGCACACAAATTAAAAAAATATAAAAATATAAAATATACTGTAATACATTAAAAAATATATTTAACTTTCTCAGTAAAAAAAAGTCTGTTTAAGATTAACCACTAAACACATAAAACAGTTGGATGCTTGGGGACAACGCAATTTTCAGTAAACCCGTTAAAATGATTCCATAAGTTGTCATTTTGCGTCGACCCTTGCCATCACTTTGTAAATGCGGGTGTCACAGGATTAAAAATGGCGATGAGCAAACTCTTTATATTTAATGAGAACAACAGTGGAGCGCAAGAGAGCAAGGTGATCTCCTCTGTGCCCCAGAGAGCTCCATGCTAATTTTTCCAGGGCATGGGCCCATTAGCATAGGGAAGCTGACACCATTGCTTTAGGCTACATATAATACCCTAATGACCACTCTGCTGTTACTTTGAATCAAGGGTATTAGTTTTGTCTCTGATAAAAGACAGCCGTGATGGCTTAGCCTACTTCCACTGTTGGACAGTGAGGTTTTTTTTTTCAGTGTTTTGTGGAAGAATGTGATTTATCTTTGACTACTATTGAGAGTCAACATCTCGTCTTCTCTCTCACATCATCTCTCCTCTCATGTCTTTTTGTTGCTCTCCTTTCTCCACTCTCCTCTTGCACTTTTATTAAAAAACACATTTACTACATAAATCAAAGGAATCCAGTGGTGGTTAAAGAATAATTACAATGAACATTTTCCAGCCAGAGACGTGTTTGTCAATATGTTCTTTTACACTCAATACAGCAAACCTCTATGATATAACACACAGCCGTGTCTCTTTGTGGTAGGACTGTTCATGAACATACAACATACACAGACTTTAATACACTTACAAAAAACTAATCATAAAAATGCACATACAAGGGTGATATAGACTATTTCCTTCAATGTTCCTATTTGCCTCAGAAATGTCCTATAAACATATGATAAGGATGCTCACCTCATTAGTATCAAGACCATTTTACTGTGCTCCAAGAAAAGTCTTCAGCAGGTTTGGTTTGCCCTGCAAACAAGTGAACTTATCTTAAGAAATATATAAAGACTATATTTCATTAATTGACTCTGAGCATATTTTATGAGGTTAAACAGTCCAGTCAAGCATCCTGATATTAATTCAGTATTCCTAGAGTGCAATAGTTCACATGCACATAACAACAGGCCTCGACCCCACTTTACATCGAGATACTTTGCCTGTGATAAAGACTTTGCCGTCACTCAAGCAACACATTATTTAGAAATTTTGTTTGATTTCATGCAAATAATGGACGGGGACGGAGAGGATCAAAAATTAATGGGGGACTTTGGGAAGCACGATAAATTATTGAGCGCTGGCCTGATTAATTCTTAATAGCCATTGTCAAAAAAATCACCGTCTTCTAGTGCCGTTAATTCTCATCAAACCTACTTTAGAGGAGCGTTTCTGCTCCTACATACAGTGCAGTAGCACTTCCTCCTCCCCTCTGCAGCCGCCTGCAGAGGGGGGATGCAACTTGTTTCTTACAGCTTGTGTGACCTACTACAGTTAGTATTTGTGAAACATTGGTGGTAGAAAAAAATTCAAGAGGGTACAGTAATTTTTAAAGTGCTTCTATTGTTACCCCGATAAAAATGATTTTACTTCTCAACTGGCAGTCTATTTTTTTTTTTTACTTAAAAGATATGAAGGCGTTGAGATATGAAGAGCTTTTCCACACAAATGCTTTGCTGTCTTTATTTCTTCTTTACTCGAATGGTAACTTTTTTTTTGCCACAGACTTCAAAGGGATTTTAATTTGGAAAAGCATGAAGCAAGGACACACTCTTGTATCCCCTCTCAACCTGATAGAAAATTGTCCCTTGCTTCCAGAAGGACTCATTCTAATAGCACAGGAACAGACACACAGACTAATGTAGTGCAGGAGACAGCATTGTGCTGTGAAGTGCATTTCTGTGGGAGTATCTCTCGAAGTTTCTGTTTTATTGTAGAGAATATTTCCTATCTAGTCTTTTCACAAATCTCTGTAAAAGTAATATTACATTTTATCCTTTTGTCCTGCTATCCCTCCACCTTATAAAATAATATTTAATGGCTCGGACCTTATTTTAGTTGATCCTGTCCTTGTGAATGTTGGTTAAATACAATACCAGAAAGCAGCATAAACCCAAATGTGGAACAGGCATGCAAACACACAAGTATTAAAGAAGTACAGTAATGTTGCTCTTACTGTGCATGCAGCTAAATAGCTGAAACATCTGCTCCCTGCACACCCTAGCAGAATCAAAATACAGCATCTTATTTTGAATATCAATTTCAAAACATGTTTCCATGAATTATAGATAACAGATATCAATATGTTAATGAGTACACAACATATGGTTAACTCCAATGATTATAGATTTACACCAGTAGGGGGAAGAGTGTGCAAGGAAACAGATCTCAGTGTTATGAAAGCAACAATCAAGCTGAGGATCGAGCCTCTCTGTTCATGCAATACAAGGAAAAGTTACATGTCCCTGCTCACATTCACTGACATTTACCACTAAAGGCTACATTAGGACTGCACCACTCAGAAAGGAAGCACTTCCAAAGAACAAGAGAATCAAACTTCTTTCCTGAAGGAATCTCTTTCTCTTCAATTAAGAAGACAATCTTTTCCACAGTGTCCACAGTGGTGGATATTGATTTGAAATATAATGGGCCAAATAGAGGAAGATGACGTAAAACAGTAACAGTAGGTGAGCTTACAGCTTACTGCTTACAGCTATAGTACATGGTCATATTCCTCAGATGTGCTTCTTGGATCCTACTTAATATGTATTTTACATATAAACAAGCAGATTCAAAATATTTACAGAATAAACCCCTTCCTTTCCAACCTGGGCTGTAACCAGGATTTTAGATATACTGAGGTCATGAGTCCCCGAATGCACCCACCACCATTCTCAAAATTGTTTGACCAGAAACCAAAAATAAGATCTCATTTTTTTAAAACCATTTTGATTTTTTGATCTTCACTGTTTTTCATAGTTTATTAATTATGTTCAATTATACTTTCTATAAATCTTATTTAAGTATAAATGCTGTATAATGCCATGCTGTCTGAGTTGAAATTCTAGTGTAAATAAGCTGAAGCCTCTATTTATTTATTACTTTGTTGGCTGAAAAGTAGTCAAATATATACGTGTACGTTTTAAATAACAAAGAAAAAAAAATTGGAGACGTGATATCACTTTGCAGACATTACAATAGTAACTATTGAGCACTTGTTTTCTGTATTTTTGAATTACGTTTTTCTTCAAAAAGCGTAACTGGTCAGTGTCCCTGACAGCCTGCTTGACATGTTTACAGTAGCTTCTATAAATGATGGCACAACATATATACTGTAATCAATCATATGTCAGTTGATCAATATGATCTCCAAGAGGTTAACACTGTTGTCAACAACATTTTCATTCGAATGAGTAATGTCATCAGAACAGTCACATTTAAATCATAAGCTCCATTAGCCTACGCAGAAATCAGTTTTTAGATGCGGCTATTTGTAGTGTATATTTAAGCAAAGAGTTAAGCATTCAGTTTAGCTGACATTCATAGAAGTAACACAGGTTTTAGAGAGAGCGTTGGCCTACTTGCAGTGCTAAAACTGCAAGAAATGTCACATTTAGCAAATAAAGCTACTAAGAGCTGGTGATTCCTCTCTGGCCAGCTGTAAAGCACAAGCATCCACGGCTCTATTATGTGCTCGCCTTTGCTCTGCTCCGCAGCTTTGCACTGTGTGTGTGGGCCTGCCACTGACTGTTGACTGGCACGGCCTGTCTTCCTCTGCATATTCAACAGCTCTTATGAATATCACAGCTACTTGATTGCATTGTGATTATTCACAAACCTCACTTGCTCTCTCTCCTCTCTCTCCCTCTCTCTGCCCTCTGTACTCCATTACTAGTCAGAACACAGCCCCAGCGTTGTAGCATCGCCAGCCTGATCTGACACCATTCCTTTTACGGGTTCAACAGCTTGCTTGTCGTACAGCAAAGTAATTAGTACTGCGCGCTCATATTAATTAACAAAGAGCGTTATCACTTTATTAATCCATATTAGAGAGGTGGAGGAGGAAGGGAGGGCGCAGTCAGTGTTGGTGTAAGGAACTCTCGGTGGGAGTCTTCCCCAGCACTGTTTTGTAGTCCTATTGTCCATGACCTCTGGTGCCTTCAAAACATCCCTACACCAGTGGTGTATGGCTTAAAGTGTTCATTAAATCTTTTAATGCAAATAACGTCTATGGAATAAACAAACAGGGGTGGCAGAATTGGGGAAAACAGGTGCCATGGTGTGAAAGCACGCTAAACGATGTGATAGTGGGGGAATTAATTACTACCACAGCGCTAATTGGAAGCAATAATTTGTGTGATTAGCGGGCCGCTTAAGAAGTGAGACACATCTACCGCCTGTATACACAAGTGGAGAGGTGTGGGCCTATTCAGTGTCTCTCTGCGAACACACACACACACACACACACACACACACACACACACCAAATAAGATGCCAGTCATACATGAATCTGTAGACCTGATTCTGATGCACACACACAAATATCCAAAGTAAATTGTTTGAGATGCACACACATTCTATCTGAACATAACTCGAGCGAGGAACACAAGTTTTGGCGCTTATTTTTCACACATTTTTCTGTGTCCTCCTTTACAAACAGACAAAAAGATCTCCCTGTGATGAGGCAAGGGGTTCACTTAAAAATGCTGATGGCTAATTAACAGAGCGGGCTTTGTAGGTGGCGGGGGAGGAGGTGGTGGGCTTTCCCCCCCTCTTTGTTACCTCTCCCCCCTTTACACACGCAGCACTTCTAAATGTAGACTACAATCAAAACAAAGTCCCTGTATTAAATTCCCCCTCATTATTTTCCTGTAATTCCTATTGGCCATAATGATCAAAGTGAATAATTAATTTCTGCCAATTCAGGATATAATTTGGTTCTGGTTTTTTTGTTGTTGGTAGAATATAGTTCTATGTAGTATCTTGTTCACATTCTTCGCTGATTTTTCACACAACTGGAACCCAGTCATCCCTTGTTTCACTGCAGCTTTGGATTAGTGATCTGGTGATAATGGTGAAACATTGTAATCGACCCACCTCAACGCATTTTCTTGAATTTCCCGTTATTTAAATCTCCCTCTCTTTGATGACAGTACATTTGATATTATGTTCCCATAAAGTCCCTAAACTGTAGATGCAACGTGAAGTTGTGTTGCGTTTCCCCCTGCAGCTGTGTAATTGCCCTGACTTTACTACTGCCCCAACAGACTTTGCTGTAATAATAATTGTCATGTTTCACTGTGCTGAGGGCTTACTCTCATACACTTTACCTGCTTTCATTACATTTTTCACTGGCACTGTCCAGCCTCTCCATACTTATTGGGCTGTAATGCTGCTGTATAAAATTACACATTTGCCATTAGTATTGTACAGTACAGTATTGACGGGATTCCAAGAGACATCACTGTAAGATACATATTGGTGTAGAAAACAAACTACACTGATGGAGAGCTTATGGGGATATCAACACTGGGAGGTTTTGTTGTGCCATTAACTGCACAAATCATAAAAGTAAAGGGTGGAAAATGTTCAACACCCCAAGAAGGAAACCTGTCTTTTAGCTCAGAGTGCAGAATTAAGTACAGTATTAGAATGTAGTGATCTGGTCAGACCCTGAATTTTAATAAGATGGTGGAGTTTTGCTCAGAAACACCTGTTTTAAGGTAACAGCTACCGTGCTCTCAACATGTGCAGCAGGCAAACAGCAGATATTTCATATACTGCTAACATTCCTTTTTCTAAGCTAACGTTAGTTGCATGAGGGGGGGTTGTCTGTACCTTTAACCCATGCTGCCTGTTTAGTGTTTGAGACACGGGTAATTTTTCACTACACAAGAGTTAACTTGATAACACAAACAGTGATTACTGTTTGCGTTATCGCCGCTCCTAACTGCCAGTCCTCACTGGAATTCCATGTGTCATATTAGCTACTGTGGCAAGAGCCAACGGATGTCTGTCAAAGTGTGGTGTGTGGTAAAGAAGTTTCTGAAAAAAGAGGATAAATTCCACATTTTCTGGTTTCCAGCAAGTTGCTTTATTTCTCAATAATGAACATGTCCATATATAAAATATCATGACAGTGTGGCAATGAGTTTTTTACCCCTGTGCTGCATGTGCATCCTCGAATGTTTGTAAATGGGACACCCGTCCATTTGTCTTGGTAAATGTGACATGGGAGTGAAATATGAAACAACTGTCTGTGTAGAAGCATGAGAAATGGACATAATACTATCGTCAGTACCATGGAATGTGTTGACACCTATTCGTTTGCAGTGGTCTGATTGATTTTCTGGTCATATTTTTTTTTAAACATGCTCCCTGATGAAACGTTGAGCAAGCGGCAGATGTTTTAAAACACGGATATCACAGAGCTGTTATCTGATTCCTTCTGATGAATTAGAGCCGGGTCCCTCCAGTGCTCAAAGGGAGTCCACTCCGCATGAATTATTACCAAATATAATTTCAGCTATTAGTCCTCTTTCCTGAACATCTGAACATGGAAAATGTGGAATTAGAAATTAATACCTCTGAATATCATGGCAGGGTTTTTGAGACCGGGGGATTCATTTTCATGTTCTCCTCCCTCTCTTTTTTTGTATTCCGACTGAGTTTCTGACACATTTATGTGTTAAGTTGGGCTCAAGCAGTTCTATTACCATACAGATTATCCATTGTGAGCTTTGGTGTGCTGCAGAAAAGAATTAGCATTCAATAGAGAGAAAGGAAATACAGAGGCAAAGAAAAATGGAATGAAAAAGGGATTATGTGTATCCTGCTTCCCTCCTGTTTATGTCTCTAATCTTTACCGGGGTCAGTGTTTTATCCAAATTGATTTCTTCAAGCTAAATGCTCTTGTTCTTGCTATGCAGGGTGGTTTTGTCCGCCTATCTGTGTGCAATTAAACAGTTTCCTTCTTATCTACATAATGGCATACAGCACGAGGTGATGACTTCATATGCTATAACAACAGGAAAGAATCAACAAAGACTTGCCTGACTTTTCTCCTTTGCTCTATAATTCATATACACTGTACACTCACTCACTCACTCCCTCGCTCAGCAACCATAAAGGTCTTTGCAGCAACTAATAACTTTAGTTCAGTCAGATTTATAGAAATGTGTCTAAAGGCTGAACTAGGTTGTATGACGTGTTGTCCGACCGTATCTAAAGGCCAAGGTGTTCATACCAATGCCAAATGGCCGCACTTGCAGGTGGGGCGAAAGGCCTGCCGCCATAGCCTCTCCCTGGCTGCATCCTATTGCCTGCCTTATCTCTATCCAAGAATTTGGTGCCTTTAGGGTATCTTTGTATTGAATTGTACAAATGGGCATACTGACACATACGTATGGTGCATGCATTAGTCTTAGCTCGGAGCGTTGAAGCTACAATCTCCAACAGCAAACTGACAGATAACAGGAGTTCTGTGACCTCACGAGGAAGTTGACCTTATATGCCAATAATAATTGCAGAGGCACTCCCATGTGAACACCCCTGAGCAGTGTTGCCAGGTCCAGCAAAACTGTCCAGCCCAAAGCCCGCTTAAAACCTGCACACTACAAGAGTTTCAACACTGTAGCGCCTCTTCTCTTTTCTCTCTTCTTCTTAAGTTTTTATATAACATCTAAATTTTTCCCACTTCCAGCAATACAGACACTGAGTGACTCGTGGCGGCACGATACTTTCACTCAGGTAGAGTAAGCTCAATCTTGTTGCCAGATATTTAAGTCAATATGCATTCCTAAGACCTTTTGCGATGTTGCTTTTTTATTCCAACTAAACCTTTTTGGCAAAAACACATCCAAAACTTTATTCTTCAGCTTTCACCTGTACCTTTAGCCCACTTTGACAGAAAAATGCAAAACCTGCCAAATCTTTTCCTGACCCCAATTTCCTTTACCTACCACCACACCACACTGGCCTCACCCCTATCCGTTCTGTCCTCTCTTGTTTGAATGTTACCTCTCTTGGCCACCTCCTTTACTGTACTTTCTTGTTCCAGTCTCTCTCTCTCTCTCTCTCTCTCTCTGCCTGACCTTACATTGGAGAAGCCAGGAGGGAGGATCCCATCTGAAAGTTCAGCCAAATGTTAGCAACTGAGGGAGGGATGTTTCTGAAGAGGAGCACCCGCTCTCTCACTCTTTGTCAAACACCTCTTTCTCCCCCTGGCCTCCTCCTCCTCCTCCTCCTCCTCCTCCTCCTCTTCAGTTTATCATTTCTCCTCTCCCGACCGAAGCTTGCTGTCTGGCTTCTGGAGACTGGCGGCCAATAACGGTGGAGTAGTCTGATACCATCGGCTGCCGGAGGGAGTGGAGGCAGCCGAGAGGTTGTCTAGCAAACCCAAACACCTGTATTCTGTCATTCATTTGATTATCCCTCACCCCTCCATCCCTCTTCCCTCTGCCTCCCTCTCCATCATTCACCTCGCTCTGATCTTCCTACCTGTCTGTCAGAGGGGATGTGCCAAAATGTCTGCAGCCTGGAGAGGTGTGTGCATACTTGTGTGTATGTCTAGGTACAGTACATGTGTGTGTGAGTGTGTGTGCTCTTTTTGATGGAGCGAATAGGGAGGTGATTTATAAGCTGAGAAAAAGGGTGCCTCTTCAAAAGTTTGGCAAGGTTTGAAAGAAATAGAGCCGCAGGTCTGGAGAGAGCATGTCACCGAGGTCTCTGTCGCGTCTTTCTACTGCTTCCCCCTCCTCTTCCTCCTTTCTTTCTTTCTCTCCCTTTTGTTTTCTCATAATGTCACAGAGGAGGAGAATTACAAGAAAGGGGGAGACATGAGAAGAGGACAGTTTATGTGATTGAGAAGGAGAAAATGATGAAAATGTAGGAGCATATTGGGGGTGGAAAAGCTGGGAGCTCTTGGAATAGTTGCTGGCCAAAAAGTCTGTCTTGCCTGTTACCTACACTTCCAAGCTTCACGTTACTGTGGGTGTTAGATGAAACACTTGTATCTCCAGAATGTCAAGTTTTCCACAAACATCAGTCCTATAGAGAGCTGAAGTCCTGACGTCACTGCTGTTCCACCAGCTTCTGTAACTCAGAGTAATCTCTCATTTAGGGTGTCATTCGACGGTCATTCTGAAAATGTGAAGAGAGTTTCTGGGATATAAGATAAATGAATGTCTGCTACAGTGCAAACTATTTTTCAATAATTAATCAAAAATTAATTTATGATTGCATTACATATTTTTTAATCCAAAGCCTTCAAATAACCACAGCTCTCACAACCGCCTTGCATGTATTACACATCATCATAACTGTTTCTTCCTTAACTATGATATCCACTCATGCTCATAATCTGCTACTGAATTGACCGAAGTCTGACAAGACGGTGACATTTAAAGCGGGACTCTAGCGATTAGTATTTCACTAAAGTTGGGGGACTCACAAGAGACAGATTAAAAACAGAATGGTCAAAATCAATGCGCAGAGGCTGACATATCCTGACTTTTAATCGCTAGGATTGGGTCGAGCTCCAGAAACATTAGATTCTACACTTCCCATAATGCAACTCAATAGCATCTCTTTTTAAGTTCCATGCCTCCAGTTTGTAACGCAAGCTTTCTGTACTTGTAGTTTCCAACCCTAAACATCAAGTTTAGGGTTACAAAAATCTGCCTGGCCTGTAGAAACACATGGTATTAAAAACAACAGGCAAGATTCCTTGTTTTTCTCATAAATTCCCAGATGATTGAGCTCAAAAATGGAAAAATATTGTACCGAAATCCAAGTTATTTTATCAGGCAAATCTCATTAATAGCTTGATTCATTTTTAGCAGAGATTTTCAACCTCATGAGAACTGCAACAGTCTGACAAAAAGTAATTTGCTTTTCAGTGATATCCTTCAGATTCACTTTGAACATCCAAGATTCAAGAAAATCAAAAACGGAAAAAGATTAAACTTAAAATCAAGAGGTTTCCACAAGATGCATTTTCTGCATTTTCCATTACGGTCCATGGTCAAGACCACCTGTAGCCCCGGGCGACTTGTTCCTTATCCATCATCCAAACAATCGCAAACCCTGGTTAGACACTACAAAGCATCACTCTGGCTTTGACGGCAAAGATTGAAACAAACAGCCGAAAACAAGAGCTGTTGTTGGTGTTTGACAGCGAGCATAATAGTGCTGCTTGGGGATTTGGGCTCAGTGTCAGAGTGGAAAAATCTTTGGGACATGCGCTGGGGGTGTTGGATGGTGTTCGACATCAGTCAATGCTGTTTGGCGAGGGAGAGTGGGCGGCTGGAGTCATAGATATTAGACAGGCGAGTGTTATATCTCTGGGGGGATTGAGATCTGACGAGGGGAGCGGGATTGTTACCAGTTATTTTCAGCGCAGATGAATGCAGCTGGTGATCTAAAGCTTGTTTAACTTTGGCAGTGAAGAATGGAAAGCTATAGTCTAGATGAACCACCTTCTACCAGTGTCCCTTTATCATCTTTTACGAGCCTCATCGTCTTTGCACAAAAAGTGGAATCCTGGCATATGAGATAAATAGATCACTTAAACAAAATTGAGGATGAGGTTTGACACATTTAGGGATTTAGGAGATGTTTTGTCAGGGGTTTTGTGGTTAAGGCAAGAATTGGATCTGCAACTGAACTCAGTCAACCCTCTGTTGTTAAGTATGTGCCATCATTTCACTGTCATAGAGTGAAACGTGTGGTTGGTGCAAATATTAGATTTTATTAGATATAACTACTGTTCAGATTCATTGTTTCTTCTTATTTAGTCTTATATCTTCATTTTTGTATGTATTATCCTAGTTACTTCTATGTGCTTGACTTACACATCTGCTGCGGGCTGCTCTATAAGAGTGTAGCTGACACTTGTTGTATTGTGTTGCATTTATATGCTGTGGGAGACTTCAACTTCCACCTCTTGAGAGTCAGCTGTTGAACAACAGGCATTTTTTTAATGGAAAATGGACCCAAACTCACACAATTATTTTCACAATTCTTTCACCGAGTGTGTTTTCTAGGTTTTTCATAAAATAACGCCACACAGGGTGTGTGTAGAATGTGTCTCTTGAGAGAATAAGTTTGGTCTAAATAACAATTTTCTAGGGTTACTCTCACATCTAACCTTTTCGGTGAGGTTCAAATGAACTGAACGGTAAGTTTGGATTGGTTTGTTTAGTCTGGTGTGAAAGCTGTCACTCAGACTCTGGTGTGGACTAAACAACGAGGCTGATCTGGTGCAGTGTGGGTCTGGCAAACTCTGGTGCAGTTCATTTGTGTTTGTGGTATAAAAGCAAAGCACAGCAACCACAGGATTTTGATTTGATAGTATATATGTGATTTTAGCATGAGGCTAAACTACTACTTAAACCATCTGCTGATCATTAAAATATAGAATTATGCAATATCCTTATGCATGTATATGTAACTATGGGGAGGTTTGTACACATTAGCGCGTGAGAGTGGCGATTTTCCCTGATTCATCAGAAAGTGTAAAGGAGTTGTTACATCAGAGAAGATAAATAAGCACATAAGGTTTCTAAAAGTGCAGCATGACTCAGTGTCAGTCACCACGTGGGTCCATGTAGCATCAAAACTGTCCAGTCGTGATACTAGTTAGTCCATAAGACTTCATGCTTACAGCTCTTGTATTATTTGTAAAAAGCCAGTGTGAACACGAACTGGAGCAGAACAAAACACAACAATGTATCATTTGTTTTCCTTGGTCTGAACTGAATGAACCAAACTCCAGGTATGAAAGCACCCTGGGACTGTACGGCTTGCTTTTTGTAATGAGTAGGCTATCAATGCAGAAACTGACACCACATCAAATGTTGACTTAAAATGTGGCTTTTGCAGATCAGTTACAGTGTGTTACATTTGAAAGTGGTTGTAGAGCATGTGGATTGCTCAAGAGGAGAAAAGAATTTAAATAGCATTAAGAAAAAAAGGCTATCAGACATTTTATTTTATGTCCTGCTTAGAACTTCTTCTCAGGTCATGCATCGTCCTCTGTCTTGGCTTCCTTTCCCACGAAGCTGATTTCAGTTTGTACAAAACATCTCAGGGTAAATTTAGAACACCACTGCAGTGTATACAGGTAGCATGTAGCTCACTTTGGGATGACGTCTGAGTATAGTGAGCTCTCACACACACTATATAAATCACCATCCTTGGGCTGTTAAATGTAAAAATGCAGATGGTGCACTTTCAGTGAGTTTCTCTTGTCTAATTTCCCCACTGACCGCTGTGGTAAAATTAGACACTTTCAAATATAGTGGCAAGAGGGTGATGAGTCATATTTCAGTTGGAAGCTCAAGAGCTGGAATCAAATGAAAAATATGTCGCCCACACTGAGCAGAACACACTATGTAGAGCAGGGTATGATAAATCAAAAATTCACAATTTTCTTACAGCTAACTTTATAGACATTCTAGTTATATTTATGTTTAAATTAATGCTACAGCAGTCTTGTTGTACACTTTAAAGCCAGACAAGAGCCTAAGCAAGTAGGGCAGAGAGAGAGGATGTATTAATGCAACTGTATACAGTGGGTGTGTGTCTTCCAGGTTCTGCTACTATCCATAGCTCGTTGAGTAGATTTATGCGTCAGGCATGTTAACACTGAGAAAGCATGCTGCTCTTTTCCAGCAGGCATCCCCTTACAGACAAACACACACACCTACACACACACACACACACACACAACCCCAAAATGGGCCTCTGTGTTTCCCATCTCAGCAACTCGTGACTGAACTCATGAGAGGAGGTACTCACTCAGTCTCTCTCTAACACACACACACACACACACACACACACACAGAGAGAAAGACAGATGGGAAGAGAAAATATGGCTACTCTCTTAAAATGAACCATTTTCAAAATAAAACAACGCAGACTTGAAACCAGCACGTTGAATACAGCCACTGCTGAGAACCCTGAAATCCTGGAGTGTAAATGAAGAAGATGAATGGCACACAGCGCTGTCACTGTCACGGTAGCCTTCCCACAACCCCCCCACCACCACACAGTGTGTTTTATTACAATCAGTACCCATGTCTGCTTGCACTGGGGAAAATGTGCAAGAAATAATGATCTGGATGGTCTTGGGGGTCTGGATTGAAGTGTTCCTGTAAGAATTCTAGTGGTGTAAGCAATTTATTTCTTAACACATAGTTCATATTGTTTAAGACACCCCATATATCTGCCAAGTGTGATGCGAAATATGGCTTTAATACAGCATCGCGCACACCAGGGGACAGGGAAATATTTCTAACCCCACCCCCACCCACCCACCCACCGTCCAAAACTCAGGAGAAACTGAGCTTTAAGAGAATAACCACACTAAATGACCACAAATGTTGGTTTACTCTCCTGATAAACTGAAAAAACGATTATTAATATGAAGGGAATTACTGTATACAACATAACAGTGTTATAAATCTATCCAAAATATGTTAGAACAAGTAGAAATTGTTGAGTTTAAAAAGAAACTACAAATGTATGCATTAAATCTGACCTAACCTGAGTATTATGGGCATTTCATTCTGATAGGACACAAGACTTTCCTTCCTGCTCATGTCACATCAGTGGTGTGTATGAGTTGTGTTTGTGAATCAATACCAACAAACAAATCAGGCTCCTCAGGACCCTCCCTTGGCCACATTCCACGACTTCCCATCATGTAACATGAACGTGTGAGCTGGGCAGCAGAAACAATACTCTCTGTCACCATCAATCACGTGCTGCATGTGAGAGTCATTTACTGTTTCCTGCTGAGCAGGAGGTGGATGTCTAATCAGGTCAAACTAAAGTGAGAACACTCAACCAAAGTGAGCCACATACTGAATGGACATTAGAGCACTGTCTCGTGGTCATAGCAACATGGTTGTAGCACAGCTCATGCCGCTTCCAAACTATTTGACTGATCACAAAATTATCAGGAATGCCTTCAGTTACTGTCACACAGAAAGTGTTGCTCTACAATGACACAGTCGCTGCACCATCATGTTACCGTTACAGTAAACAAATATAAAGAAACGTCTTCATGTGTCTGCGTTCATTTATAGCACCTGACACAAAATGAGGCCAAACAGGAAAGTAAAACATTACCTGCTATTTCCTGAAACCTGCATACCATAAAAAAAACTAACAAACAAGAACAAAACAAACAAAAAAAGGCTTACAGATCTCTAAAGACCTTATAAACTTTTTGCAGAAAAACATTGATGAATGATGAACAATGTTTTTTTTTTATTTTTTATTTTTTTACAATTTTGACAATTTGACACAAGAAAGTTGAGGGTTTAAGGTTTAATTTGTTTATTCCAAATGTAACGCTGCTCTTCCTCATATTGACACGGATCCATTATGAATCAAACTGTAGTTTCAGCTGTTTAGTTTTCTTCTTTACACAATTTTGAATTTTTGTCCTCATATTTCTTCAGTGTCTTCCTGCTGTTCTAAAAAAATAAATGTATTTTTAGTGCAAGGTACAGTATGGAAATGTTTCATGAAACTCCAAGACTGGAGATTAATTACATGAGGTTACAATGTAATGCTATCCCCATTCAAACCAAGCTTAACGGCTAATTCTCACATTGCAGCATTTCAAGCAAATAATAATAGAAGGTCATAGAACACACATCACAGTGACTGATAATATTAGATTAGCAGGCACATGCTGGGAGAAGAAAATACAGTAAGAGCCCAGTGCAGAGACAACAAATTCTTCATCATGTAAACCATTAGTCTCTCTCTTTACATGGGACAGTCTGAAGTCTCTTTTTTTTCCTTTTACATTTAGCATAATTATTTTTGTCATTGCTTGTATTAGTTTTGTTACTGTATTTGTTTTCCTCATGCTCCTTAAAATCTTTTATTTTCTTCTTCATTATTATAAATATCTACTATTCCACACAGTCTAACAAGCGTACCACTGAACAGACCAGTGTGGCCAGCCTAATGGCGCAGTCAGACCAGAATCCTTTTCCCGTTCATTCCTATGTGGAATGGGGTGAGACACATTTGCTTCCGGTCGTGAATTGACCCAGGTTATGTTTACAACCCTACCCACACTATTTCCTGTCCCCTCCTGCTTTTGGCCACACCACGCAAATACATTTTGCCAGGTGGACTTTGGTCTGACTGACGGTATAAGTGGTGGTTTCTTGGTTAGGGGCTGTGGGTTTGAATACGAAAACAAAACTGAAACTCTTGAAAAAGTTAAAACTCCTCCTGACTCTCCAACATGCACTGGGCACTCTGTGTGTGTGTGTGTGTGTGTGTGTGTGTGTGTGTGTGTCAAGCTCCAACTGAGATTCAAACACCAAGTGAGTGTGTCTGAGGTGTACTGAAACCTACTAGGTCAGAGGCATGGAGACGGGTCTGTTGCTGTCCTGGGCATGCAGCCTGGTCTCACCAAATGGCGTATGAATAACATGCCAATGTCCTAAGTCATTCCGCTTGTTATCACAACACATTTTTTGCTTGCCGCATGTCATTTCATGCCATTTAGTCTGTACTAACTTATATTGTGCAGAGACGGCGTGTCATTTAACATGCAAATGTCATAGAGAAAAAAATGTCAGGTGACATAGTAAAAAGAGCAACAAAGTCGCAATGGAGGAGGTTGGGGTGGATCGATGGGTCAAACAAACACAGGACTTTCACCCACGAGGCTGCTGTTCGTGTCCTGTGTGAAACCAAAAGTCACGTACATAATGTAATTTAAGTTATGATATGAAGGGGTGGGGTCTGTTGCCATCACAGGGGCAGGATTTGGGGCTTAAAGGGAGACCGCATTATCCAGTGTAGCAGTCATATATAAGTAAAAGCTTACTTCCTTCTCCATCTCAGTTTCTTCAAATAGAGCTCCAACTGGCATTCAAACACAAGTCCCCCGGTCCCCAAGCAGCAAGCTTAACCACTACTCTATCCAGGCTAACAAACACACTACTTATCAGACCACTGAAACTCCTCTTGAAACTCCACCATGCACTGGACACGGTGTGTCTGTATGTGTGTGAGAGAAACAGAGGGACTCATACTCTCAGTCTGAGTCCATGGACTGGGTCAATAGTGAACCTGTGAACCCTGCTGTGGCTTCCAAGATGAGCTTCTCTCCAGAGACCAGCAATAGGGAGCCACAAGATTGATTTGTGTAAGTGTGTGAGTGTGTGTGTGTGTCGAGAAGGAGGATAGAGGGATGGAGGTGATGGTGGCTAGCACAAATCGCCAATCAAACAGGCAAATGAGTTTTAGATATTCAGCTGATTACTGGGGATGAGCTGTTAAATATGAGTCACCGTATAGTTAATGCACTCACATCAAAGAGAAAACCAGGTAGCAACATTCCCTCTATATTCTTCTACCTGCACCTCAACCCACTCGCCCACTTCTCCTTTTGTGTTTTGGGAAAACTTTCAACCTTCAAAGCTTTTTTTCTTTTCTGTTTTATCCCCTTTGTAAGAGTCACAGGTTCCCTTGCAGACGCCTGGGGGGTGTAGCAGGAAGAGAGGGAGGTGAGGGGTGAGAAAGTAGAAAACGAGGGTGAGGATGGGTGTGGGGTGATGGCTGGTAGGGGTGGTTAAAGGCAGGGGGGAAGGCAGAGTAAACAGGCAGTAATTAAGAGCAGAATATTCGCTATCATTGCACTTTTCATCCCGCAAAGGACTGCTTCAGAGGCTTTTTTTTCTTTCTCTACACCCAAGGCGAATTTCCCACACGTCAGCCACTCTCCTCTGCCACTGTAAAGCAGCGGAGAGTCACTGCGTGCATGTGTCTGGTTTTGTGTGTGTGTTGCAGAGGCCCTGGGCATCTTTAACGCCAATTAAGAAAAGGGGCAGAGAAACCTTCCCCAGCTGAACTAGCAAGCGCTGACAGGGAGGAACTGAAGAAGCAGGGAAGGAGGAAGGAGGGACAACTCTGTATATAGTATCTGGGTTATATTGTTATTATTATTAGATATATTACCAGAGAAGTCATTTCAGTATGGTAGGATTTCACACAACAATTTTAGTCTGCCATCAAATGCCATTTTATTTAACCAAAGTGAGGTTTTATTCAAAGAAAATAATGTATCCAGGACTCACCCCCCCAATAATTTTATGTAACTGGTGGTTATTCTGCCTTAAAGGTATAACGAATAGGACTCTTCGGTTGCTGTCTGTAAATGCAACATTCAAATTTGGCCCCTCCTCCCCGGCTCAAAGCGCACGCGCTTCTGGTGTTGTCACGTGCTTACAGTCTGGTAACTAGTCCCTACGTTTTTATAGAGTCCCGCACCTCACACCCTGCGCGCTGGCCGGGGGCTACACACCACTGCCCAAAGGTTGATGCCCAGAAACGTCCCAAACACAGCAAAATAAGAAAATCCAGGCAGAAGGCAGGGTCTCTGCAGATACAGACACCACCACACTTCTAGTGGGTCATAAGTGATGATTGAGTGATTGATTATTTTTGTATCAGTCTATACATTGTTTTTCAGGAAAATCCTACTCGTTATGCCTTTAAGAAGGAGCCTTTTGATCTTTTTTGATCTGTTGTTAAAGCTGAAGTCAATAACCTGTATAAAAATAACTTTTTGTCATATTTGCTAAAACTGTGACTTTGTCCTGACAGTAGTACATGAGGCAGATAATCTGTGAAAAAATCAGGCTCCTCTGGCTCCACCTGCTGCTCCTAATGCCATTTGCAAGAATCCACCGCGCCCGAATCCAAACAACCAATCAGAGCCAGGAGGAGTGTCTAACGGAGTGTCAATCACTGCTCGTGCACACGCTGCGGGCAGCCCACGCATGCTCTCACTCAGTCAAGCGCAGTGTCTTCAGTGAGCGAACGCAATGGCGGACAAACAACCACCGAACAACCAAGCAATGACAAAACAGCCCATCCCTCATTAGTCAACAACAGCTTACATGACTACATTACTAAAAAGAAAGAATTAAACCGAGCAACTCTGTGGGGAGGGGCTTTGGGGGCAAGCTGGAGCGTAGGCGAGTGGAGAGTACTCGTTCAAATTTTCAAGCTAAGTCCACTCTCTTCTCAATCCTACAGACTGCAGCTTTAATTTGAGGGTTTTAGAGTCCTATGATCTAAATGCTGTTTGAGAGGGTTTGCCAACATGACATACAATCCTTTTATTCCCTGAAAATATTTTTTGTTTTTTATAAAACTGTGAATGAAAGTACCATGGGGCAAGAGACATGAGAAGTCAGATGATCATATAGAGTTTAAACAAACCTCAGTCAGTGGCCAGGACCCCCACAGGAATCGCAATATAAATCTGAGGGGTCACAAGATGATTTAAAGGAAAGAATAAAAAAACATATTCTGCCACACAAAATGATCATTTGGTCAGTTACAGTATGGGAACATTTCAAAACATGGAGTTTTTAACAGTTTTACAATGATGTGAGCTTTATCTGATTTGATAAGAGATACGTGGGATTGATGTCATTGATGTTTAATATGAGTGGGGCATCATCTGGCGAGATGAGAGTTGTGTCTGTGCAAAGTTGCACCTGCTGAGAGTTTGAAATGCAGCAAGCAATAGCAATAGCGCTGTTGGCTATGTTTGTTTTAGGAGTTTGCTTTTATGTTAGCATGCATGTTCTGTAACGCTCCTGTTGATGAAAAGATAAGTGTTTTCCTAACAGAGTTCAAAAGGTGCTTGTCAGCAGCTGTTTGACATCATGGAGTTAGCTGACTGCGGTGCCAGTGTAAACTGAAGCAAAGCGCATCACATGGAATTAAAAGGGCTAAGATTTCAAATTGTTAGATTATCTACAACCAGCTGAATTTATGATGTTTCATCCTGTTCTGTCTTGTTTATCCTAATATAATATTGTTGCATGTCAGTATCGACTCACTGTGTTTCTGCAAAAACAGAAAAAAAAAAGTGTTGATTCTAGTGTAACAAAATTTTGTGTTTGCTGTTTATATGGTTACATATAATTTATTATCAGGATTATCTCGAATAGCCTATGATACGTTGTTGAAACATCTTGCAGACGTTCAGGTCAAACCAGAACGTTGGTTGGACCATTTTAGAACAAATAGTATTTTAAGCTTGTCATCTAGACATATGGGATGCATAAGGCAACAGAATGCATACTGTATAAATTAACCTTTGCAGAATAGCTAAAAAAGCGTGTTGATGATGGTGAAGACATATTTCACCGTCCATGTGGCAGTCAGGTAATGTCACAGACATCGTTTAACTTTCTCTTTGGAACTATTTTTGAACCATTATTGGATGTCTTGTTGGGGGCATTCAGACAATGGTCATACAGCTACGGTCATTGCTGGGTAAGGTTAGGGATGGATCACGGTTATGGCAAATAAGTTATGGTTGGGGTAGACAACTAAATCACGCAGGTTTAGGTTAGGGAAAGATCGTTGTTAGGGTTAATAAAAAAGTGAAGTTGCAGGCTGCACTCATGTCCACCACCCTGACCTCCACACGCTAACTTTCCACACACACTACTTCATGCACTGGCACTGAACTTTGGCATTGAAACAGTGAGAATCATCCAGTGTGGACATAATTCATAGGATACTGGGCTGTGGCCAAATTGTAATGAACTGGAATTCCTTTAAGGACGCATCATCTTGCGACAAAATATTGGTTACTGAACTTGTCTGCATCTTATCTCCTCCCTCTTTAGCTCTACATCCAGATCTCCCTCCTTGCTGCCACTAAATTGGTCCAAATATTTCGCTGCCACTGCGATGGCATGGTTTCCCACTCATACGGAGCTCCTCATGTTTTTTTTCTGTCATTACATTTTCAGTTTTTTTCCTGTTGTTTTCTTACTCACTCGTCATTTGTTTTTTTCAATTGTAAAATCACAAAGGATATGTGTTTCTGAAATGTGTGACTGATGATTGATCTTCACTTGGCTTGAACAATGATGACTCTGACGCTGATCAGACAAGCATTTATCTTTCACACACGACCACGTATTGTTTGTTTGTTCATTTATTAAATCAAACTTTAAACTTTTTTCTAGTTGCAGAAAGATGGTTTCTTACAACATGGTTAATTGAAGTTGGATGAATTATTAATCGTCTTGCTTTCTGTTGGAACATGACTTTAGTGTCGCAGCAAGAGGTGTGGGATTATCACACTTTACATATTCACAGTCAAAGGAACAGAAAAAACTAGACAGCAAAATAACATATTTGCCTTATGAATCTGAATGTAAAATGATACAAATGTGCTATTGATTTCTGAGCTTTACGTGTGAGATTAAAGGTCTGTAAGTCAATTGCTCACACACACACACACACACACACACACACACACACACACACACGTGCACACATACACGGGGGCTTCCTCTAGAAATCCTCAACACGGATCCCTAAGGTGATGCTGCAAAACGACATCAGCCAACACTGACTTCTCATAATAAGAGATATATTCCAGCTCAATAAGCCCACTATGCCTATAAACACACACATACACACAGCAGTGTCTGCTGTATCAGAGAGGACTGGTACTGTAACAGTGGTGGGTAAAGTACAGTGTTGCCCCAGCTTTAAGAACAGGGGCCAGGGCTGTAATTAGCTTACTGCAGGTTCCCAGGCCCCACTATTTGTGTCAGCCACCCAGTAATTCTGGCTGTAATATATCTTCTCTGCCTCGTGAGTGATGGCAGTGTGAAAGAGAGAGAGGGACACAGGGAGTGAGAGAGAGAGAGAGAATGGCAGGCTGATTTGTGATGCTCGGGCCTGCTGCTTGCATTTCTAATACAATCCTGCTACAGTTATTTGTCCATCTGATATAAACATGCGAATAAAGAGGGAGGAAGAAGGGGGGAGGGGCAGGAGGGGGGAAGGAGGGGAAAGAGGAAACAAGAGGAAAGGAAAGGAGAGAGGATGAGGAGGCCCTACAGAATTACACGGGGCCCAGAACGGCTGAAGTACGCAAAAATTTGTGACCATTTTTGCGTACTTGTGCAATGAATTGGCAATATTTCAAAATCACACGTTAGCTGTAAAACACTGTGCCTGTCTCAACCTGCATCACTTGATTTTTTCGGCACCTATGATGGAGTGGAAGTTATTATCATATTATCAACTTAACGACAGCACTAAAATTGTGGGGTGGGGAGCAAGACCCTCCCCAGCCTTATTTATTATTTTTGTTGGATTTTCGCCTTCACATTAAAAAAAAGCACAATAACCCCCAAGATCTCAAAACATAACAAAGAGGTGAAATAAAGCTACTTTCTAATTCTGAATAAACCGCAGCTAAATGAATGGTTTTACAGCCACTGAATTTGGAAACCGTGAACAGACTTTCGTTATAGTTCACCCTCCTCCATCATTAGATCATGTTGTAGCCTGATGTGTAAAAGATCAGATGTCTGACTGTCCGTCATTATTAAAGTAAAAACACGATGCCAAGTCATGTGGCCAGGCATGTTGAAGGCTCCGAGGCTAAACTGCAGGCTGAACTACTCTTCAGCCTTTATCACAAGTGAACTTTATTTGACATCAGTTCATTGTAGCTTCATGATCCAGAAGCCTCCAGGCAGACAGACAGATTGCATCATTTTGAAAATCGGAAAAAAATATAATTTAAATCAGCTTTTTAAAAATTTCCACAAGTCTGTTAAATTTAATTGTGTGTTAGAAAATGTGGAATATTTTTATATTGATGTGGTGTGAAAGCGACAGGCACGTGATGCGTGCAGGTCTGAATGATGATTTCCTGAACTATGAAAGCGACAGTCCAGTCTGCTCCCTGTGATTACTGCTGTTGATAGAGAAGATGTTTATTTGAGCAGACACATTATTTCTTGGCTGCTAATTTTTGGATAAATTAAATTACAGTTACAGTACTGACTGGGGGCATTTCCCACATCATTAGATATGGGACACTTTAATTTGCGCATCCATTCACCAGTGGATCCACCAATATTGAATTTGAATATTCAAAAAATAAAAAAATAAAAAATGTAGGCAATCTGGGCCCCCTGCACATGTGGGGCGTCCTGTCTGTGCCCCAGGGCACAGGCCCTGACTGTGGCTTCTGAGGGGCTTGAGAACTGTAATATTTTTGCCTCAAACCCGGCATTCCAAATAGTAAAACTTAGTATGAATTAGATTTGATGTTGTTGCCTGAAATTAGGTGTCTGACTGTCTGTCATAATTAAACCAATTACGCCACATGCATCTGAGTTGCATAACCAGAAACGTTAACCAGGTGTGTTTTGGAGCAGCAGCTGGAGACTCAGAGGGAACTTTTTCCTGCTGAGCCAAAAAAAAAGCATTGGCAAATATCAAAACAAATTAATCACTGTCAGTAAAGGGTTAAAGTCACTGCTCACACATGCGCAGGAGAAAGGGAGACAGCTCCCACTCTGCGCTCGTTTTACACACAGCTGGTTTAGTGTTTTACGACCAAAGTGATATATGTAAACGAAGTTCTCAGTGTCTTGGTTACAGTTTGTCTAACTGTGAAAAAACTAATGATAAAGTGTGTTTCAAACCAAAACAGTAAAGTTCCAGTTATAAGCAGTAAGTTCCATTGAGAAAAAAAAATGTATTTAGGAATCTTTAATGATCTCGGGAATGGTCATTTCTGTCTGTAGCTGCAGTTAGGTAGCGCTCCTGTAACTCTATATAACTCTATATATGTAATTCTATATATATCTGTTTTAAGTCTATAATGTATCCTTAGTACTTCATTCCATGCCATGTAGCCCTGCCAACAAGCTACACAACCGAATGGAAGTGGTTCAGTTTTGGTAACTTAAAGGTTAGTTTACTGGTCATGGTAAGTACTGGCCTGTGAAAACAGTTGTATAACGTCTTCTGCAGTGTAGAGGACATCGTACATAGCAGTGTAAAAGATGTGGGCATTCACAATGCAGGGAGGGTCTAACAAAAAGATGTAATTGGTTGCTTTATGGGAAATGTAGGATCCAGCCTTTTGGAACTTAACTCACACAGACTAAAAGTCAGGATATCTATTTTGACCATTGTTTTCTTTTTAAATGTGTCTCCTGTGAGTCCCTTAACTTTATGGAAGTACAAAACTAGATCACATTAGTGCCCCTTTTAAGATAGTCGATTGCAGGAGCTTGGTTGAAGTGATATATACCTTGAAAAGTTCTAGGGAAACAAAGTCCTTATAAAGAGGCTTTATTCTAATTTGACTTCAGCTGATTATAGTGGTTCTGTATTGGGTTACTTTTATGCTGAAAACCTGGCAAAATTGTTATGCATTCTTCCAGTTTGTAAATTGTTGTTGTTGAAAAGTTGCAGAAGGACGGAACGATGGCTACATCTTAGCAATATTGAAGGCATTGGTTAAATTTGCATTCATTCATTGCGTTGAGGAAGAAGAGGGAAGAGGAAGGAGAAACTCCCAGAGCCCAGCGATTCATATTATATCATTTTTCCTCACCAATTTTCCCTACAGTCTTTGCAAAGCAGCGGCCTTGTAAGACAGAGATGAGTGTTGCAGTATCTTGGCATTCCACGCCAGGTTGTCTCTCTGTAATTGTTTGTAACGTCATGCATGATTTTTGAAAAGGTTAGTGGGCTCCCAGTCAGTGTGTGTGTGTGTGTGTGTGTTTTGATAGCTTGGCTGCAGGGTACAGTCTTAGTGTGTCTTGCTCTTGTCGGTGTAAGAACAGATGCTGGAGGCGAGCCCCTGGGCTGCCCTCAGGGCTTCATATACTCTGGAGAGCACACGCACACACACACACACACACACACACACACACACACACACACACACACATATATTTACACAAACACACAGGCAAGCGAACACAAATCTTGTTAACGCCTGTATTTACATAGGACCTTCTGATCAATGTCATGTGGAGTAATGCCAGTTCTTTGATACAGACGCACACACCTGTATGCCCATTGTCCAGACAGACACGCACTCCATGCGTTCTTTCTCCACTCTTTTCCCTCTAAGAAAGCCGCACTTAACCTGCTAGAGGATGAATGCAGCTGAGGTGTAAAAGGGCAGCTGTTAGCTCTACCTAAACACTTATTACTTGGCATTGTAGGTTCAATCTAATTATGTGATTGAGTTGCCTACATGGATTTCTGCTCCATCTGTCAGTGCGTTTAGAGCAAGCCACTCATTATCACAGCCAGACTGGCTTTAGCTGGAGGTTGTGTTTTACTTTCAACACCCCGAGGTGTCATTATGGCTGTCAGAGACAGTCAAGTGGGTGACACACATGCATATAGTCTATGCACACACGTTCTGAAAAGCACCAGGCCTATGTACGGAGGTATGCAAAGTCAAGCCAATTCAGATACAGATTCAGATCTGTTTTTGTACCTGCAGTATAGTACGTAAGTAACCTTAATAGGCATTAAACAGCTATGTATTGATAGACAACATGTCTATCATTTCTTTGTTACCACCCCTGCAAAAAGTGCTTATATAATCTCTGTATAATGAGATTTTAAATGTGGGTTGAAATGATTTTGATGGAGAAACAAGAGGACAAATTAACATCATAGAAGAAATGAAAATTATATCAGTACTGTAGTCATCTTTACCAGCATAATTCTACCAATTCTAAAACAACTGTCTAGCCTCTTACATCTCCAAAGGTTTGGAGATTTGCTTTTAAATAAATTGTTTGGAAGCTCACCAGCGCGTAGAAGATCAGTTACCATTAAATCCTGTGTGGTACTGTATCAGAAGATTTAAATACTTAAAGACTGTGTACATGCTGTCCAGATACTACGTAGGATTTTGGAGAGATCTGTGCATGCACCACTGCCAACAAGTTGGTCTGAGCAGGCAGAGACACAAGTGAACATAATCCATTGAAAACATGGAGAGTGCTTTGCCTCCACAATCTGCATGTATCAGTATGTTGTATTTATTTACTTTTATCATTTATTTATTTCCCATGCATCTATGCATCCCTATACTACACTGGCATGATGAGCTTCTGCCTATACTGCCTTGGCAACCACCCAGCTCTGAGCCTGTTTTTGATCACAGGTACAGTTTGGGTTGCAGGTCTTTCATAAACGGGTCTGATCCGGTCCAGAATTGTTTAAAGGATGAATTGTAGGTATCAGGTCAGTCATAGGTTTTCAAAACTGGGCCCCTTCAGGGCAGCTGTAGCCTTGAAGTGATTTGCACTGTAGCAAGCAATGGGGTAATCTCAGCAGTAGCTGAACTTGATTAAGATCTTTCATCAGGTGATGGGTTTTCTTCAACATCAGAGTATTCAGATTCAGATTCAGATTCATTTTCTGAATCCATTTCAACAAGGGCTTTTTTGCCACTGCTCTTGTTTTTAGACAGACACTTGAGCATACCTGCTTCACCATGGGAGGTAAAATACACAACTCAACTTTACTGGAGGTTTACAGGATGGTCTTTTGAGGTCTAAATAATTTTCAAGGGAATCCTGGCAGCTTAACTCTGTCACACAAATCAACAGACAACCAACAACAAGAAGCTAAGATGTAAAAAAAAAAACTAAAAAAAAGTAAGGCATTAAAGCTCTTTCTGTAGGGTTGTATACTGTATTACAAATAACTTTAAAGGTATAACGAGTAGGATTTGTCGGTTGCTGTTTGTAAACACAACATTCAAAGTTGGCCCCTCCTGCCCGGTTCAAAACGCACGCGCTTCTGGTGGTCCCACGTGCTTACGATCTTGCAACTGGTCGCTCCGTCTTTATAGAGTCCTGCACCTCACTCTCTGCGCATTATTATTGGCTGGAGGCTACACACCACTGCCCAAAGGTTGACGCCCAGAAACGTCCCGAGCACAGCAAAATAAGGAAATACAGGCAGAGGGCAGGGTCTCTGCATATACACACTTCTAGTGGGTCATAAGTGACGATTGAGAGGGATTATTTTTGTATGAGTCTATACATTGTTTTCAGGAAAATCCTACTTGTTATACCTTTAATATGTAAAATATCTGATTCTTTGAAATCATTCAAAGTCATATCCATAATGTCCATGGATTTTGTAGTTCTTGTCCAGTAAGACACACTAACACACCGGCGCTGTGTGATTGACAAGTGATTCACGTGAACTGTCAGCACTAGTACTTCTGGATTAACACTGTAGACCCTAATGTCATTTTCACAGTCATATGCTCCTGCTTTCACCACCCTTTATCACCCTTCCACACAGTCTGTGCAGTGCGGTTTCAACTGTGTCATATTCCCCCTCGGTGTAGTCGAAACATATGCACTTTATCTTGTGAATTGCATCAAGTGGTGGATCAGATAAGATGGTGTCTGCTGCAGCTTTCTGGCTCGGTTGAAGGCTGGAAATGTGAACTGCAGCCAGTGACCATCACACCACAGCAAAGGAATGACCATGTGACATCCTTATCAAAAATTGCATGTGTTAAGAGTGGGTGATGATTTCTTATGTATAGTGCAACTTCTTTCCATCTAGACTTCCTCTGTCTCTTCCTCAACCTTGTACCGTGTCTCCCTTCCTTTCCTCTGTCACCCATACACTACGTACACAACACACACACATAAGCAATGCAGTCTTTTGTCCAGACTGGTTGTTTTTAGCTCTATGATGATCATCCATTGCCGCTATAGCACTGCACATAAAAACACACTTTTTTTCGCTATTATTTAGAGGAAAACCTCTTTTTTTTACAACGTGTAAAGAAGAAGAAATAAGAAAAGAGGGAAAGAGGAGAGGAGAACAAATGAAAGGAGAAAAGAGGAGATGGGGGTGGAGAGATGAGGCGATGGGAGGAATGACGGCAGTGTGCGACGGAGGCATATGTCACATCCTATCAGGTGACAGGACGAGTGAAAGATACAGTATTGCCTCTGCCGTGTTAGGAAACCACGAATACACCAGCACACGCACACACACACACACACAAACATAGAGCAGGCCCAACCAAGCTTATCTGGCTCTCCACGGCTGCGCGGCCTCCATGCAGAGCAGCCGTAGCTGTCGGCAGAGGCCCGGATCATTTTGGACAGTATCATTAAATGCCATGTCATTACCCGTTATGGAGTAGTGCTCTCACTCCCTGCTTCTCCCCTGGGATGGTGAAGCCCATCTGATAGGTATGGAGAAGTGTGTGTTTGCATGCATGTCAGTGCATGTCGGCGTTGCCCGATGTGTTTGTGTCTCGCGAAAGGGTTTGATGAAGGCAGGCAGAGACAGAGGCGGAGGGTACGGTGTTGGCTGTGGAAATGGGATGGACGGGGTTGAGAGATGGAATTGGCATTAAATTTCCGACGTGGCGCGAGGATTGACTTTGACTGGAGCGCAAGGGGGCTATTAGCTTATCTTTAAGGCCGTGTTTGTCACAGCGCTGAGGGCAGCTCCGCTAGACAGGCCAGGAGAGAGGGAGGGAGAGCCGAGCCGAGCCGAGCGTGGGCTGAACGATATGGATAGGTGAAGGCTCCCGGTGGGACTCGCTGCCTGAGCCGTCGAGCTGCGCTGGGGAAGGAGAGGAGGAGAGCGGCTAAATTGAAGGTTTATTTATCCAATTCGCTGTCAAGGTCGGCTTGTCGGTGAGCTGTCCTGTGTGTGTTCACAAAATGCCAAAATCTCGATGAATTGTTTAAAAAAAGAGAGGGAGAGCACGCGTTGAGGAGGGGGGGAATCAATGACCTTTGGTTGCGTCAAGCTTCAAGCTGCCAGCAGCTCTTAAGGCTGTCCTTACCGGCCATTATGGTTGCCTTTTAAAAACAAGGAGGGGAAGAGAGGAGCTGTCGAGCGAGAGTAGTCCAACATTGACACAAACATATACACACAGAAAGACGTACACCAAGATTCACACACACACACACACACACACATATTACCTGCATGTACTACCTGAGAGGCAATTCCTTCAGATTGATACACATCTTACATATGGTAACACACTCAGCTTGATAACAGAAAGTTATTTAAATGCTGTGTTAACTCACAGCAATAGCCTGAAACCATTTGTGTATTATTTGCATTTGCAGCGCTCAACAGACTGTTTTCGTGGCTATACATGAAATAGTCTCCATCACAGGGACACCTACTTAGCTTTTAACTCATTTTACATGATTGGATGGCATAGCATCTCCATAAGTGAACCCAAGTGCTGCTCATCAGTGATAATCAGTTTATCCTTTTACATCTCAATGAATAAGACCGGGGAGCGTGGAGCGTCTGGGCTGATGGGCCATCCTTGTTCAGCATGACTACCCCCGGAAATGCAGGTTGAATAGGAAAAAGGGCTTTTGATGTAGAGCATTAATCAGTTTGGCTTCAGCTTGAACTGCTACTGCTGCCGCTGCTGCTGCTGCAGTGTAACAGCGCTATCCTTTAGAGGGACCCCCTCGTCAGAGTTTTGGAAGGCCTCTGTCAACGTGAAAAGAACATGACCTTTAAGATCGTATCAGCATGTTTGCTGGTGCATACACAGTCAAGGAAAGGGTTCAGTGGCCCATCAGAAAAAAGCAGAGCAAAAAATAAGAGAAAAGACAGGGAAAGGAAAGAAAATTGTAATTCACTCAGAGGGCTGTTTGAAAGAGCAGTTTGCAGACACTCAAGAGTGAGCAGCTTTAATGCCACGGATGGAGGGAGGAAATGAAGATGAAAATGACCTCTGCGCACAGAATGATTTGTTTCCTTGATTGTTTTTTTCATCATATAGATCTAATTTTATAGAACTCACAATTAAGCTCGATTTGTGTCAGACAACACCTCGAGAACAATAGAAAAATAGGTGAACTCAGTGTTTACTTGGAATGTGAATTAATACTAAATCTGCCTGACCCAAACTAATGTATCGGTCCACCAAATGTAACGGGTTTATTTTGATAATGCAGACAGATGTTACAGGTCAGATGTTCTTCTCTGGCTGTGGTGGGAAGGTTCTTTAGAGCTCCATCTTCTATGTTTACTATGTGTGTGTGTGTATGTGTGTCTGTCTTTATTGAGTCTTATGAAGAGCTGATAGTGATGTGATGGTGGTCATCAGTCACCTCCTACACCCTGTCTACGAGTCTGTGGACTGGCTGCTCACTGTCTGCTCTGTCCCACACAAATACACACAGAAACACTCAGACGCAGTTACCAAATCTGCTCACTGACACCAACGTCGGCAAACAGCGCATTTAAATGATATGTTTCATCTCCAGTTATTGTACTGCTGTGTATCCATTTTTCACTTTATTACTTAAAGCAGTGTTAGTTGACGTTTTTCGTTGCTCAGGGCAGTAGAACACGCAGTAAACACAAGACTGACATATTATCACCTCATAGAATTAAAATGGCAGAAGTGTGTAAACTAATTGCACATACAGCAGTCACAGAGCAACATTAGCATTCATTTGGAGCTGCCCTTCTGATGATAGCAAGCCCAATACTCACTCTCCTTTTAGCTCGGTTCTGGTCTCAACCTACACCTGAGGGAACATATGTGGTTCCTTAGTGGCTAAAGCGAATGAGCAGTTAGTTTATCAGAGATTTCTTGCTGAAAATAGCCGCCTGCTGCTGGAAAAGAGATTGATGAAAGCGCTAAGAGTGAACCTAAAGAGCTGAAAGACACTTAAATGTTCTGTAGAGTTGAGGAGGACTGCAGAGTCAGGTGATTATTCTCTGCGGGTTTATCACTATAAGAGCCTTATTACAGTTTTATTCTTATTACACAGTTTTTGAATCCATTGTAGATGTTATGGTGAATGTGTTTGCAATCATTTGCTTATTTACACATGGAGCAAAGTTAGCATTAATTTGGAGTCATGTACCTAGCTAGCTAATGAATATAAAAGTCAAAATATTCATTCTCTTTTTAGTTCCGTTTTGGTCTCCTTTAACTCCTGAGCTAGCACCAGCTAGTCGCTAAATTTGTCTGTCTGACATTTAGTGCGATATAGGTGTTTATTTACAGCTTTTTCACTGAAAACAGGGGGAAAACAGGGTCAATGAGGGGAATTTCAAAGTAGTTAAAGTAGATAATTTTCTGTAGGTTCATCACTGCAAGTGGCCACTTTCTTTTTACACATAGTCGAAAAACATATTGATTGATTAGTGCAGCTTTAATGTAGCCATGACGATGTATAAATTACAAGTGAAATACTATTTTGAAACAAAAAAAAGAAAAGAAAAAAAGCTGCTTATTTCTCTGGTCTTGAAATGGCCGAGCTCTTCCAATCTGTGGATTCTGACAGAAAGTTTCTTTTTAGAGGACGTCATCCTTTCCTTTATATATGCGCTTTTTCATATTGATGACACAACTGTGTATTGCTTTGATGTAAATCATGGTGCCGCTCATGTTCATGGAATAAGCCTAATTCCATAATGTAATACCAGCTGTACAGAGTCTGGGAAAGACACATCTAGTCAAACTGTGTGCAGTGTGTATCCCCTTGGCGTTAGAGATTAAGCTGCATTAACATGTTGTTCCCATGGTCTCAGTGGTACATGGCCTGATTACTTAAGAGTGCAATGCTGGTTTCTTTTCAGTTTTTCACAAAGAAAAGTCTCTGGACGTAAATGTTCTTTTTTTCTCTTGAGCTGCATGCATTTCCCTCAAGCATACTGTCATTACAATTTCTATTTTTCCCTTAGCATTCTCCCTTTTTCTCTGTCAGAGTTAAGGAGAGATTACACAATATCTCCAGTGAAAATTTTCCAGGGATAAATATCCCAGGGCAGCAACAACCACCGCCTTTTCCCAAACTTCCCCTATCTGCAATTTGCACTGGCCCAACGCAGCATGTTGGAAAGAGAGGAAAGAAAAATAAAATAAATTAATGGCGTCTGCTTCTATGAGCCTTGCGTCCCCAAAGCGATTCTATGATCAACATCCGTGTCACGTTCTTGTTGCTTGCAACACCGGAATCTAACACGGCACACAGGTCCCAGGCCTCGTTGTGATAAAAAAGTGTAAAGCTGAGGGTAGAAAGAGTGCAATGTGGACAACAGGAAATAACAGTGAAATGCAAAAAAGGAGCCAAATGGAACAAGCATGTTTTCCTCTCCTCCCTGAACGTACGTTCAGCAGGAAACTAGAAACACAGAGTTTGGTAGCACTCTGTAATAGGTTAATATCATGTTCAGGGTTAGACGTACATTTGAAAGCTATTTTTATAGTTATGGCCATCATTGCTGACAGTAATAATAACATTATACTGAACATGTTAATTGCTCATATCTGGTAACGCTGCAACATCACTAAAAAATCAGACGGTGCAGTTTCAAACAGGTCAATATTGTTGTAGCGCTGGACTGTGTTGTAGCAACGTCACTGTGTTCATTGATCTCAATTAACTCAGTGAGTACAATGTTATCATAACCAACACAAATGGCCACAACTATAAAAATGTTTTTCTGATATAATAATATTAACCACAAAAAAAACTTTCATTTAAAATCACATTACATCCAGTTAAGTGCCGTCTTCTTCTGATCGGAATGAAATGATTCTGCTTTATTGTAGAAACTGATCAAGTTGTCTGCGGAAAACCTTCAGCCTGAGCTGATTGTAAAGAGGCTGTCTGATCAGATTCCACAAGTGTACATGAACACATGAAGCATACTGATCTAACTATAGTGTTGTTTGATTAACTGCTTTACAACGTGCGACATATCTTCCTCTGATCATCCCAGACTGGGACCAGCAGCAGATGTCTATGTGACTGGTCATCAGAGCAGAAATGTGCTCTCCGGATCCACTTGTTGGACCTAAACCTGCTGCATATACTGTATATAGCCTACGGTATGTATGAATACTGCGTGTGTTTACAAGTATGCTCATGTATGCGTACGTGGGGTTTGGCTGTGGATGGGTAATGTGTTTTTCACATGACTGTTCACATTTATCTACAGTATTTGTGTACATGAATGCACTTACTTAGTTACACCCTGTATGGGTATGTTTGTGTAGGTGCATGTACTGTCTGTGCATGTGGCTAGATGCATATTTGTTTGTGAGCAAATTTGTTGGTGTGTATGCTTAAGGGTGTGTAAACCTATACAGCATGTGTTAATGCAACGTGTTCATGTGTGTGCATGTGCTGTATTAAACATTGTGTGTATGTCAGTAAATGTGCAAGTGGATCAGCTGAAGTTTCCAGGGCTGATTGGGTGCAGAATGAAACGAAAACACAAAGAGATGGATGGTGTGACTGGTTGCTGTGTGTCAACCTGCCACTCTGAAACGACAACTGATAAAAGACATGAAAGACAAAGGAAGGGAGAGGAAAAGAGGAAAATAGTAAGGATTAGTTAGATAAATGATCAGAGGAAAATAATCAATAGTGGAAATGCAGTAGTTACAGATAGTTTTGAAGGCTCTGTTTACACTGCAGCTGAAAGCAAGTTAAGGCTGATTTTGACATATGACTCACCCTAAGCCTTATTGTAGGTCAGATTAAGAATCATGTGCCAGAGCCAGTATCCTCTCCAAACAAAAATGTGATAACTTGTGATAGCAATGTGATGAAGTGACAGCCTGTCCGGGGTCTGTCTGCCTTTCAGTAAGTGCCTGCTGGGATAGGCCCGAGGCCACAGTGAAACTGAGTAAGTGGGTAAAGAAAATGCATGAATGAAAATAAAGTTGAGTGGACTGTATGTACCAAACAGTGGATGCGGTCACTGTACAGAACTGTCGCATCAATGTTTTGCTTCTTCTTGTTGTTTTGCATAATTTGTGCACTGTCTTGTGCATGCTGATTTTGTTGCTTTTGTTGTCTTTTCAGGGTCGTACTGTCTAATGTTTGTATTTATTAATCTGTCATTGGTTTTAGAACATCTTGCTAAAGGACTGCAGCTGAAAATTAGCCAGCTGGCTAACACTGGCACGTTTACAGAAATGTTGATTAATGTGTATTGTCCTTATAAAGAAATGAAATGAAAGAAATGGTAAAGTGCCAATATCAAGAAACTGGTCTGTGTATACTAGCAGAAATATTTCTTTTTCTGTGTTTTTAGGTAATGATTTTCTTTGGAAATAGCTATAAAAATAGATTCACTTCTCTTGGCAAGGACTTGTACCTTCACTACATCTAGTAGCTCAATTAGTGGACTCTCTCTTATTCTTATTTTACTATTGAAGTCAGAGAGGAAATTAGACCTACAGAGAAGTGTATGTGTGTGTAATCTGTAAGAAATAAAGGCAGAGAGGCAAACAAAATAAAAGTGTGACTTTTTCTTTCCCCCCGACTTGCTCTGCAACACATCTTCCCTACAACCACACTGCTCATCACACTGAGGGGACACTTCCATAAATGTTTAATGACATCGGGTACAACCGACGCTTTGAAAATGTGCTGCTCTTTTAATTTTCTTTCCTCTCGTCTTTTTTCTTCGTTAGCTCACCCTATGCTAATGTCTCTGAATGTCTCACAGCGTGTCCTGAAGGGTGCCGAGCCAATTGTGCGGTTGTGATATTGTGCTTTTACTAATGTGCCAATGCTAATTGAGCAAATGATAGTTCTTCCTCCCCTCGCTCTATTCCAGCCTTTCCTTTGATTTTATGTATGCCTCGTCTTGCATCACACATTCAGATCATGTCATGTTACAGCTGTCTGTCCGACTTATTGTCTGTGTTTTGCAGTGTTTAGTCGCATTTGTGTGGCTAGTTAATCAAGCCTAGAAAAAGATGGATAATAAACATTTTCTGTTCTTGGCCACTTTTTACTGCAGTGAGCGAAAGGGAGACTGGATGGAGAGGCTAAAAGAGTTAGTGAGACATACTTAATCCTCACTAGAGAAAATAAGACAATAAAGATGGGAAGAGAGAACAAGGAAATGGGAGAGACAACAAAAGAAGAGAGGAAACAACTCCCCTCTAAGCTGTAGAGGTGACCGATGGCTAATCATGAAACCTGCGCCAGAATGTGTGAGAAGCATCTGTGTGATAATAGGACATGTTTTGCCTGCAGTGGACAGTACTATTGTGTTTGCTTGCCTGCGAGAGTCCTGCGGTGTGAATCGGTGACCTGCATCCCCAAAGATCAAGAGGTTGACTCCCCTCAGTTGCACCCGAACACGTTTAACCTCACCTCCCCTTTGGCCTCTCAACACAGGGCAAGCTGTACTGTGTGTGTTTCTGCATGTTTACTCATGTACCTGTGTGTGTTTGTGTGTGTGTATATTGGTTCAGTGCTGGAGTGATGGTGAAACCAAGAGGAGGAGGGGTGACTTTAATCCTCAACTTTCCACCCCCAAGGTAAGACTGAGAGGATGAAAGGAGAATTTAGCCAGGCCCCTGTGTGTTGTCTGTGTGTGTGTGTGCGTGTGTGTGTGTGTAGGGCGCTTGCATCCGCGCAAGTCTTGGGCTCGGCCATAGAGAATGAATGGGTTTAGTGCCGCGGCCGGACAGAAAAATCAATGCTTCATATGAGGAGGCTGCGGGGGTTAGGCCTCCGTGTTCATGTCAACAAGGCTATTGGTTTTCTTAATACTCCAAAGTTGGCGTTTCCCCGCTTCGGGAGGGCCGGTGAGGTGACTTGTGTGGTCAAAGCTTAACAAAGGGATCCTGCCTTCTAGCCTTTGCTGTGCTCCTTGGCCGAGGGAAGCCGAGCCAGGATTAATTACCAACTGTGCCGGCTGGATATTAGTTGTTGTTTTCTCCCATTGTCACATGGCACCACTGGACTGAGGCTATTGGAAGCAGCCTGTGTGCTGCAGAGCAGTGGGCTAATACCGTTAGATGGAGTAACACAGTTAGATGTAATAGTGGTGGTGATGGTGGTGTGGCAATCATGCTGGCCCACAGTATAGTTTTTACACAATAATCAATGACCATGATACTGCCAGTGTATGATTATTTAACAAGACAGACAACCAATCATTTTACAGAACAGAGATGAGTTCACATTTAAAATAAAATAAATAATAAAATAATAAATCTTATGTAGTAGTTAATTGCACTGCACAAATATTTATTTATTCTTTTTTGTTATCAATTAATCTGAAAATTCTTTTCTCAAGTAATTGAGAATGAATAATAAATCATTTGGTCTATAAAGCATCAGAAAATAGTGAAAAATGTCTATCAGTGTCCCAGAGTCCAAGGTGACACCTTCAAATGTTAAGATATTAAAGTTAAAATAATGTAAGACAAGGAAAAAAAGCAAATCTTCACATTTGAGAAACTGACATGGTGGAAAGTAACAACGTACTGTACTTGAGCTGTACTTTTGAGGTACTTGTACTTCTCTTTTAGAGGGGAATATTGCACTTTTTACAGTACTTCAGCACATTTATTTGACAACTGTAATTAATTTTTATATTAAGAGTTTAAAAACCTATAATGAGCTTCTATACAGTGCATTGTTATACAGTAAATTAAACTAGCAAAAGGAGGTGGATCTAACCAAAAATATATACAATAGTTTTGGCAAGCTCTACCTCAACCAGATATAGCATTAAAAAGCTGCTTATATGTTAATGCATCAGTAATAATAAACCAAATATACATTATATAATTATATAACACTGGCATGGGCAATTCTGCTGCATTGTGAGTACTTTTACTTTTGATACTTTAAGTACATTTAGCTGATATTTCTTCTGTACTATAGAAAAAATATTTCTTTGATTTTTTTGATTCTACCATTCAAATCTTTGTCACCCATAACTACTTCTTATGTTCTTTCCCCCTCAGAACCCTCATCATATTACTGCACACATTCACATTCACACACACACACACACACACATACACACAGAGACCAGTCGTTAGCGACACCGTGCTATAGACAGCAAACCTATAGGGAGGGGTCTGAGGGTCGGCAAAGGCAGGGCCGACCCAGCCGTTGAGCATTGCTCACCCAGAGCAATCGGATGAAAACGCAGTGCAGATGTAATTTGTTTTCAATGGCTGTTTCAAAAGAATAATTGTGGTGACACTGGCCGCTCGATAATATGGATTTTTGTTTTCGAGTGCAGTGTGTGTGTGGCGCTAAGAGAGGGCAGGAAATACAACGCTGCAGACCCAAATACAATAAAAATGGATTGTGTGTGTGTGTGTTTGTAGGGGTATTTGCAGGTCTGGTAACCATCACTGGGCCCTGGACATCATTGGAAGGATTACTAAATGTGTCCTATGGGCTAGCTATAGGCTGGTACTCTCTCTCTCTCTGTCTCAGTTTGCCTTTCTTTCCTGCCTTTCTTTCAGGGAAAAAGCACTGACTTGCCTTCGATAAACTCACTTAAGATGAAACACAGCTCAGAGGGAGAGAGGAGGCCGGGGTAAAACTGTGAACGTAAACCTGGCAGGACAGAGTGTGTGTGAGGGAGGGAAATTACCACACACAGAATGTGCCAAACATCTCCATCAATTTAATTTTCACTGCCACTTTCAAAATACTCTCACCACCAGGATTTACACTGGCTCAAAAAATGTGTCTTCTGCCTAATTAAATGAGTAAAAAACACCTCAGGCCATTACTTAAACATTAGATTAAAGTACAGATTCATTTTATTGTTTGCAACACATACTGTATATACATTTCTTTGCAATTTCCTCCTATCCATTTCTACTTTATACTGTAATCCCACAGAATGGATTGCATCACTGCATTGATAGCATTTATATTCCTACATTTCAGAAAGCATTGCAGTAATAATATACATGTATACCACTACAGTCAAACACACTTCAGCACATAAATACACTCACATAAATGTATAATTACACGTATTATTTTAAAATAGGTTTTTATGTGACTAGAACTTTATTTATGCTGCAATAATGAAGAAGAAGAATTTCTGTGTACATGCCTTTGAGTACATGATGTGCATTGGCAATCATCACTATTGTTCCTGAACACATTCTAAAATATTCCTTTCCTCCATGAGATTGCCCTTATGATTGGTTCTCATAATAATACTCTCTTTCCTCTGGTTAGTTAGTGCACTTTCTAACTTCCGAATGGGCTAATTTGTCCCTCGTCCCCTACTTTCCCTTTGTCCTTCTCCTCCTTCCCTGATCTCCTCCTCAGGCTCATCTCGATATGGCCTCTCTGTTGCCAGATAATGGGCACTTTGACCATTTGCCAAATCAGACACTGTTTTGCTGGGCGATGGAGTCGGGGCAATTCTAATTCGTCACAGGAGGCGGAGGTGTGTGTGCGTTAGTGTGTGTGGACATGACTGGGTTCATTGAAGGGGTGGGATTGTGTGACATTAAATGAGTGAAGGTAGATTTAGACAGCACACTGGGGCCAGGTGGAGTGGGACATACAGTAAAAGGACATTATTCCTCTGTAGTCCAAGCCCTCGCTGACACTCTCTACACCCCCTCCCTTCTCTCTCTCTGTCTTTCTGCACTATTCCCTTGCCGCGGGTGGTCACCAGAGACCAGACTGGGGCTGATTTATTCTCCCTCTCTCCTGTCCTCTGCCTGACTGCCTCTGCAATGGAGAAATTTCCTTTCTCCCTCTCTCTCTCTCCACAGCAGCAGCAGTGGTACTAAGGCAGGGGAAGCAGGGGAATGAGAATAGGAGGGCTAACATTAGAACGTCTCCCTAATACACTGTCCTATTCTGTCTACTCCCACTTACCCACCCCTCGGGTTGCCTCTCGCCAACTATGTCTTCCTCAAAGGCCATCTATATGTGGTGGATATGTGAGCACATCTAAAGCTGCACAGAGTAATATTTTTATGTAAACTATAACTTCAGCTAAAGCACTTCCTTTGATGTGATTGTGGAAGATATTTCATATTTCAATACTTTTAGGGGTTGGATTGTTTCCCTATCACTTGGATACTAAAGTATTTACTTAATTTATGCTGATATATTAATAGGCCATAATTCATGACACCCACACACCGGCTCTTATGCATATACAAAGAAACCAGTTGCTCACTGTGTAAGACAATCAGTTGTGAAAAATAACCAGATAAATGCATATATTTAATTTATTCAAAAAGCACACATTTTATTTGATAATATTTAATTTCTAAATGAATATTTCAGCTGGTGAATGATGTATTTTGCTAAGAACTACAATCTTTTAAGCATTGTTTGATTTACCGCAAAACTGGTTATCACTCACCTTTTATTGATGAGTGCTGCCTTTATGTTTTAAGCCAATATAGAGCGCTTGCTTCTGTTACCAGCTCTGAAACACTTTATTATTATTACAAAAAAAAAAATCTCACTAAATACAAAGTGGTTTATTCTAGAGGTGGGAAAATACGAATTCACAGAAGAATTGTCATTCTTATCTTCTACGATTCTGAATTGATTCACAGATTCTAAACATCTATATTTCTCACATTGCTAATAATGTTATGTTGACGCACCAAAAAAAAGGCAAAAAGACATTGAAGTTGATGCATTTTGACTGCCTGACAATTTCACAATTTTAACCAGATCCAAAATCCATTGCAGTTTAAGTGGGAGCTGGCCCAAAGGCAGGGTGGAGTAGAAAGTATGGACGTATGGTTTCAGTTGGGTTGGGTCCTGGAGTTTTCAAAGGGTCGGGCTGACCTTCTCTGTGTTATTTCAGACAGGTGTGGCTATGCCAGATTATAAACACCTCTTCTTAATCCACAGGATCTGTAGACTTCCTGAGGCTCATTCAGTGAGCAGGGAGCTTGAGCGGCATTGGTGACACTCGTTACACCAGCCAGCGTTGGACTAATTGCTCGTGGGATGAAATAATTCTACAGATGCTGACAGGTGAGAGGGTGCTCAACCATGACCGGCAAAGTATTTCTCCAGTGGCCAGTATGTGAGAGGGATTGAAGTGGGCTTCTGTTCAGGTATGCAAACAGATATATGGAAATCCATGCATGCAAGCACACAAACACATGTACATACATACTTCCTTTAGAGCACACACCTCAATGTACATTCCAGTATGTATGACGTAATATTAAAGAGCAGTTCCCACATTACATAGCTGATGTTGGATGATGAAGCCTACAAACCAATGACCTGTCCCTGATGTGTCAGACCATGCCTTTTCATGACAAACACAGGCATGCACCTCTTTGCCCACCTCTTCGCTCTGCTGGCCGTCGTCCTCGGACACTCCTCACTACTTAGACACTGGCACACACACATTATTGATTTTCATTTAGATAACTTAACGTTCACAGACAATTCACAGCCCCTCCATCACGGACACCCCAGCCCCAGCTTAGATGTATGAGCTTGCCTCACTGTAATCTGCCACCATATCTCTTCTCTCATGCTCTCTTTCTCCCTCTGTTTTTTCAGATTCATTTTTCCTAAACTTAACCAATTCCGAATAAGCGGGATATAAATGGAGAGCGGGTGCTGCATCGATCAATCAGACTTCACACAAACACGCACACACAAGCAGCGCGAATGTATTTCCCACCAGCAGTTTTCCTTTTCCGCCCCCAACATCCCATTACCTCCGGGTAGTTGCCCAGTCAAACAGGAATAAAAATTGCACCCCAAACATCATACGTTAGGGCTGATTTGTCGAGCGGGAAGCCTGACAATTCCCAGAGACTTACACAGCCCACACCGGTGCTGGAAATCAGGCCTGTTATGGCTGCCACACGTCTATAAAGATTGTTCATTTGGTGTAAAACCGCTACCTGGGCAGGGACAAGGAGAGTGATGCAGAAAGCGTTGTAAATACACAGGGAGATATATGGGCCTGGCTGACCTAGACTGGGACTGTACGGCTGTGGGCATGAATCCAGTGAAACAGTCTCAGTGAAGGGTCTTTATGGGGTATGGAGGGGTTTTTCTCGTTAAATAAAAGTGCAACTTGCCATGAACAAACATTTTTTCAGTAAGCAAATAAAAGCTGTAACGACCATAAAAAGTGAAACCAAATGAATCTTAATCTACAAACATAGCTGACATGAAAGCATTAGGGAGTGATGCTTGTAATGCTTCTTCATAATTCCACATCAGAAGAGGAAAGTGGCAACTTTTGCACCCCCTCCTCAGTGCTGGGAACCTGATGCTCATTTTAGAGGATGTTACAGGAACGTTTCAATATTTTGGAAATACGCTTATTTGCTTTCTTTCCGAGAGTTACATGAAAAGATTGATACCACTTTTATTTCAGGGTGGAGCAAGGAGACGATTAGCTGAGCTTAGCACAAAAACTGGAAGCCGGGGGAAACAGCTAGCTTGGCTTTGCCCTCCTTTGACCTCTAAAGCTCACTAATAAATAAACTGTATAGCATTTGTTTAACCTGTACTCATCAGAACAGAAAGATAAAAACTGTTCTATTTTATTCAACACAGCTGATTACTTAGGCTGTGTAATGACTTGTGTTTACTTGTGCTTTACATAACAGTTGAAGCTTCAACTGTATTTTCTTCTGCTAGGCAGTCTTGACTTAAGTGATAGTGTATTGGACTGTGCCACAACGTGGATGACCTACACTCAGCACTGTGCCTGAACACATCCTGTGTAGACACCGACTAGAGATTTGAAGCTGCTGTTGCTGCTGCTTTCACTGTGCCACCTTTGTAGACAGTGGAACATGCCAATTTCCTAAAATGTTGAATTATTCCTTTAAAGCAACTCCGTGGAACTTTTCATTTTGTGTTGATTTTGGCGGTCTCTGTGGACAAAGGCGGCAGTGTTTCACCTAACGTTACGTTACATGTTCCCTCCGTTTCACTCCCCGCTGCAAGGAGACTACTTCTCTGGGAGGAAAGCTGGCGGCCAGAGCAAACCCCAGCGCCGTTTCGTCTGGTATTGTGGAAAACCCCGACCCGAGGGCAGGTATTAGGAATAACTACTAGAAACTAATAGAAATAGCCAATCTTCTCGCCGTTGGTCTCATTTGCTTATGTAGGTCATATAGCGGCATTAGTATTAAATTGAGGCTGTTTCATAACCAGTTAAAAACTCCATAGAGTGCTGTTAATAAAAATATTTGCACACATTGCCATCATTACAGACTTGTATCGCAAGCAGTATAGTTGGCTGCTGGCCACCAGTCTAACTTAGCCTACAGCCTAAGTTTCAGGCTAACCTCTTTTTTAACAAAACTTTGTCTACATATTTACACCCAGTTTAATCACAAGCAGTATGTCATGCACAATGTTAAAGAATCATTCTTGTTTATTACAACTTGTAATTTTTTTCTCGTTCATTTTTCTAATCATTCCCAATGTGACATTGCTTTAAAGAATTAAAAAGGGGAAAACGAGCCGTCAGGAGATCAGACGTTTAAACAAACCCCCTGGTTGGCCAAACTTATTTGGTGACAATGGTAAAATTATTACCCAAACTGTCCGTTACGTAAACATCCATCACAGACCAACTTGATGATTCAGCTTTTCTTGTGCAAAGAGGGACTATTCCTAACATTTCAAGTGCCCCAGCTTTTAATTTTACCTCCAAATTAAGTGATTTAATAATCTGTCTTAACTTTTGGCTTGTTTAAAGACTGTCTGATTGTCTGACCATCATTTTTTTGCCCTGTCAGATGTCAGCAATTTCACCGTGTTACCAGATCTCAGTAATAATCATTTAAACATCCATCAATCTAGACAATCTTTCTTGCAACATGGGAAGTTAGCAGCTACAGTAGCGATTCATTGAGCATGCAGCAGGCTGCATGAGCATGCACATAAACACGTAACTACACAAAGTACATTTGCTCCACTGCATCTAAAAGAGCATGCCCTGTTATCATGGTAGTTCACTTACTTTACTCTGTAAAGTCCCCTGCCCCTACCAAACACCCCCTCCCTTCAGCCTCCCTCTTTTTTCAGCCTGTCTCTTTCATCTTTCTCCCAGCTGTCCCCTGAGGTGAAGGACGCCTGCAGATGAAAGAATGAAGGAAGACGAGTCATACTCAGGACAGCTCCTGCTGCGCTCAGGCCACCACACCGCACACTGCCTGACTGGCCACTGCTTAGTAAGTTAGCGCTACACACACACACACACACACACACACACAGACACACACACACGCTGCTCCATCCTGTCACCTTATGTTCTATCACCTTTCATTACCATCATCTCCAGGGGACGCTAACTGAGTCAAACTGGCAGTGGAGAGAGATGGGGGTGACAGAGAGGAACATCAAGGAAGTTGAGACACCGACTGAGACAAAGAGACATCGTAGGCACAGGAAGTAGACGTGAGGTTGACACGACAAGCCCTGGCACTTTGACATGCTTTAAAAGGTTGAGACTGGATACATCAAAACAGAGGAAACTGAGAAGGCACAGGCGCAATAGAGATGACAGGAATAGGGGAGTCCTTCCAGATGACAGTTTTTGACAGACAGGTGAGCTAAACAAACCCTCTTAGTGCTGCCTGCTTAACTCCGCCTGCCCTACTGGGAGCTGTCCTTATGATTGGAGGACAGATGAGATGAGTGATTTGATTCAAAGAGAAACTAATTGTAACAGGATAGGACTTTTAAGGATTATAGAGCGATAAAATCCAGCCTCATTTTTAAACAGGCCTCCATTCCACTGCTGTGGCCTGACCATGTAGTCTGCAATAAAGGGCTTCATTCACTGGTATTTCCAAAGAGCAGAAACCTTACACTAGGGTTTTGTACTGGCAATAAAATTTGAACACTCCATCATTTTTAGTCAAGTAATTGAAACAATCGAACACATTTTCTTTTGTTTCGTTAACAACTACAGGTCCCATGAGTGACTTATGGACAAGTAAGTAAGTGGACAACTGCATTAGCAGTGTTGCCAACTTATCGATTCACTTGCTAGATTTAGCGACGTTTAAGACCCCTTCAGCTACTTAAAAAAAAAAAAAAAAAAANAAAAAGCCTAGCGACTAATCTAGCAACTTTTTGGGCAGGCCTTATCTCTTCCTCTCTTGAAGAGAGGAGATAATATTTCTCAATACACCTCAGCGAATGTGCACTCATCCTGCTCACTGGCTGTGACTCTCTGGGTTGACTGTGTTCAGTGAGTGGGGGAGTGCAGCAGCACCTTCAGTCAACCCATAAGCAGCCATACAGAAACGTGAATGAGCTCTGAATGTGCACAGCTAACAACCAAAAATCCTAATTGTTTGCCAGTGGAACTCCTTCTCTGTTTTTGTTCAAAAGTATTTGACTTGATATTTTAATACATTTTTATTTTTTCACTTGATTTATTATCTGAACATTAAAAATAGTTATTTTATCCCATTGGTCTATATGTAGCAGCTTGAATGATAATTGTTTAAGATAAAGCTAGTTACAGTCAGTTAAACTTTGACTTAATTTTTTGAAAATGTTTTCAATCTTTTATGGGTATGTAAATCGTTCATACTGATATTCATAATCATCTATTTCCCTTAGCTGGAAAAACAGTCGCCCAATGAGAGCTTCGTAGGTGGGACTAAAATTGGGGATGTCATCATCTTACATTGCTAGCTAGCTATATCTATGAAAAACAAAGATTTAGTGGACATGAGATTTTCTCCTCTGTTACAACTCCTCTTTTTCGTTTAGACCGATTTTCATATAAGTATCCAGCCCACTCACACCCAAAAGGCGTACAAATAACACGGGTTTACAATGTGATAAGACGTGCAACGTGTACGCCAAAGTCAAATTTTGCGTGCATATCATACGCCTGTTTCGCGTGCATTACATACACCCGTCATCTAACCCCCCGTCATGTTGACGTAATATGAATAGCGACGAAATCACTCTACAAGGTGGTTGGGGATGGTGGATGGCTCAAACAAATACAGGACTTTCACCCAGGAGATCACAGTTCGTGTCCCATGTGAAACCAAAATTACAAAGCAAATGCATAAAATAATTATTTAAGTGAAAGGAAGAGTGAAAAGGACACAATATCATGTCACAATGTTACCTCTACTCTATCTTGGCAGGCTTTTCATGCCTTTCATAAACACATCTCACATTGTGGCATGTCCCAAACACAGTCTGGTGTCAGGTACAGGGGTGCTGAGGACAACTTTGACTCTAATGTTCAATCTCAAGGAATAAGAACCTGAATAAGCTTTTAGCTCCAATGTAATACAGTCTAACCAATGTGTTTATGTGTGTGAGTGTAGTATTGACTGTCAGTTCCTCCTTCCCACACTGACTTCATATATTATATTCTGATGGGCTTTCACACCCTGGTAGAGTTGCTGGTGTTAACATGCTTCAGCTGACGGGATATACTGATGTGTGTGTGAGAAAGACGGAGAGAGAGTGAGGGAGAAAGCATGTTGTGGTGGACAAGGACGTGCTGCGATGGGTCTCACTGTATGTAGAAAGTGCTATTGCTTGTGAGAAAGTGGCATTAGATGGGAAAGGCTGTCTCACCCAATCATTGTTCACAATTGTTCTCTGTCGTATGTGCAGGCTAAATCTCTGTGCACTGTTACTTTGATGAGGAATCCACCTGCCTTCAGGCCATAGAGCCGAAGTCGTGATGTCACGTCCGGGCTAGTTGGACGTGCTGCCACTAGCTTCTGTTACTCAATGCAATCTCTCAATCGCTTTCTTAGAATATGGAAACTAAACCCCAGGAACACTCATTTTTGAAGACAAATTGGCATCCGCTACAGCAAACAAACAAAGTGAAACAATGATTACTTTGTGAGCACTGAAAAAGCTACAGCTCACGGGCACTTATGTAATCATTAGTTTCGTCCATACCCATTTTGTATTCTTTCTAGTTGTTATCTCTGCTGTCTAAAAACGTTTACAGCCTTCAGTCCTCTCTGTTTTGCTTGTCGCCTCTTTGGTTGAACCGTGACATTTAGCCTGCAAAGGTCAAGGGTTTATGGGAAATGGTGTTGCTGAAAACGGAAATATTAAATAAACAACAATATTAGATCATTTTTCGAAAAACTACCATCCTTAACAAAACATACACATACTGTTGAGAACACGTCAACCAGCTACAACAATGAAATGCTGTTTACATGACAATGCATCAATAGTAACAAGCCAATAACAGGATATATATAATAATGTAACACAAACAACAGTCATTGTGTGTATTTTTATGCCTCCACGCTGTCGATAGCCGTGGCTGGAGGCATTATGTTTTCGGGTTGTTTGTCCGTCCGTCCCATTCTCGTTTTTTTCCCCAACTGATCATAGTGAGTTGCCAAGTTCAAAGGGGTACTAAGCAAATTGGAAGTGAAGCTTTGATATTGGATGCTCAGTCCTTGTACAAGTGAGCGTACTATCTTCCAGCTCCTGGGGTGCTGCTCTCTAGTCAATCCCGACCTTTGACCTCCTTGTAGAGAAAAAAAGTAAAAACAAAAATAAATATAGACATAAGAGAATGACTTAACATCTGTGTCAATAGAGAGCCCAAGTGCGACTGGAAAGTAAACCCCATTCAAAATGTCATTGACATTTGTAACAACGCTAATAACTGAAAATACAGCCTTGGAACAGTTCATTTTAACTGCATTATACTACTGTTGGACAATTTATTCATAAAAATGCATCATATTTTTCAGGCTAATCACGTGCTCTTCATGTAAAATCTGAATCTGTGACATAACACCTGTAGCGGTCAAATAAATCTAATGAAGTGAAAGTACACTATTTTATAGTAGTGATGTAGAAGTATAAAGCAGGATAGAAATATTTAAGGACAACTATCTCAAAAATGTTCTTAAAAAAAAGTAACTGAGTTAATGTACTTTGCTACTCATTCAACACCTAAACTGTATTCTACAACAGTGGGCCAATCTAAATTCTCTCTGTTATCTGAATGGGACAAGTTCTGTGTTATTCAGTAGCACTGCATTGTGGATTTTGCACTAAAATCCTCCCCCCTGAAACTTGCTTGCTTCATTACAACTATCATTTTTACAGCTGGCAAAGAACTCCAGTTGTTTGCACACAAAGTTGGGATAATATATTTCTCCCTCTCTGTGCCAAGACTGCTGACACACACACACACACACACAGACAAAAAAACGGGGAGGGAGGGGAGCAGGCTAGCTAAGCCTTAGCATTCCCAGCACGGCACAATTAAGACTGAGCGCTAACAGACACTCCCAGTTTAACCACATTACTCTTAAAAAATGTTACACAAACCAGAGACATCTCTGACAGCGCAACATTATCCCCCCAGTTACAATTAATTACCCACACGTCCGCCCCATGCATCCCATTTACATATCGTAACAAAGGCAGGGGGATCTGCCAGGAGGGGAAATACAGGTTAGTTAGGCATGCCGGGGAGCATGCTGAAGAGTCTGTACGTATGTGTGCTCGAGTTTATGTGCGTGCGAGACTCATGCTGAGATGTGACTGATAAAAAAACAAATTAATGCATATCACCTGCTGATACCTGGCTACAGATTGCCATAGAAAACATTTTCCATCTAAACTTCAAATTTCTCTCCACTTCTATTGCTTCATTCTTGTACATCTGACTTCCTTTTTCCCATCTTTGCTGATGTTATATCTTGTTTTGCATCATGTTTGTATACGCACAAGTGCAAGCTACGGTGTTGTGTTTTTGCAAATATGTGTGGACATTTGAGTGCTGGTGCAGACAGACTTTGTGTGTGTTTTCCTTTTTCTTCTCCTCTTTCTTCTCCATTATTTTTACCTCTTGTTCCCCTCTGTCTCTCATTTGTAATGGAGAGAGGGAGGCTGGAGATAAAAGAGGCGAGCAGGGAGACAGAGTGAGCGGTCACACTCTGTGATGCTATCTGCTACCCACAACGCATTGCAAGTGGACGCGTGACATGTTCTATACATCTTTCCACTCTGGCGCTCATTAAACAAATGCCCGTTGATATATAGCTCTCAAGAAATGAATTTTTACCTCTGTGGGCTGGGGACCTGCTCTCTCTCGGTCCTTGCCTTCCGTGTGATCTCTTGGGCCCTTGGAAAAACACACACACACACACACACACACACACTCACAGACTGTGCATGCACAGACACACATAAAATCCAAAAACAGATAACAAATGTGGCCACGAACACAGTCACCATGTACACACTTGTTATTTTCTCCCATAGGGCAACTGGGGCTGTGTTTGCTGATATGACCAGTTACTTATAGGAGAGCTGGCTGCATGCACTGTAAAACAATGAAGCAAATATGATTACTCTGATATACAGTATATATAATGACACACACTACTACCCATTTGCTACAACCAAAGCCTTCCCTATTGGACGTCTGAATGTACTGCTCTCCCCGTGATGTAGATAAGGAACAGATAGATTTCAAACAGATTCATTTATTATCCTTGTTATCTCCTGTACTTTTATTCCTGCTAGAAATGTGTTGCAGGCTAAACTCAGTTTTCCTACCTTTTTATATGCAGGAGTGGGGTTTACAGGCCGTTTTAGGCTGGCATAAATCATCATGACCTGGATCTGTGGCATACATCACGGAAAGTAATGCTAGTTCTATGAAGATAAGCTCTTTTAAGGGAAACAAAGTGTAAGGTAATGTTTTTGTGAAAGCTAATTTTTGGTGTGTTTGGTAACTTATTCCTAAAAAAAACCCACGCTTTACTCCGGTGTATATATAGTATATATATCCACACAAGAATCAATGCTCTTTAAAAAAAGAGTAAGAAACATCTGAAACAAACTACCTTTATCTGGCTGTGATCATTGCACACTGGTATATTGCATTTTACATTGTACAATATTCCAATCCTGCTGGGTTGTGTCTTTTGCCAACTCATACCTCCCCATTGCTTCGATGAACTGGGTTCATAGTTGGGATCAGCCTTCCAGTCAACTCCTCATGTTTGGTTTGACATGCTTCTCAGTAAACTGAGGAAATGCTGTGATAATCAGTGGTGGAATGTAACTAAGTGCTATGTATATTCATGTTATGTATACTTTTGAGGTACTTGTACTTTACTTGAGTATTTCTATTTACTTTATACTTCTACTCCACTAAAAAACAAGTATTCTACTTGTTACTCCACTACATTTATCTGACATCTGACTTTACATAACATATGATCAGCTTCTAAAATATGATGCATTGTAAAGTGATTTTCTTTTAATAAGTGAAATAATCTGGCAAGGCATTAGGGATATTATATATTTTTTAAAAATCTTTTTCTTTTTCTAAGGTTTAAAAAACATTTTTTTTCAGACAGAAATGTCTTTATAAGACTAGGGGTTTTGCAGATTAAATGGCCTGACAGTATATAAAGTGATTAAAATTAACTCCACCTTGTTCAACCCCAACAGTGAAATGCTGCTTACACCTGAATGCAATGTAATGCTCTGTAGCACTCTGAAATGGGCCATTCTTCATAATAGTATAATGAGTACTTTTGATACTTTAAGTACATTTTGCGGGCGATACTCATGTACTCTTACTTAAGTAGAATCCTGAATGCCCTAAACTCAGCTAAGTTAATAATGTTAGTTAGCTATAACGTAGTATGAATTTAGAATGAATTTAGTGATAGCAATTTTTTTTTTTTAAATTGTGACCCACTTATGGAAAGTTGGGATAATGATACAAAAACTTTGTTTTCTGAAAGAGGTAAATTAAGGAAAATTTTTCAGGAATACATGAAATATCATGCTGAAAAGTTTTTGTCATAAAAACATTTGGACCAGTATAAAGTGTTTAAGATGGTAACTGGGTAGTTATAGCCAGTGCCACCTTTACATCCCATCTCCATTTATTCCACACGATGTGATATGAAGAATCACTGTGGTGGAGCTGTCAATAAGTGATGTTGTTGTGGCAATTTCTTGTTAGCAGCAATAATAAGAAATGACTTTTATATTCACACTCCTCTCTCATTTGTCTGAAGGGGGATCATTACTCTCTGCCTTCTGTGTGGACAGGGTTTAATTAAAGTACTAATGTCATTTTCACCCAGTCAATGGGTATTCTAACCAGAACGTGAGGATGAGCTGAGAAATGGAGGCCAGGGCTTGATCTACCATTTCCACAGTTATCAGTGACAGAGAAGGGTACAGAGACCGATAAAGTTCACTTGAAGGAATGAATGGGGGGAATATCTATTTTGGTGCCATGCAGCCTGATATATTTTTTAATCAGTATGGAAGAGGTTTGTACAGGTGAGGAAAATATGTCTTCTCCAGTGGCCCAAATGAGGACAGCTGATTACGTGCTTCACATATTCTAACCTCACAGACGCAACAATCTGTTGATATTTAAATGGAGAACATGGCAAAGGTGTCTCTGACAAAACACAGCATTTTAAAGATTACACAATTAAGCTTAATTGGATTTAAAACACAAACACACACAAAGATACACAATATACAAAGATGATCACTGAGAAGATTTCAAGTCAATCATTTGCTACACTTGCTCATTGTTTCCTGACTTATGAAATAAGATTATGTGCTCAAATATGATTGATCAAACTGTTCAAAGCTGTTGCACATACAGTTTCTTTAATAGGAGATAACCCTTGTAATATACCAAAGTGCAATTGAAAACGTAAATGTAATTTTAAGTAGCCTTCTTTTTCTTCTTTCATAGAAATGTTTACGACTGTATATTGCCATATTTGACATTCCTTGGAAATATTGGTAAAACCTTAAGGGTTATAGCACGTTATACTCTTACACCAATATTATCAGTATAGTGTTTTCCACAGAAAAGGATAAGGGCTGTGAGGGGGTGAGGGGTGAAAAGGCTGAATGAGGCTCTGAAGCAACAGTGAGACTATCAGTGGACAATGAAACTCTCCACTTAACTCATAATGATGAAAGTCTTTTAGGTGTTTTAAGAACAGCATGACCTACACATTCAGTGGTAGTAGGATGTCTGAACAGTATAACTACTGTACTCAGGATGTATCACATCATTCTGTAATATTACCATATGTAAGAGTAGGAAAAGTATACAGCATACACACGTAGGTCAGGGTGGAAGCTCTATAAACTCTCCTATTAAACAATGAACGTTACAGAGCTTTTGACTAACAGTTCACAGATGAGGATAAGGAAGTTTAATTTACTCAGACAGTATTTTAAGTGATCTTGGTTATGGACTTGGGATGTGCTGCGATGATAGTGGTTTCACTGTTAGTGTACTTTAAAATAACATAAAATCAGTTTTAGAATGAGCTTGTAGATGTCTGTTAATGGAAAACAGAAAACTTAACTTAAAAAGTTGCAGATCCTTTGTTTTTGGCACTGAGTACTGTACTGAGTACAGTACTTTATGTTTTCTTAAAATAAACAAAAGTTAAAAAATGTTTCAGTTATTAGGTGTCTTTTTTAGTTTTGTACACATGAGCAGTGTTAAACACAGTATATTTCAACTGCTTTTCCTGTTTTCAATTTATTTTACAAGATTTTTTCCTCATATGAAGGTTTCAAATGTCATTTTACATGCCACTGTTGTGTACAGACAATTCAAAGCACTCATAGTATAAGTTTTTTGTTTTGGGTTAATTGGAAGAACAAGACTTTTCTGGTCAACTTCAACTTCAACTTTACATTACTGGCATTAGTGGAAAAAAATTACCTACAATCAAAAGTCAAACATTCTGGGGCACCCTGAGCCGAGGGGTTTAAAGGAAAATTACAATATATTTCAAGCTGGTGTGTTTCCCATAAATGTGGTTATTGTGACCCGCCACCTTTGAAATATACCAGAATTTCCCTCTTAAGAGTCTGCTATGAGCTCCAGTGCCACTTGTCTGGCTCTGGTTGGAGACCTTTGTTGCGTCTCTCTCTCCTGTCATCTCTCTACTTTCGACTCCAATAAAAAATAATAATAAAAAAACAAATCTTGTAGCAGACATTGTCATTTACTTACTAAATAGAGAATGAATTGAATTGTTAATTTGTTTCTGTAGCCTTTCTGTTATGACATATTTTAAAATGTAAATATAATATTTAACATACATATACCCAGTAAACATAAGTTAAATGGTATCCAAAAGATTATCCCCTCAGCTGGATAGCTGAGAGTTAGTGGGCATGCCTGGCCTTGTTTGCCCTTGCATGCATTTGCTCAGTGACTGGACGCTCTCATTAAAGCTTGCTAATGCACTTGTAAAACAGTCAGCAGAAACGATAGATCACTGCATGTGGCAGAGACAAGGTGTGTGTGGGGGGAGGAGGAGGAGGAGGGAGGAGGGGATGTGCATGAGAAAAAAAAAAGTATGAGGCTTTTCTGGGAGAGGGAGAGCAAAAGTGTGAGAGGAGAAAGAGGGATGGGGTGAGAGAGACAGGCTGAAGAAAGAAAGAGGACATGTGAAAGAGAGGGAGAGAGAGAGAAAGAAAGAGAGAGAGAGAGAGAGGTGGTATTGGTTGGAGGTGGATGCTGGTCAGTGGAGATGTCGGTGGCCCATTAATCTTGGCCTCTTCCTGCCTAGTTATTGTGTATTTCTTTTGGCCAGAGATTGATTGTAGCAGGGGAAGATGAATTTGCCCGTGGACCTTCTTTTCTCTCTCCCACTCTTTTGTTTTTTTTTTCTAACTCCTGATGCTCGGCCAAGGTGATAATGCTCTCTGTCTCTCTCCCTTCTGGTTCCCCTCCTCTTTCCGTGCCCCCCACACTCCCCTCTCCTGTGTTTTTCCCTTTCATTTATTTTAGATTACAATCATCATCTATTGCAGGTTGCAGAAAATGTGTTTGTGTGGCAGAAAGAAATGGAGATCAAGGGTCCGGATGTCACTGCCTGGGGGCTGGAGCGCGAGGATGGACACTGACCCAGCTGGACCAAAATGTTGAGACAGGGGCAACTCCAAGCACACACACACACACACACACACACACACACACACACACGGGACATTCCTACCCTTAGTATGCTTTTCCTGTATTTTACAACCTAGCAGGTAAAGCAGGGCAGGTAATTACGTTATATACTTACATATACATACTCAGAACTCATTTGTGGGTGTGTGTGGGCATTTTCATGTGCCCATCTACCAGTGTACATGACAGGATGTTAAGGACATAAATCCTACTTGCTCTCATACACGGCATCATAACCATCAGCCCTATACTGTCCCATACACACTACACACAATTGTACTTTGTTAAATTCACCATTATACGGTCCTCCGCAAACTCCTGTTTCTTTTTTACTACGCGTAATGTGTTAGCCTTAATAACTATGCAAATTTCCTGACTGGCTTACAGCTTTATGAAGAAGAAGAGAAGGTAAATATACTTGCTTGCAATCGTTCCAACAAAACATAACAAAGTTGTAAGATGCCCCTTGTAGCCTAAACGTTGCTAGCAGTGCCACCAAACAGATAACAGGGTTTGTTTTCACTAAATAAGCTAATCAGGAAGTATACTACAATTCTTTATCACACACAATCTGTGTCTTTCATAGGCTGCACCTGCAGTCTGTAGGTTGTTCACACACACAGGTATTCTCTTGCACACTACTACTCTCTTTCACATTGTCTATATTCATTCTGTCTCACGTCCATCATCATAGCATACTGCATACACACATAATTATACTAAGTAAAAAATACAATATTATTCCATTCATTGGTACTCATCCTTAGCACACCATGATTCTCCCTTATGAAAAATACCATTATTTCTCATTTGATGTAGTGTGATGTATATGTGAGATTATCATGGTGCGTTTGAGTGTAAATATGGCCTTAATGTGGCCGTTTATGGCCTACACAGCCTCTGACACCTCTGTGCTATGTGTTAGTTGTAGTGCACTGCTGTATTAGTGCCAGATCTGCAGCAGTGTATTCCCTGGCCTGAATCCTACTTAACCCTGTGACTTTAGCACGGCCAGACATATGCTCCAGACCGCAGGGACTTCCCCCTGGCACGCACACACTCTCGCACACACAGATCATGAGGATCAGCCTTCCCTCAACCACCCTCATATTCCCAAATTGGTGTTATTGTATAATCAATGACTGAGTGTTCAGCATGGAAGGAACAGTGCAGTCTCGTGGATTATCAGATATACTGTATCACTCTCCCGCACACAAACTACTTACCATAAATGGTTGCATCAGAGCTAAACAAGCCATAAACAGAAGTAAAATTAAAACTAAGGAGGGAAAATGTTTTGTGCTCTGCGTTACACAGTTCACATTGCTGGCTTACTTGCTATTTTTAAATGTCACAGTGTTGTCAGATATCCAGCTTTGAATGCAACTGCTGTGATTTTAGGGAGCATAGTAACAGGCTGTTCTCTGCAGTGCATTTATGGGTAAGAAAAAGAAAGAAACTGATGATCAGAAAACAACACAACGTTGTACAAAACTGCATAACTTATGTCTCACACTACTGGTGAATATTCAAAAGACAAGTACACAGTTTTAAATGTAGGAGTGAAGATGGACTCTTTGTGGACTGAGAGTGACTGGTAGTTGCTGGTACTATAATAAGAGTAAAACAATATCTAAGTGGTACTGAGCATTATTTTGTTTCTATGCCATGAAAAATTACCTTGATTTCAAAATCCCCCCAAAAACCTTTATCAAAGAGGCAACATTTATTACCCTAGTTTAGAACAGAGATAGCAAAATGTCGGGACCAATCTACCAAAATTTGACTTCAGAAGTATCTAGCACGTTCCGCCAAGCAGATTATTGTTGTACTGTATGTCAAACAGTGACTTTATAGCTTGGAAAAAAATACATGTGATTATTGCATGAATGCAACAAAACACTGCAAGAGTTAGAGGTTCCTGAATATTTAAATAGAAAAAAGACAGCCGTTAGACTCACATAGATTCTTCAAGTCTCTGAACTCTACTGGAGGGATTAACAGCATTCATCTAAAAGATGTTCCCTAATTTCAGTCAGAGACACACTATTTATAGCAAATGTTTATACAATTAGATTTGGCAGAAAAGTCACTGCTGTTCGAGAAACCTCTTAAAGAATCTGAGCAAGGATTCTGCTGAGAGAGCTAGTCCCCTCTAAAAAAACCTAAATGTGTTAGTTAATTATTAGTTAAAATTAGTTAAATCGACAACACAAAATACCACATAAGGAGGAGGGTGGTGGAGGGAGCTGCAAATGGCGTTGGCAGGAGCACAGAGTAACAGTGTTAAGTGTTAAAGTTATAATGTCCATACTGTGCACCTGCATCAGTATGACTGGATGTTACTTGCCACACAGCTGTGAGTAAGCCAGTCATTGGGAAGCATATTGCCAACAGCGGATGCCAATCATTACAGAAGCATCTACAGTTGTTGTGCTTCTCCATTCATTTATTCAGGTTCTTCCTTTAAATTTGGACCCAGCTTCGCACTAAGGTGCATTGTTGTAGGATTGTAAAATATATGGAGTCTGTGAATTGAAAATCACTCAAGCTAGCTACTCATTCGTTTAATTGCCCAAGTTTTAGTATGAAGGTCTGAATGCAAATGGAACTTTCTTCCTCCCTCAAATGTGCACCGTACACATTCATACTTAAACACACACTGACACACACCAACAAAACTTTGAAAGTCACATAAGCAGGGAGGAGGCGCACACACTTTTTACACCTCCCCTATTTTTCCTCTCCTGACATTATTTTGTGTGTGTGTATGTGTGTGTGTGTGTGTGTATGTGCGGCGTTGACCTTTCTGCAACGTTGCCCCGTATTCACTGGTTGTCAGCACAGTCTCTGTCCCAGGCCATCCGTCTCTGCCACCAGTCAGTCCTCCAACCAATCCTCCACCGTCCCATTAACACACACACACACACACACACACACACACACACACACACACACACACACAAGCAATCCTCCATTGTCCCATTAGCCCGGGATGAGGTGCTCTGCTCTGCTTTGAGCCTCGGCTCAGCCTGGCTAGCCTGGGGGATCATTAAGGCCTTGCCGCGCGCACACACACACACACACACACACATGCCAGGGCTGTGGTAACGGGCTGGAGGAGTCCAGGTGGCCTGTTGTTATTTATAACAAAAGGAAACAACACAGCAGAACCGGCTGACATCAGGCCCGCACGGACCTGGGACGAGGGGATGTGTGTGTGATGTTTTTTCTACTCATTCCTCTTTTTTGTGAGTGTGTGTAGGTGTGTGTGTGTGAGAGAGAGAGAGATCACTGAAGGACAGCTCAAAGTGTCTGTCCACCCCAAACCCCCACACCCCAGCCCTAGACAGTGGTCTACCAGGACCACTGGACCAGATGTTGGCTCCAGAGCAACAACAAGATTGATTGGTTTAATTGCCAGCACTTTGCTCTCTGGCGTCTGAATACCTAATGTCAACTTTTAAAGGATGTTTGCTCTCTCTCTGTCTCTTTTTTTTTACTGTGGCTGAAAAATGTGTCACGTTTTCTGATCAGTGGGGTGTGTGTAGGTGTGTATGTACAGTTCACCCTAACATCTGTTCAACATCTCCCTGTGAAAACATGGAGTCATTTAAAGTCTTTTATAGCTACCAGTTTGTGTTGTGTCCTGTCAGCTTCTTCATTGCTACTTTTTAAACTCCCCCCTCCTCTCCCCTCCCCTCCCCTCCCCTCCCTTTTTCTCTCTACCTCTTGGTCTCGTCTCTCCGTCAAACCACTTGACATAAAATATCGCCACTACAGACAGAGGTATGCTAAGTGTGTGGGATTAACAAACGAAGGCACATATCACAGATATTCTATAAGTTAACATCTACATCAGAGGACTGTGTAAACTTTCTCAGACAGGGGAGACACTGTACAAATAGCGTGCCTGTTTATGTGATTTATTAAAAAATAATCTACATTAACACACTTACTTATAAGCAGTTCAGCCATGGACAGATATACAGTAAATACTTCCATGCACTTCAGTTAATTTCAACCCAGTCGATTCAGCAAAAAAAAAAAAATTTTTTGCATTAATTTCAATGGCCAGGATAATTTATATCTAAGAGTTATTAACACAAATGTAACACCATTTTAGCAAAAGTACAACAGACACAAACTCGAACACCAATATACTGTGCTGTATGTCAAAGCAGCCACAGCAACTACTCAGACCAGAACATGAACTCAGCATGAAAGTTGTAAGGAGGGGAGGAGAGAATGGGACAATGTTTGTGCGTGCACGAGAGATATGGCGCCCATGAGCAGGTAATACTGTAATAGTTCATAAAAATGCAGCGCACTGATAATCAACAAACAAGCATATGGCGCAGATCTACTGAAAGCTCATTCAACCCACATTGGACGGCTGTCACGGGTTAGCAGAGTTAGTTCCATATACTTCATTGATAAACCACAGAAATACATTACATATATGCACACCCCCCCCTCTCTCGCTCGCCCACAGGTGCCCTCTCTCCGTCTCTCTTCAGGGAGTTGGCGAGGTGATGTGTAAATATAAATATCATTAAATGATGAATACTCTGCCAAATCTCCAAACTTAAGAACAACCCCTGATTACTGGATTCATTTTAAAATCAAGAGCTATAACCTATTACATAGTTTATATGTTTATAGTTTATAGTTAGGGCTGGCTCAGGCGAGCCCTGAACCATCCCTTAGTTATGCTGTTATAGGCCTAGGCTGCCGGGTGAGTCCCCATGATGCACTGAGCTCCTCTCTCCTCCTCTCCCTCTCCTTCTGTACACATTCATGTTCCATTAATGCATGTTACTAACTTTGTATCCTCCACTGAGTTTTCGTGCTTTCTCGTCTTGCAGGTTCCTGCAGATCGCTGTTGCGGACCGCCTGCCGCTGTTNTCTCTCTCTCTCTCTCTCTCTCTCTCTCAACCCAACTGGTCAAGGCAGATGGCCGCGCACCTAGAGCCCGGCTCTGCTCGAGGTTTCTGCCTCTTAAAAGGAAGTTTTTCCTTGCTACTGTCGCCAAGAGCTTGCTCATGGTGGGAATTGTTGGATCTCTGTAAATAATGTTATAAAGAATACGGTCTAGACCTGCTCCATATATAAGGTGTCATGAGATAACTTTTGTTGTGGTTTGGCGCTATATAAATAAAATTGACTTGATTTGACATATTATTGAAATATAGCCGGCCGTACAAATGGCCTATAACTGATTACTGCGCAGTGGCAGAAATTACAGTAACCCAACTTATTCTCAGAACCATGAGGAAGAGAGGAAGTTTATGGCAATCACCACTTACTTTATTTTATCAAGTCACACTTTTTTTTATCAGAGACCTCTCTAAGAACACATCATGAGGGTTTTATAGGCAATGTAAACAAAATGTACTGTGAAAAGTATAGTGAAAATACAAAGTCGTAAAATTCACATAAGCAATCTATATTAAAAACAATACATCAATTCAGTAAGTCATAAGACTGATACAGTATCTCCCCCTAAAACTAGTCTGAGCTTTGGCCAGTAGGGACAGCCTTGGTCAGTGGGAGTTTGTGTGTGTGAGTGTGTGTGTGTGTCCTGACAGGAAAGGGTAGGCCAAGGATGGGAGGTGCTTGTCAAGGCCAAAAGCATGGGTTCCTGCACCGCTCCACCCACCCACGCCCACCTACATAGACACACACTTAAACACACACCCCTACCTTCATCTCTCCCCACCATATCATGTACCTCTCCACATCTGTCACTCTGGCAAGAGAAAGAGGGAGGGAGGGATAGAGCAATGGAAGGAGGGAGGCACGCAGCAGACAATTAATTGTGTGGCCGGTTGGAGAGGCAGAAAGACTGAGAGAGAGTGAGAGAGAGACTGAGAAAAAGAGGAAGGGAGGGAGAGAATAATAAAGTGTCCCTAGTAGGCATTAATCTCCCTCACACTGCAGGCGTGTCAGTGGAGGCTAGCTGGTGACTAATGCCACGTTTTGCATACAGTGGTCACAGACAAGAGCTTCCTCACCAGGCTGCAACACATGGAGGATTTAACTGCTGCTGTGGCTGGAAGATGGGCAGACACGCTGGAGGAACGGGAGGGATGGAGGGAGGCAGGAAGTAAAAGTAACATTTTCGCCATGCTAATTCAAAAGTTGGTGATATTCATTTTTCTGCCATTTACACTTAATACATCGTCATGCAGTAGGTGTCTGATATAAGTGTAAACACAGCCACAAATGGATTATATAGACTGGTATTGATGTGCAGATGTTTAAGCGGTACTCCACTGATGTAGTATTATGCCAAAAAAGAGAATAGTCAAAATCAAAGCAGCAGAGACTTGACTGAGGGTCTTTTTGTTTGACCCTCCCTGCTTGGTAAATGCCTACATCTTTCAGCTTCCACACCCCAAGTTTGCAGCACAGGCTCTCTGCTCTAAATCAAATCAAATTTATTGTATCATGATAAACCCCTTGAGATGTATCAATCTCGTTTTCAACGCAGTCCCAGAGCAAACCCTTACAAGAACAAACAGAAAACAAAACAACACAAAACATAATGCACAACATACTGTATAACACAACAACCGAATGTAAAAAAAGTCTACTCAATAACAAACCCAGAAAAGAGCTACAACATAAGGATAGACACTATCATAAGAAAAATGATCAAACTGTGGAGTAACAGTCAGTTATAGCATTAATGAAAACACGTGCAAAGAGAATAAAACATTTTTAAATAAGCCAAATGAAGACAGAGAACAAAAATGTACAGGTAAATTATTCCAATCTGCAGGAGCCCTAAAGACATAAGCCTTTTTTATTTTTTTTTACCAGTTTCCTTAGAGACAAGGGGGACCATAAATTTGTGGTTCCAAGTCCAAGCATGACATGACGTCATCAGGTTTACTTGACCAACTTTCTCCTGAGCCTCCGAAGACTTATACAACTGTTTCCATGAGCTGAGTAGTGTTCCTCATGATTAGCAAACTGATGTAAACTTCAGTGTAAAAAATTAGTGGAGTTCCCGTTTAAAAGTTAATGCATCTGCATGTCAACGCATCGCGACACTGCGTTGACACGTGTCGACTCTCCCATCTCACATTTGTTCCCTGGATTGGTACATCGTGGCTACCGTACTTTTTGGTGGTTTCGCCACACTTTGAAGCACCACTTTCTTCCATGTCTGGCTGCTGTGTCATGTTCACACCTTGTCAGGGTGTAGTTTGAATTTGTTTTGTAAAAATTCAGACAGTTCTTTAAAGCAGTTATAATCTATATTTTTGTAGCATATCAAATGAAAATAGGAAAACAAAGCGAAAGGGGTCGCTCACAGTGATGAATCTACAGGCTTCGGCTTTATGAAGCTACATAGCGAGTTTCAGCTCATTGCTTAGCTGTCCAGCCCACAACTTTACTGTTATAGTTCACTCTCATCATTCTCATAGGAGGCAGCTCTACAAAGCCACTGTATACCTGCTCAGTACCAAACAGCAGACAGACACAGGTAGTGACTAGCTGGTGGACATTTAGCTAGATATTTCCCTCAGCTGGGAGTTGGTAGAGACCCAAAGCAGAGCTAAAAGAGAGTTACATTTGCCAGGTGGCCAGAAACACGACTCCAAATGAATGATGATATGGTGAACTTGTAGCAAACAGTTGCTTATTTACACATCGAGCAGATACAGACCAACACTAACTTAAAAGGTGATATCTCAATTTTGTGTTCACAACTTGTTTCCAACTTGTTTTTACCACCAAAAAAACCCAAAACTAATCAGTTATTGCAGGTTTAATGTGCTCTGTGCAATAAAGAAAATGCTGTAATGCATTTTAAGCTGCAATTTTAATGTCTGGCAATCATCATGCATGTAAATAAGGATTATAATGTCACAGGACTTATTAGGTTGATGACCGCTGGGATAGATAGTTTGATAGAGATAACTACAAATTCAACATGTCACAGTTTCAATTTTATAGTCTTTTTTATTTTAACAAATCAGAGGCTCATAGCAGGGACTTAAACTTTTATACGGAGCACCAAATGGTTGTGAACTTTATAACTTGTCTACTGCCAGAACAGACGGGAGATTTCCTCTGCTGAACTCAGAGTGACTTTATGAAGCGCTGTTTTCTTTGGCAGAGCAAACGGGTGAGAGGAAATGAAACTAAAGACACTTGATCCCCTCATATGCCCTCTAACAAACACACACACACACACACACACAACTCCCAGTGCAGCTGAACTTATAGTAACTTACTCGCTAACATTAAACATTCTCTCCATGCAAACACACAGCCACACGCTGTCTATTAGAAACGTGTGTGTATTGTCACTGCTGTGGGTGAGTGTGTAGTTGTCTGTGGTTTTGTGTGTATGTGCTGTCAATTGATTTCCCTGGCTGATCGATAGCATTTAAGCCCCTTAACTACCTTCCATACCATCTGTTATAACAGACAGCGTACAGGTGTGTGTGTGTTTGTGTGTGTGTGTGTTTGTATGTATCTCCGTTAAGATATCTTTGCCATCTTTCCTCACAAACAAAATGTATAAATCAGCATACACAGGGGGACAGAAAGCTGGAGGAAAAATCGAAAGAGAAATCGTACAAGGAGAGAGATTCACAAACAGATGATAACTCTACATCTCTTTAATGATCGAGAGCCGTGCCCGCCAGGCCAAAGTTATCCTCCACGTTGAAAGAGCAACTACAGACGTGTCTCCAGGTAGAGGGAGCCAATTAGCAATGTGTGGTAGTATTTACATTTTGGGCTATCTATCATGCTAATCGGCGGGTCGATTTATCAGCCGGGTTGTGATTAATGCAAGGTTAGGGCGGCGGGTGTCCTGTGGCTGAAGGTAGATGGAAAACAACAATAACAAGTAAAAGAGAGGGATTCTTCTCCCTTTGCTCTGTAGGAGAGGGCAAGAGTAGGAGGAAGGTAAAATCTATCTCATGCTACTTAGCATCCTCTCTCCTTGTAATCAACCCAAATTTGCATGCAGAGAGAAAAAGAACGGGAACAATGGAGAGTCGAGGAAAGTGGCGAAGCGAAGAGGCTGTTGTCTTAGTTTTATGAAGTTTTTTTTTCTTTTTGGTGGGGTGAATGGTGGGAAAGCAATATCCTCTAGGCCTTTTAATCATGTGATGACGGGCCTAAGACCTGTCTCAGTATGTGTGTGTGTGTCTGAACTGTGGCCCCATTGATCAAAGCCAGTGCTGGTGTGATGGGATAGAGGGACAGGGCTGGCCGTGGACACAGCAGCTCCCCGGCTCCCTGCCGTCCTCCCCAACACCGCTCAGGCCGGCGCAGGGCCATTTGTCAAAGTTTTATCTGATTCCAGAGGTATTGGATCTATCAGTCATCGCGTATGAGAGAGGAGATTGACCTCCTCTATGGGCATTTTTCTAAATTAGACCCAGCTGATATTGGAGCGACATAGCCTGCCATTATAGGTGACAAAAGCACTGTAAAGCAGCCTCATTAATGCCAAGTGTAACGCTGTAATTTGATTGCAAGCGGGGGTTTGGGAGAGGTGGGGGCAGGTGGGATTTTGAGTTGTGTGAGAGACGTTAGAGGTGTCCCTGGAGTCTAAGTGGTTTCTCCCCTCTCCCTGGGTTTTAGATTGCCTTCCAGACTGACAAAGCACCTGCCAGACATTCATCAACGATCCCATCCATCTGTCCATCAGGTCGGCGGTCCACTCGGTCATCAACAGGTAATGCCTGGCGGCCGGGCTGGCTGCCTGATAATGAAAGATAGGAAAACATCACACACTCTGTCACCCAGTGTTAAGGCTCATATGTATCCCACTTAAGACGAAACATGCATCTCATGCATTGCTTTCTCTGCGTCCAATCCCTTTCTTTCTCACTTTCCCTTTCTCCCATATCTTTGTTTTACATGATTCTTAATCATTTATCATTTTACAGGAGTAAAGTCAGAGATCAGTGTTGTTTTATAATTTTCTAATCTCATTTCAGGAAAAATAAAAGAATCTGTGTGTGTGATTTTTTCCAGCTAATGCTGTGCTGGTTGGACTAACAAGCAGCCATTTGAGCACGTTCCAACTAAATTGCCCTGACTATGTTTAGTTTTCTGGCAGACAGCACTGGTTAATTGCCACTTAATTAGCTGTTTTACCCAGAATGCTTTGACCCACTTGGGACAGGTCTCTCATTAGAGGCAAAGCATCTGAACTCATCGTGGATTCTAAAAACATACTGCACTGAAAAACACAATTATCAGCATTTAGAGGCATACGCTTTAGAATAGGTGTTGTTTGGCTTTTTTTTTATTGCACAACTTCTCAGCTAATACTCCAAGGACTCACTAGTGGTGACATTGGCTTTGAACTTGTAGAGTTTACTTTCTGCTTCACAGATGTGGGCAGAAGATTGTTATTTGTAATGTTTCTATACTGTACAGAGGGTGCTGTTTTTATTTAAGTTATTCTTGGTAAGAAGCCCTATACAGCCATCCTGTTTTGAATCCAGCATTGAGAGGATCTTTGATGTGATTTTCATGACTGCTACTCATTAGAAATGTCAATAAATATGACAATAAAAGGGTTCAGAACAAGCTGAAGAGAGTAAAGCGTGGCTGTTTATCCTTGAATTCATAAGACTTTGAGTTGATGTCATGGTGGTTGTGTTATTGCTGATGTTATTGGTGATGCTCCGAGGCCCCAAAGGGCCCCCTCCGGTAACAGTTCAAGCCCAGTGAGCAACCCTTGCTCTGGCTCAGCACCCTCCTGGCTACATCAATATGCCCCCAAGTTTCTGCAACAAGCCTAAACACACAAGCCCGCTATTACACTTCAATAAGACCTGCATCCACAGACATTAAAGATTGAGCTTTGCTGGCAGGAAGACAAGCTGTTTCCTCTGTAAACTTTCCTGCTGCGTCACAATTCAAACTGGCAAGTCAGACACCCCAGATCTGAAGACTTACAGTCAAAGCTTTTAATTCTGCTCGGTTCGATGCCCATCTCTCTCCCTCCCTGTCTGCCTGTGAATCTGTTTCCACTGACTAAGAGCAAAAAGGCAGAGACGTGCGGCTTCCACCATACAGATATTGGCAGAGTGTCATCGGAATGAATGAACCGCTCTTGCATCGCAACTGCCAACTTGTCAGCCGCGAGCTGGGATGCATGACTGACACCCCCTGATTGGTCGATTTAATATAGAGAGAGACGGAGGGAAGTAGACGGGTGCCTGCTTTCCCTGAGCTCTGCTAGAGCGGGAGATGGAGGGAGAGGTGTAAGTCCATTTGTCGAAGACGTGAAGCGCTAACTCTCTAGGTATGGGCCTATACCCCTTGTTAGAGAGAGGGAGATTTTTTTCATGCAGGGGGGAGCATGGCAGTTAGCATGCAGTTTGTTATCGCTTCACCCTGGATGTTTCTGACAAATCGACTCAGACAGCCATCACACGGTCTCGCTCAAAAACTGGTGTCAGACCAAAATACACAGAGGTTAAACTTGTGAGCAAAGATCAGTGGTGCTGGCAGATGGATTGATATACAAGACCAAACTATCAGAGCTATCGATGTAACCTGCTGCTTGGACATACTGATGCAAGAATACCATCATTGCATGATTAATGTAAAGATGCTTCATGGACACAGTGAAACTATTCAAATTATGATTCAAATAATGGCAACATTATCATCATGAAACATACACTGACTAAGGACTCTGGGGAGATAATTGTTGTCTTAAACCTAAATTTATGTTTGGGGTCCTGGAGACCCGGAGCCCTCTTCAACAGCACAAAAACATACTTAACATTGACTTTTCCTAATTCTATGAATGCTTATAAACATGATTAACAGGGATTAGACCTCTCGAGGGTCTAATGGACCCCAAACATAAATAACAAAATCTCTATGTGGGATAACATACTCTGCCTCTCGTTGATCTCTCACTTTTTGGCAAACAAAATGGACAGAGAAAACATTAACACCTGGAGAGACCCAGTTTGTGGCAAAGGCACTTCAATAAGTTTCTACATATTGGGATTTAATAAGTTCAGAAAAAAAGAAAAAAATTTGTCATCATTTTGCGATGATTATTACATTTTTATACATAGAACATTAGAGCAGGGGCATCACGGTGGGGCAGTGGTTAGCAAGAAGGTTCTGGCTTTGAACTTGCCTGCCGGCTGGGGCCTGTCTGTGTGAAGTTTGCATGTTCTTCCCGCCTGCGTGGTCCAAAGACAGATAACATAAGACAAGATATCACTTTATTCATCCTTAGGGAAATTGTTGTGCAGCAGTTGCAATACAATAGGAAAGAGCACAAATATAAACAAATTATTAACAAACTAAAGTGTAAAGATTAGCAGTACGAAAGTAAATGTACAATGTCAGAAATGTAAACAGGTTAACGGTAGTTGTCATACGGACCATAATAAATAAACAGGTTAACAGTGATGTAAAGGTGGTAAAGCAATCCAAAATATACAAAACACCACAACACCGAGATGTAAACTGGTTAACTATGGTGATAACGTACATACAAAACAACTGGTGAACGGTAAGGTGCAGGTCCATATTTACACAATGCCCAAAACTAAAATAAGTTTTAAGGTGAGCAGAACAGAGCTGAATGGAGGCTGGAGCCGTCTCAGCTGTCCTTCTCTCTGTGTGAGGTAGGGTTAGGGTTAGCCCTAACCCCAAACCAGCATTAACACGAAAAGAAATACCATCAGTTAGCAAGTTTTATGAAAAGGCACCCAGTTTGACTGAAGCAAGTACAACAAGGATAACGTTCCAGAGCAACAGAAATACTGGGAGAACTAACAATTAGCTCCAACTCATGTTACATTGTGAAGTAGCGTTAGCGTCCTTTTTCCGACTCCAGTAAAGATAAAGCTAAAGTAAATGGTTAAAACGATAGTAAGTAACAAGGTAAGAAGTTAGACTTCACTTTGACACTTTAAAGTAACTGAAAAACGTCTACACGGCCATTTATATTAATGTTATGTGTCAGTCCTGTGACAAACTGGCGACCTGTCCAGGGTGTACCTCGCCTCTTACCCAGTGTGAGCTGGGATACACTCCAGCCCCCTGTGACCCTGCAAACGGTAACTGGGCATAGAGAATGGATGGATGGATGGCATACAGCAGTACACAATGAGGGACTAAAATCATCAACAAAATGCAAAAGTGAATATAATTTTCATGTAAATAAAAAATGTAAATGTGATGCACACTTAAAAAGATAGAAAAGCCCTCATTTGTGGAACTAACCTAACTACTTACTAACCTACTGTGGCAGGAGCTTGATTTTTTGGTCACATTACTGGCCAAGCATCGACATCTTGAAGTATCCAAGCTTCAGCAACACTTATAGTATTGAGAACAACTTTATTATAAACTTGATACATTTCAACCTGTGGGTTTTGGGACAAAAATATTTTACAAATAACATTGAAATAGGAATGAAAGACAACTTATCACCTACATTATGATTTATATACACTCCTTCAAAGTGAAGTCTAACTTCTTACCTTGTTACTTACTATCGTTTTAACCATTTACTTTAGCTTTATCTTTACTGGAGTCGGAAAAAGGACGCTAACGCTACTTCACAATGTAACATGAGTTGGAGCTAAGGATTACATTTTAAGTCACTGGTTCTTAAGTTCCCATAGTGGAAAAGGCCTNAGTCTACAGCAAAAATACAGGAATTGGCCTCACTGTTCCAATACTTTTGGAGGGGAGTGTATATGGTGTGAGGCCATTAATAGGTTTAGAAGACAATTAGGCCTTTTCCACTATGGGAACTTAAGAACCAGTGACTTAAAATGTAATCCTTGTCATGGGTTCTCCTTTTGTTTCTACTGTTCTATGCTCAATTTGGGGACACATTCTTGGAACTAAATTTAGGCACTGCTTCATCAGATTCTTCTGGATCTTCCCTTCTTCTGATTCAGGAGAGAATTAAGCAGCGGGCTGGTGACTTAAATGACATATCCACAATGTTCTGATTTGTAAAACACAGTGAAAATGTATGTATGTATGCACCAAAGCATTAAATGAGTCCTCCACAAATTCAGCATTGCACTGCTCTAACTTTCTTGGACTCATAATGGACAGTTCTTTTAAAAAGGATCAAAATCGATGCAGCGGAACCAGAGATATCATTTTCTTTGTCAAAATCTGTTGCCTACATTACCCACATTACTCACCAATCAACAGTTCGGTTGAAGATTCGGGTGCATAGTAGTGGCTAATGTAGCCTTGAGCTGGTAGCCCCAAGCACAGATGAGGTCTAGTAAGTTCCCCTTTAAGGAAATGATTTTCCAATTTTAATGAGGAAGAACTTGACTGGCCGCCCTAACCTGAATCCCAACCAACACCTTTGGCAAGAGCTGGAATGCCAACTGCGAACCTGGCCTTATTGGCCAACATCAGTGGCTGACCTCACTAATGCTCTTGTTGCTAAGTGGGAGCAAATCCCTGGCGCCAGGTTCCAAAATCTTTTGGAAAGCCTGAAACCAGAAGAGTGGAGGGTGTTATAGCAGCATATTAATGCCCATGCTTTTGGAAGGACGAATGTGAAACAATCACATATGGGTGTAATGCTAAGGTGTCTACATCCTGTATGGGCATTTAATTTTAGACTAATCAAATTCCTGGAATGGCAGTCGGATAAGGCATGTGGCATGTGTTGGATCTTGGAGGAGGTATTTTCCCCCATGGTGCCTCTCAAGTGTGGTGGACGATAAAAATAAATGCCATACATATGAACTGAAAATGTTAAAAGAAAATGATACATTGTTCTCAAAACTTGCTTGCTGAAGCTTCGATACAGCAAGACTGCTTCTCTTGTCTACGCACCTTGCAAGTAGGTGAATATTCCTACTCTATTCCCATATCAGCCATCACCCAACACTATTATTATCACTGATTAGAAATTATAATTTAATGAACTAGTTGATTCAACAAGCACATCTGTCTCATTTTATCAACAGTATACCACACATCTCACTTCATCATCTTGGATTTGTTCTGGAGAAAACTACTGTTTGTGCTCTTGTGTAAGTCATTCTGCAGCTTCCTTTTGGCTGTGTGGGACTCTGGTTTACTCCGTTTGAGAAACTGCTGTGCAGCTGGATGGTGACAGGCCAAAGCAGAACGCACTCTGTTTCAGCATGTAATTTCATGTTACTGGGAATCTAACATTATTGTTTTTCCCCCCCGCGCTCCAATTTAGAGACAAATCAATATTCAGCTTTGTTTATCAAAGTGACAGCTCCTGGATATTGCATTTTGCATTTTTATGTTTTCTTTTATAAGCGGGTATTAAAACATAATATATCTGAAGTCTTGGTTTTATGGGCTGACAAAGGGTGGGGAGGCGCTGTTAATGGTGTAAAACAGTTGAGGAATGGGGGCTGCTCCTGTTCATACACTCATAGTTACAAATATCCATCACACACATCAGCATCAGTGTTTGCCTAATGAAGATGCTCTCTCTCGGCGAGTGTCGTCGATAACAGACAAAAACCGCAGAGGAATTCCAGCAGAGGTGTGCATATGTTAGTGTGCACACATGGATGTTAGTGTGTGTGTGTGTGTATGTGTGGGGCATGCCTTCGTGTGTGTGCGTGCTTGCTTGTGTGCTTGCGGCTACCCGTACATACAGGGAAAGTCTCCTCTTGACGCTCAAGTCCCAAATCATGCATTATTTGCAAACCAACCATAAAGAAATGACAATAGCAACACTATGCATACAAATCAGGGCCCATTATCCACCTCGGTCTGTCAGTTAGTGTTCCGTATGTTAGGAGAGACTTGGCCGAGGGGAGTCGTACCCGAGGTCGTGATAAATGCTTTGGCTGATTCCCCTTGTGAGTGATGGAGCACTAACCCTGTTTAGCTTCTTTAATATACTTGTATTAGCATGAATAAATAACGAGTGTGTCCGGATGCTACAAATATTTGATTGTGCCTCTGTAATAGGCTGGTGTCTTCCGTCACATGATGCCACTGCGACTCTCTTGGTGTCGCAGCCGAAGCAGACTGACATCGATCTTTATCGCCTGCCCCCTAAATCAATTATAAACCCTCAGAGAGAGTGCGCCAGAGAGGGGCGAGCAGGTGATGATGGCTGTGTGGGGGTGTGTGCCATTCCAGCTGTGCCAAGCTGTCTTGTCTTTTGTACCCGTTTTTACAAAAA
>NTHP01000023.1:1191552-1244574 GCA_003416845.1 Oplegnathus fasciatus
AAAAAAAAGCTCTGACGTGGCATGATGGGTGTTGTAGCTCAGCATGCATGGGGTGGGGGATAACATGCCTCTAGCTCACAAATTCAGTTAAAGCTCTGCTTTACTGTAGATCCTACTGACGTTTTCCTGTTGTAACGTAAAAGAAACTGCATGGTAGCCATGGCGTCCAGAGCGCTAGGGGAGATGTTAAAAGCTACTTTCAGGGTCATGATAAATATTATCTGAAAATAAGATCAAGATGGATGATACTGCAAGTGTTGATTGAAAAGTGTTGAGCCAAAAAACATCACCCTTATACTCCAAAAAGACAGATGCACAACCAAAAATTGGGAAAAATGATAACGCCATTCTCACATTTCACCTGTTTTATTTAGGAAAAGCCAAAAGTTCACAGTGAGTTTTAGGTAAATATTAGATACTGTAGGATCTTATCAGCATTTCCCTCCTGCTCCAAGCAAATGGCACCTCTAACTAGTATTTGGCAGGGTGACCTGGCTAATCTGGAGAGGATCATGTAGAAATAAAATATGAGTGATCGCTTTGCTCTTGCAGAAAAGTGACAGGAACCTGTTCTAAAATTACTGATTTAATAAAAGATGATGTTACTCAGTGGGTACCTGCTTGCTTCTCTCCAGATGTTGATGTTTTGTCTGTTTTACAGTGTGGTCTTACAGTACAAACACAAATCTCATCCACGTCAATTGAAGCATGGGCAACTGATGAATTCTGGAATGTGGTGTCTATGTGATCTTCGCCTGCTTAACTTTGAACCTTTGCACATTTGGCTAATTGAAACAATAATGCATTGCATTTGAAAATAATCTCCCCGTTTTGTGCAACATTACACTACCAGATTACAAAGTTCAATGGTGCTCACATAAGCCGTCTACAGTTCATGATCGCTTTGCTCAATATTGATTTATTACCTTCACCACACCCGTGACATTACATTCTTTGTCGCTCTTGACTGTAGGCTACTTTTCTTTGACTGAAAGCTAATGACACTATACCTTTGGACCAACATACAATGCAACACAGCTAAAATGGACACGTTCAACTTGGAGCACTACAAAATGCAAGAAGGGAATGTGTTCCTGCCACTACCGAATGACTAAGAGATGGCATAAAGGGACACTTTTGACAAAGCATACTCTGTGACCATGACTTCATGTAGACAAAATGAACACACCCATCCCTTCATCCATTTTCCACCACTTACCTTGGTCAGCAGCTAAGGTATCAGAGACATCCTTCTCCCCAGCCACTTCTTCCAGCTTCTTCTGGGGGAATCCTGAGGCTTTCTCAGGTCAAATGCGATATGAAATCTGTCCAGCATGTTCTGGGTCTGCCTTGGGGTCTCCTCTCAGTTGGACATGCCCAAAGTACCTCAACAAGGATGCTAGGAATCATCCTGATCAGATATGTTAAAGCACCTCTACTGGTTTCTTTAAAAAAAAACAAACAAAGCAAACAAAGCAAACAAACAAAAACAGAAAAAGCTTCTCACCTTGTCCCTAAGGGTGAGCCCAGGCACCCTGTGAAGGAAGCTCATTTTGCCATCTTGAATCACTGATCTCAGATTGCAGACCCAAACTAATTATATTCACTAGTACAACGACAATCCATTATGGCAGTATCAACAAATGAGAGCATGTACTGTCCGTATCACAAATGCATATTTCATGATTCAGCCAGCGACACGTTAAGTTAACAAATTTACAAATGGAAAATTTATGAATGATTCTCAATTGTCTTCTGATGTATCAGCAGTCCAGAGGATTCATAGCTAAACAACAACTAGCTGCTATAAGCTAACAGCATATCTAAATCTTACCTTCTCTCTATCTCTGTTCACTCTCCCTCCCCGACTGGCTGTTCAGACAGATGCCCCATACACACCTCCCACACATGCAGCATTAAGCCATCTGACCTCTGACCCCTCTCTGATAGGGTTGGTAAAGAGACGGACAGATACACCAAGTGCTATGTTCATTAGCCAAGGCAGCCACACTGGAGCCTGCTGCAGATTAATAGCAGAGTTTTACTAGCTATTACTAATGTTGTTTCGGTTTTAAAAGACAGCTGTCCTAACAGACTCTTGAAAGCCAAAGGCCCCCCACACACTCTCTGTTACTGTAAGAGACCATTAGTGTCAACTTGCTAAGAAATATAGCGAGAAAAAAAGAGAATGTTAAAGAGAAAGTGCATTTTTAAAAGCTTTCTGATCACAGATATTTTTTCCTTTTTTTCTATTTTCATAAACAAATGTAGTAAAGCTGCCATCAAAGATATCTTTCATTCACCCAAATATATACAACACATATAAATATAGTTGGTGGTGCGAAAAAACAACACAGTGACATTTACTATAAATAAAGTTTCAACACTAACCCTGAAACACTGCGAGAACAAAAAAAGGAGAGGAAAATTTAAAGTTTATATAGTTTAAGTTTTGTATATGAAGTCGAGTTTGTCAGATTCACAGCTTTATGTGGCAGGTCAGTCTGACAGTCTGCTAGTACAAGTACACACTCAGTATGGACAAAGAGCTACACTAATGTGTGTGCACAAAACACAATTGTGACAGCTGCATACCAAAACTCTTGATCTGAAAAAGCCAATTAAAGGTGTGAATGTACGCATCCACATACATTCACACCTTTAATGCTAGTCCTCTAGCAGCAAAGGAGGTAAGTTAGTAAAGTAAGGTGACTGTATTATAGAGTAAAAAAATCTGCACAGATAGAAGGTCAGAGTGGATGGAAGGGACAACAAAACACCAGAATTTAACACAGGAGACAGCTGTTCATTTCCCGTTTCAAACTGAGAATCAAAGTTTTAGTTCTGCCTCAGCGCCGGTGATAGCCGTGGCTGGCATTATATTTCCTTCTGTCCGTCCATCCGTCCCATTCTCGTGAACGCGATATCTCAGGAGCTCCTTGAGGGAATTTCTTCAAATTTGGCACAAATGTCCACTTGGACTCAAGAATGAACTGATTAGATTTTGGTGGTCAAAGGTCAAGGTCTCTGTGACTTCATGTCCATCCCGTTCTCATGAACACTATATCTCAGGAACGCCTGGAGGAAATGTCATTACATCTGGCACAAACGCCAACAACTTAGACTGATTGGAATTTGGTGGTCAAAGGTCAAAGGTCACTGTGACCTCACAAAACACTTTACGTTTTTTACGATATTGAGCTTCAGGTGATTGTCGTTGCACCATGAATGGAGAAACACAATGAATGCAGATGCTTCCACACAGGTGCACTGCATGGTACAGTTAAGTAATTGACATCCAATCATGCTCTGTCGCATGTATAAAAATGCTGAGCAGGCCCAGTTGATTCTGATTTTGTATCAAGATGACAAGAGAAAAAGATCTAAGTGACTTTGAAAGAGGGTTCATTGTTGGGGCACGGATGGCAGGAGCTTCAGTCACAAAGACTGCTCAACTGGCTCGTGTTTCAATGGGAACAGTGACTAAAGTGACATCTGCATGTAGATCTATGGGAAAGACATCGATAAATAGGGTCGGACATTGTGGTCGACAGAGCACATTTAATGAGCGTGATGCTCATGCGTTAGTGTGATATGTAAGGACAATGCCCCCATCCATAGGGCACGAGGGGTCACTGAATGGTTTGATGAGTATGGAAATGATGTGAATCATATGCTATGGCCTTCGCAGTCACCAGATCTCAACCCAATTGAACACCTATGGGAGATTTTCGACCGACGTGTTAGACAGCGCTCTCCACCACCATCATCAAAACACCAAATGAGGGAATATCTTTTGGAAGAATGGTGTTCATCCCTCCAATAGAGTTCAGAGACTTGTAGAATCAATGCCAAGGCGCACTGAAGCTGTTCTGGTGGCATGTGGCGGCCCAACACCTTACTAAGACACTTTCTGTCGGTTTTTCCTTTAATTTGTCACCCGTCTGTATATTCTGGAGTCTGGACAGACATGGATATAAACTGTAACTTGACTCGGTGGCACACAACCGCAGGGCGGTAATTCTAGTTTTTCTTAAACCATGACCACAATCGTTCCCTAACCTTAACCGCGTGTTTATTATTGTGACCATGATGACGAAGCTCCCCTAACCTTAGCGAAACAGTAGTTTTAACTCAAATCATTAAATTTAACCCTAACCTTAACAAAGTATTGATTATAACCCAAACCATGATCTTTCCCTAAATCTAACCAAGGTGTTTTGGTGCCTAAAGCTAACCAAACCTTAACCATATTACTGTCACATCATAAGACTCACAAACATACAAACATATTTTTTCATCTCATTTGGAGGACTTGTTGATTTATCATGATGTTTTGAGGATTGAACCCACAGATTTAGTTGTACATAGTTATCTTGCATGACATGTATGTTCAATATACTGTATATCAACTTAAGTAAATGTGTACACAATTGCAGATGGAAAGAGTGATAACTGCTTCCTGTATACCTGGTTAATTTTAAGCTGTCTGCATTTTGGTTTGTTTTTTACAGAAAGCACGGNAAAAATGGACAGGAAAAGAAAAGAGAGATGCCTCAGCGCAGCCTGAGTTAGACGTGAGCGTGTGCAAGCCAATGGAGTGTTGAGAATCCCTCTCTTCTCGCAGTGCAGAATTGAGACTGACATTTTATATTTTCCATTGAATTACACCTCATCTGAAATTCACTTTGAACAGTTTGAAATCTTAACTTCCTCTTTAGCATGGCATTACAGCTCCGAAAAATAAATAAATAAAGGAATAGCAATAATTTTACCCCAACAGTCTTGATCTGTCAATCATCTCCAGTGATCTGAAGACTCACAACTGCGCTGAGTGAAGAAAATCAAATTGAAGTAAATAGGTTAAAATGTACATCAGTGATTCATCACAAACTAGTTCAACCAAAGTCATATTTTCTCTCCTTTCTTCCTCGTAGCTAAGTGCAAATACTGACACATGTACTTCAAGGCTCCCCACTGCATTTTCAAAGAAGGGATCTGGCTTTATTAAAAATTCATAAGGTCATATTAATTAGAGACAGAATATTTTCTTGCATGAGAACGATGAAGAAATCAAAAAAAGGAGGCCCGGAGGATCGTTTTGATTCGGCTGGCCTCAAAATGAATGGAGAAGGTGAAAGGCACAAGGCTAAAACACGTGCTTTGTTCTGAGGCCAGTCTCTTTGTTCATCAAACCCACGACTAATTTGTTCACCCGCCCCCACCTCTCTCTCTCTCACACACACACACAGACACACACACACACACACACACACACAAACACTCCTCAGCCATATTTCTCCTTTATTGTATATTCTTTTTTAGTTGAGTGCAGCTGATTTGAAATGCTAATTAAACATATTTTTAATGTATTCACTTGGCTCATCAAGGCAGGCTCATATATCAAAGTGTCCAAAGTTGTATTGATGTTGGATATCAAAGAGGTGATTACTTCGTAACATCCAGAATTCTTAGCTGTTAATTGTCCTCGTCCTGGTCCAAAAGCGTTTCCGGAGTGATAACACAGCAGACATGTGGGCCTGTTTTTTTTTTTTTCAAGGAACACAGGACCAGCAGCTGCAGATGATCCATTTGCCTTCTTTTCCTAGATTGTTGTATCAGTTTTTATTCCAGTTTTGTCTTTTCATGTTACAATGTAGGCTTACACATTAGCAAGAACAACTCGTAAGCTCTCGTTAATGTACAAGAGACTCAAATAAACAAGCAAACAAACATGTGCTTCCTCTAGTATCTTGTCACTGCATTGCACAGTACATGTGTGGACTTGCACACACACACACATTTACACAGCACACACAGCCTGTCAGCAGGTAAAGAGATTGTGTGTGTACATGTGAAGTGTATATGTGCACGTCAAATCCACAAACAATAAAAGATGCACTATAAAATACATGAAAGGAAATAATTCATTAACAGCCTACTTTACATTTTTCTCCCCATTTCCCACTAATTAGACTCAAAAACAATAAGAATAGCTGCATTTCTATTTCAAACAGCAATGATAATAATAATGCTGATGGTAAAATACTCATAACTGTGCCGTGTTCTTGATATCAAAGGGCGCCATGATGAGGGAAAAAGAACAATGAGCCATCAGAGGATCCTTTCTTTTATTTTCATTTTAATTTTTATGTGTCCTTCCTTTGCGGTGGTGGCAATGATTCTTGCTCTCTCTTTTTTTCCCCTTTCTCTCAGTGTGTCTGATGTAGCTAATGCCATTAACTCTCCCTGCCACTTTCCAGGTCACTAATTCTTCAGCTCTGAGTTCATTGTGCCCAGACCGCGGTGCTGTCTCCATAACGAGGTTATTTCTGGGTTATTACCTTCCTCTATGATATGGCACCTGATGGGAGGCATGAAATTGATATAAATCAAAAACGGTCTGCAATGAGCAAATTGAAATATTTGTTCATTTTTGCTCCCCTCCTTCCCCTAAATCTGCATATTCAGATCAGAAAACACACAAGTTGGACTCCTTAACTCCATTTACACCTGGTATTAACATGTACACTGCATGGGTTCTTTATCTGGATAGAGACACCTGGGCCTTTGCATTTACAACTAGCATTATTAGCATTCTCGATATCTTGATTCTGCCTGCTTTATGATCAGACCTTAATATGCAAATTAAGTAGGTGGAGCTGGAGGACTCACTCTCCTTTTAGCTCTGTCTTTGGTCTCCACAAACTCCTGAAGGAAATATCCGCTGCATTCCCCAGCTAGTCACTAACTTTGTCTGGTTTGGTGCTGGGCAGGTAGTGTTTAGTGGGTTTTTAAAGCTTATTCACTGAAAACAGCTGCCTGTCAGCATTCTGTGAGCCCCACCGCCACTGCAGCATCCACCTGTAGGCTCAGAGCCTACGTTGGCTTAGGGGGAAGTTACGCCCTGCTGTGCAGAGCTTGGTGTTTCCTTTTGGGAAGAGATGAGGTCAGAGACGCAAATAGCAACACTATAGATTCTACATTCACATAATTATCCATTGTAAGGGATTTGTATGACTGTAATAAATAAATAAAATTCAGCAATTATCCTTTGCCAGAATTTTACTTGCCAGAAAAATCTAATCTAACAGTTTTTGTACCATCAGGTAGGGAAATGTTGGGATGTACAACTATTTTGCAACCATACAACCATTTATGCATTCTACATGCATTTGTACTTTACATTTACATGGTTTTCCTGTATTTAGATTGGATATCTGAATATGGATTGCTTGTTTATACCATGTGTAAATGCGGTTCTCAAGATAAATAAGTCCAACTCCCTGAAAGACCACTGGTTGGGTCCCATTTATATATCAACAGGCAGGGTGTGAGTAAGGAGGGGTTGCAGAAGAACATGTGGCATTTCTCTTCCTCTCTTTTTTTTATTTGCCCTTGCAGTCCCATTTTCAATTATCCCGTTGGGGAAAGGCAGAGTCGGATTCCCAGACAATCCCATTTCCAAGAGGCAGGCGAGGTGTGAATGTGAGCGCATGGGAGCAGAAGAGTGGCTGCCGCAGAGAAAGAGGCTGGCATTTGACTCTGCTGAATAAGCCCAAGGTGTGCAGTCTGCCAGGTTAGAGAGGTTACGGATGGGAGGGGAAAAGGGAGGAGAGGTTGGGGGAAAGAAGGAGAGGGCTGTGTATGGTGTGTGGGTGTTAATGAGGGAAGTGAGTTGTGGGTGAAAAAGCAGCAGGTATAGGAGCGAGAGAGAGGGAGGGTGGGTGGGAAGGAGTGATCTGGGTTTCAGCCTTGCTCATTATGGTCTGTCTCATTGAGAGGTGAAATGAGGCTTGCTGATGGCTCAGTGTGGAAGGTATCGTCCTTGTCAAAGTGAGTCATGACAGAAAAGGCAAAAAACCTTCATCAACTCCATTAACAATACTCAAGCACTCTTCAGTGTTCCTTTGAGTGGCATCCAAATGTCACCGAAAAGGATAATGTAACATTAAAAGAAAATGTCTTTTGTAACCCTCCAGCTGACAATGAGCATGACCTAGAGAGAAAAGAAAAATCTGCAGCAACTTCAGCAGCAACCAAATTTAACAAGAAAGTGTTTTTTTGCTGTAACAAAAATTCAGAACCTCATGTTAGGTTTTCAGTCAGTCACAGCAAATCGGTGCAAGTTTAAAGCAAATTCTGTAATTTTGGCAAAAACAAAACATGAATCAGTGTGTACTTCCATGAGATACCTATTTCCAAATATATTCATGAGAACGTTACAAAATTACATAATTAACATGATAATCAAATGTATTGTTGTTTTGCATCTAAGATGGCATGTGTTTTTTTAATGAATACATTTGGCCTTTCTGATCCACCTGTACACCACCGTTATGATGATAGAAAAGAGGGCGACATGCAACAAGAAACCCTGCCTGGACTCAAACCAGGGACGTTGCATTTACATCCATCCCTGATACCCGTGGTCTTTTTATTTTGTATTGTCCAAACATTCTCGTGGGATAGACATGTGACAGATGTGGCAGTGTGTCTACAGTAAAGGAAGCAGGAGCTATTAACAAAATCTGTTTCCATTACTTTTCATTGCAACTTTTCAAGCATAGCAACGTTTTTCCAATACTTTTTTTTCTTTTTTGAATTTCTGGTGTTTTCACTAACGTCTTCCTTAATGCACAAATTTAAAATGAACATCAAAACAGTTGAACTGAAATGCACCCTCCTATGTAATTTGAGACATGACATGTATTGTTTGTCCTGCCCCACATGTCCTATAAATTTAGATTTGAATAGCAGTGCCCTTACAGGTGTCGTGTTAAAGGAGATTGTTTAATCAGGACATACAACATTCACTTGTGCTGTTTTTGATGTAACTTCTCTGCTCACTGGCACGAGCCTTGAAAGAAAAACCCTGCTTACATATACAGTAGGGGCACAGACACCAACACAGACTGATATACAGTATATCCTATCCATTCAAATGTCAGCAAGTTGCGTGACAGTTGATGTGTCTGAATCCCACCTCTTGAACCAAGCCACTCTGCAGTGAAGTCATACTTCAGCTAACAGCCAGTGTGTGGAGAGACTCTTGAGACTTGTTCTTTTCTACCTTTTGTGGGTGAGATCAGAGTGCTACGTTCAAAGTATATGTAATGCAATGTGTGTTGTGTGTTGCTTCGCATGTGAGAAATCACATGTGTTTCTCCCTTGGTGTATTTGTGCATATCTGGTTTGTTTGACCCTTAAAATACACAGTGTGTGTGTTGCTTGTGTCTTTACGTGTGGACCATATTTTGCATTGCTTGCATTTATACACGTATACAAGCTTGTCTTGCAAACGTGTTGAAATGAGTGACGCCTTAAATTGCAAATAATATGCACCAAAAGTGAGAGAAATCTTTTCCTGTAGCAGGAGAGGATTATGTGGAGAAGACAAGACTAGTAACACTTAAGTAGTTTTTGGGGTGACAGATGGACCAACACAGTATACTTTGCAGTATGTGCCTGTGCACTACTTCATGTTTTTACTGCCTGTGCATGTAGTTTTCTGGTGCTTGTGTGTAAATATAGACCATGCGTTCTCTGTGTGTAACATGTACCTGTGTGTGTCCATACAGTAAAGCATGTCTACCACCTTGTGCTGCTGTACTGTAGTATGCTCTTCACCTCATGTGTTGCTTATGTGTGAGTGTGTGTGTTTGCCACTTAGTGTGATTGAGAGCAGAGTGGCGCTGAGATGGCAGCTGGCGAGGCTAATCCCTGTACGTGAGGGACGCGGCCCAGCCCCCGGTGTCACCCAGACCTGCCAGGCCTGACGGAGGTGCATTCAGCCCGGCCGCTTAGTGTCAGTCGTCCCCTGTCACTCAGTCCCATAATCACCCGCATGACTGACAGACAGGCCTTTCCCTTTGATGGTGCAGGGGATTTTATAGGAGAGCCACAGAGCTGCAGTGATGATCCGCCACTGCGTGTGTGTGTGTTAGCGGTGATGTTTGTGTGTGTGTGGGTGGGTGCCACCAGGAGGGCTGCTTTTTCATAAGGGTGTAATATGACGATTCTGATCCAGCTTAATGATGAAGATGATGGTGCTGAAGATGATGATGATGATGATGATGATGATGATTACCTTGGTAGCAAAGTGTGCCAAAGATGTGTGATGCAAAGGGATCAGTGGGGCAGCCACTCCGCTAAGGCAAAGCCAGAGGGACCAAAGAAGACAGCGACACAAAGCCACGGATTTACTCTGTGTGTGTGTGTGTGTGTGTGTGTGTATGTGAGGAGAAAGGAGAGAGTGTGTGAGAGTTTAACGGTGTCACACACTCGCACACGCTTCACATTTGAAGCAGGAAAATCTGAAATACACATGTAATCGCACGATTATGATAATACACATCAAGTGTCATCTTAGTTGATATTCTGCATGTGACAGTGGGTCGTGTTTGAGTGCGGCGCTATCAACGGCGAGGTTGTTGGTAAAAATCCTGTCAGGCCCCTGACAGTTCAGATTCTTATTGACTCCCAGAATACAGTGATGTTTGCATGTGTACGTGTGTGGTTGTGAGAGAGCGAGGCACGGGTGCGCGCTACTTGCTCGTGTGCATGCTGATGGGTTATTGTGTCACTGTGTGCGGACAGATTGAGCTGTAGTAATGAACAACTTTGCCCTGACAAAAGGCTGCATTTCAACTGTGAACTGATCCACTTTGTGAACAACAGGTTTTACACTAACTTACTTTCATTTAGACAATTTGCAGAGTCATAACTAGGTCAAACCACAACACAGAGACATAAAACACAAACATCTACTCTTTCCTGCAGTTTATCTGATGTCACTGAAGATAAATGTCCATTAATCTGCTTACAAATCACATAAAATAGGCACTCCTTATAATCATAACTAACTCCTACCTAGATGTTTTCTTCAGTATCAGAAGTAATCCTTGTAATTGGTGCCTGTAAGTCCATGTTTGTGAAAAGAATTATAGGAATAAAAATGTGTGTCCACAATCAGTGTGGTTCTTAAATCCCTGAAACTTTGAACACTTAAATCACTGACCAGTCTAGCCTGGTCAAACGAGCACAAACTGATGAAGCCTCTTGGATGAGAGGTGAAACGCCTTCACAGACAAAACCAAAAATCCAGTTGCGTTCGATTCAGTTTCCTTGAGTTAAATCACTGACACTCTCTATCTGTTCATACACACCGACAAACTATCTAAACAATTTCAATTAGCATAGAAACTTTTTTGCATAAAAACTGTCTTGAAATATGTATCATACAATCCACAAGTGAAATGACGGCATTTCTAAGAAGCCAAACTTGATGCCTAGCAAAGACAAGTGTTGAGTAAGTTACTTAGAAAAATGTAATCGATTACTAATAACTTATTACACACTTAAAAAGTAATTACAATACTTCACTGATTAGTAGAAGGAATTTGTTACATTATTTATTACATTACTTTCCGTTACTCAGCATAGCTCCATCAAAGGCTCCTTTCAACCAGAGGCAGAGTGGGTCTTACTTTTGACCTGTTAAACAATATAGTTGGCCACCAGAAAGGGAAAAGATTTCCAAAGAGGGAACGCAAACAGCTTCATATCAACAAATACACAGGACACTCAATTAAAAAATTAACTAAAACCATGAAAAAAAAATGTTCACATCATCTGTAAGCTACAGAATATCAACTGTCTTACTGCTTCTTCAGCCTTGTCTCATCATCACTGGCCTGACTGCTCTGCGTCTGAAAAAACATTCAAATACATGCAAACAGAAATCAAATAAAAGTTTGATACAAAAGCCAACCTCACCTCCACCCATTAAGACTAAAATGAAACAACAAAATGATGTCCTTTATTTTAGCATTTTGACATCTTCACATATGCACTTGTACTTTCAACGCACGTGGAGTATATCTGTTGTTTCAGTGTACTTTACTTATTTTTAATGCGTAGTTTCTTGCCATCATTCCTTTTCTTCTTCCTCTCCAACTTGCTTGCAATACTATTGAAATTGCCAACAACTCCAAATCCTGCATGTTACATCTTCTTTTTAACACATGTAAAGAAATAAGACATTATGGTTTAAAAAGCAGAACAGTTACAGTTACAGTATTTACTCACCATCAGTGGCTAGCTAAGTTACTGCACACAGCAGTTGTCCTCGCAGTAAAGCTGCGGGGGTCACACACCCTCCAACTCTGATCAAAATCCGGGAGATTCCTGTTTGTTTTGCACCTCATTCACCCTTTCATCGTCAACCCTGTAATCAGTGGACAATCTGCTCTACGTCCTGAGCCACGGCTGTATAGTAATCACATTACTGTTGGGCATTGTTGTTGTTCCCAGCAATGGCACGTAGTAACTACAGTATGCCATAGGCCTGTAAAGTGAGGGAGTGAAAGGTAGGCAAAAACAGCCTGGGTTCAATGGGTTAAAATAGAGTTTGATTACAAGTGTGTCTATTGCCGGCCTGCCACAGCCACATAAGCATCTCTTTGTCTGTCTGTGTGTTACATTGTCCCAAGCTGTAATTGCTTAAAGCAAGACGCATTCTGTCGAGTGGACGCCTAAATGAAAATATGTTTTCACCCTGTTTTCAATCACAGTCTGAAGCAGACAATTAATGGTCTCTTGATCCCTGGACACACATTCACGTCTCCAGCTCCCTGCTTTGACAATGAGGCCAATAAAAGCCAACAAAAATAAATTCTCGGTTGTTTTCCTTTTACCAATTCCTCCTCTGTTTTTTTCTCCCCTCGTCTTTACCTCTTCTATTTCCAATCTTGAACTCATGAGTTTTCTCTGATAGTGATCCTGTTAAATTAAGTGCCTGAGCTTTATCCAGTGCCCTCTCACCATCACTCCTTTAATTTAGTCATTATAATTAACCATTAACTGGTGTCAGTTTCTGGGCCACTAACAGGCCCACTCAGTTCTGCTTGTCTGCATTATCACAGTTTGGGGGAGAAAGTAAATTATAATGAAGGGCTATATAGTCCAATTACTGATAAAAGCAGCCAAGTGCGCTCCTTGTAATTAGGTGCCAGTATCCTTCCCTCCTTCTCTCTCTCTCTCTCTCTCTCTCTCCCTTTCTTGGAGTGACACATCGGAAGGGAATATATGCTTAATAGCTATTTTTATTACCGTTAACCTCTTACTCATGTTCTTAACCCAGTGACTTTCAATCACAAAGACAAGGGGATGCCACAGAGAGACCTTATCTCGCAAGCAATTATTTTATGTACTCCACATGCCTGTTAAACAAAGTTAACTGATAGAAGTGGGAGTGTCGAGAAAAAGGGAAGGAGAGGAGGCGAGTGTTAAGAAAAGAGAAATAAAGGGAGGCCAGAGAGGAGTGAAGGATTGTAGGACAGCGAGAGGAAACAGGCAGCAGCGTATCCTTCTGTTCCCACTCTAATGGGATGGAGCGGAGCTGTCTCTTGTAGCTGGGTCGTGTAGTTCCCCACCAGAGCACTTACAAGTCAGGGCTGGTAATTAAACTGTACGATCAGCCCCTTCCTATTCCTTCTTCCTCCCTCTCTTTTCTTTTCTCTTTCAGTCTGCCCGCCCGTTTGTTCTCCCCTTTCTCTCTCTTGTCAGGTGAGACAACATGCTTTGGAAAAGCGTGAATTAAGAGGAGCGATGGGTAGAGACGAAGAAAGGAAGACCAAATTAAGGCTGCTGGAATGAGCATGGTTTTTAGAGTTGGAGCGGAGCGATGGGTTTTGAATGCAGCCTTAATTCAAAAGACTGGAAATCAGGGTTTTTTTTTATACATGAGTGAACTGTGTGGAAAAAGTAACTTAAACTGAAGTTTCACCCCTGTTAAACATAATTCCTGTTAACTTAAGGCAAGTGCAGCAACACATTGGGCCAGATTTACAAAGGCTTTTGCATCTTCTTTTCAGATTTCTTACACATTCGGCCCTAAACACATGCTGGATATCTCTCCTCATTGTATTTGAGACATGTTAACGGAGGCTGATTATTTATTCTGCTGGATTACTAAACTCAAGCAGCATGCAACATCCAGTTTTTGTGTGGAAAATCTTCACCTCTAAACAAGCTGTCATAAACATGGCGCCAGTGGGCTTTACTTGAGCCACTTGGAAGTTTGTGGTGAGAAAAAGAAGTGATTTTTTCCCCCCTTTTAATTCTACAAAACTCTAAATAGCAACAGTGGGGGAACCTAAACATATCCAGAGATCTCCACTGAATCAGTTATCAAAAAATGAATAAACTAATAAAAATACAGGAAGTAGAAAATAACCTGACATAAAAAGTAGAAAAATAACACAATAATTATCAATGAATACACTATCCAGATATTTTGTGAGAGCAAAGGAACATGAAAGAACTGCGAAATCACTAAAGACTGTAACTTCACCTTTCTTTCTTTTGATAAGAACTGAATGCATTTGGCTGTGTTTAACCCACCATCTCTGAGAGACATCTATCAAACCACCTCAACCTGCTGCACTCGCCCGGCTCGGTCCAGCATCTGACTGTGTAATGAGCAGCTGTCTTAGTAAATCAGGCGCTGAATACGCACAGATTGTGGCCGCACATTCAATAAAACCTGCTGCGTACATTTTCCTGGTAAATCTGGCTCATTGTGTTTCATTTTGGAAACTTCAGCTCCACGACAGCACAGAATTTATTTTGGTTTCGGTTTGTCTGTCTTCTTCTGTGCTTAAAGCTGTAATTTCACGGAAAAAGCATCTGTTTGCAATTATCTATAACATCCCAGAGAGCATTTAACAGATGGCAATCCTCAGCATCAACACAAACAAGCACAGTATTGTTCATGTTTAGTTTGATAATGGAAAATTCATAGTAAAACTGCTATCAACTGGTATTTAGCTTCAGATTAAACAATGCAGATTTATGGTTTATTGAAGACAATTTACTACTGAAAAATCACTTCATGACTAATTAACATTTCAGGTTAGTTTCATAGGTGATTTGATTTTGGGACTTGATAAGACTGATTCCAAAAGTCGCCAGTATAAATAAGGTGCTTCTGAACAACTCTATATGCCCTTTATTTCTGATGTATGCAGGCCCAGATCTTTGGTGCACCTGTCTGTATGGATGTGGGGTTGCTTTGTGTGTTTTGTGGAGGCATTGTTTCTGGGAGTTTGGTGGCGACAGACGATGGATTAAACGATGAATAAGTGATTTATTAGCTGCCGCTGTCACACTGGTTAGATGGATTACTACAAGCCACCTCTGACCCCACTTACCAGCCCTGTGTCTCACCGCAGAGGTGTGCATGAGTGTGTGTTTGTGTGTGTGTACGTGGGTGCGCTGGCCAGCTGTATTCTTGTGACAGGATGAGACTAGTTGATCAATGGCCTAATGAACACTGTATTTCATTGGGCCAATAAAGTGAGAGGTGCTAGCCAGCCACAGCGGCACGGCCATGGGTTTGCTCTGAGGGCCGAGGAAAGGCGCGATTCCCCCGCAAAAAAACAAACACCTTCACATTTTGTTAAAATACTGGAGTGCGTTGGCACAAATGTGGAGGAAAAAGACGGTGGTTGAAGTTTTATGCCATGTGATTCTTTGTTTTGTTTTTGAGCATGTTCTCATTTTAACAATTATCATCTTACATGATCAGTTTGGGCAAAGGGAAAGTAAGTCTCTATTATTAGTGCTTCAAAATATCATATATGTTGTGTAATATTAGACTATTTACTTCCCATTTCCTTCATAGTAATTGATTCTATTGTCCTTGTCTTCATTAATAGATATGTAATTAGTATTTCTTTGAGGTTACAGAGATATTCCCAGTTTGGATACTTCGACTGGTTATTGTCTGATTTGCCTCCCCAATCCTCTTTTTGGACTTTTCTGGTTGATAAAAATGACTTATTTTGCATTGCCCAGCTAATCGTTTAATAAATATTTAATAATATAAATGGAATAAAGAAAAAAAATAAAAATTCTTTTTTCTATTTTTATTTGAATCCTACAGTTTCTGACACACATTAAGGATCTTAAATCAATTATTGATGTGACAGTTGTCTCAGGTGTTTGGCTCTCCCTGGTTACAGCCTGTGGCTTTAGTATACAGATGTGTTGTTTCGCATTGAGAATTTGATGCCTGACGATTGTGTCGAACTTCATTCACATGATTTCATTTTCCTGTGCACCTGTCCACCAGGTTCTCACACAAAAAATCAACTTTGACAAACTTCAAGCTTTCTATACAAAGTGGTCTCAAAATAACAGAGACACCTAATAATAAAATGCAGTCCAATACAGAATCATGGTAGCCTACAGAAGCAAACATTTACAGTAGAGTGGAATCAGTTATCTGTCTGATGCAGAAAAAAAACATTAAAAAGGAGCATAATAACCTATACTAAAGTGTTATTAATTAGGTAGTGTTTCCTCTACCCTTGCTTGTAACGTGTTGTCTGAAAGTAACTGCTTCATCCTTTCTTGTCTCTTTGTCCTCTGTGTGAAGCATCCTTGCCTCTTGTATATGTGTAGTTTGTCCTCCTTCCAGGTCTTTGTGGTCCAGGTCCTGCCAGTGTGTGGCAGCAGCTTGAAGTTGCATATTGTTCATGGTGTAATTTTACTATTGTTATTCCTCATCTATTGCATGTCTGTCCATCGTGGAAGAGGGATCTGTTCTATGTTGCTCCTCCTGAAGTTCTTTATTATTTCTTAATATTTTTTTTCTCCATCAATAGTTTTAAGATTTGATTGGCATTGTTTTTCTTTTTGTTTTGGGCTATATAAACAAAAACTGACTTGACTAGGTGTTTTCACTATTTCACATCTGTGTGGTCTTGTGTATATTGTCATTGATTACCTGTGTAAGACTGAACCCATGCATTTTTACCAGATTACTCTTTAAATACGTAATCAATTATAATGATTAAAGATGTGTAAAATTGTAATGTCTTGAATTTATCATTCAAAATCACTTTTCCTCCATATTTCAATTTACTCTGAAGTAATCAAGAAAGGACTGTATCCTAAAAGCATGTGACATCCATAACTGTCTGAATAATACACAGAAAACACGGCATGCAGCATTAGCATGCCAGTTGAATGAAATGAGAAATTGAGACAAATGGTAGAAAAAGAATACAGACTTCTGTACTAAAAACATTAGATGATATCCTATAACTGCTGCTTGCCCCCTCTCCTTCTAAGCCACACACGCACATACAGGCACACACACATTTCACTCAGTTCCTCACATTGCTCCCATTGTCTTCTGCTTTGATGAGCTTTTGCAATAAAATGCAAAACAAAAGGATAGGGGGGCTTTTTGCACCTTGATGGCTGCAGACTTTGTTATGAGATCTGTAATAAAGGAAAGTAATATGCTTTAAACATTAAATAAGACTTTAATTGTCGCCACCATGAAAAACGCGCCTTTCCGAGGACGTAATTGAATGTCCCCATCGCATTGGGGGAATTAAAATAGGTTATTTTATGTGTTGCTTTATTTTTGATTGAATCCGCTCTTAAGTGGTTGAGACAGTGGAGTTATCCATTTTTAGATGCCTTGTGCTCAGTGACTGAGAATTGAAAAGAGACAGAGAGAGGGAGGAGGAGAGAGAGGGAGAGGGAGAGAGAGAGAGAGAGAGAGAGAGAGGGAGAGAGAGAGAGAGACGGATGGAGGCAAGGGAGAGATGGGCATGGAGGAGGGGAGGAAATGACAGAGACAAATGCCTCTGCATTGACAGCTGTCCTCCATTTTCTCACAGACAGACATACAAATGAGGACCACAAATCAAACGAATCCCTCTAAGATTAATCCTGGGCCCCGGCAGGCTGGAATTGGCAGGACTGTAGACTGATGAAAGCGGATGGATCTTTCGACTTTGATAAACTGTATCAATACCAAACACTTTAGGATCAGATATTAAATGAATTGGCATTTGCTCACATGGGAAGAATGGGCGTGCGTTTGCTGATCAGCAAACAGCCATTACAGCGTCACAGTGAGAACTGAACCATACGCCTTTTACACTTACTGGTTCACGTTTGACATGCACAGTAGGAATCTGTGAGCAATATCAGGTGTTTTATTGCGGTAGAGTTTTTTGGTGAAATGCTGATGATTGGTTTTGATTGTGGTGAGGATTACTGCAGTCTATGGAGATTCAGGAAATGGCATCAATTTCTTACATTACAATTACACCACTAAGGAACTGAGGAAACTTTATGTTCATTTTTTCAAAATTTTCCAGTCCACAAAATGTTACGTACTACCCAGAAGTCGCCGGGAGGAGGTCGGAGTGGAAGATAGAATTTGACACCAGAGACCGAGGTTCATGTCCTATGTGTGGTTCAGTTTAGGTTATCCCTTTAGAGGAGGTTTATCTAGGGAAAAGGTTGTGGCCTTGGTTAAATAGTAAAAAAGTTGTACTGTCTCGTGTCACTGTTCATCATGATTTAGTTGCAATAAGTGGATCTTGTGGGGAAAACAAATTTAATTCATTAATGAAAACAAAATCTGGTGGCATTATGTTCCTTTCAAAATGTATTTACTATTGCAAACTAGTATTATATGATCATTTTTAGGAGGGTTGCAAATAATCACTGACTGTTCGAGTGTTCAACTTGGTGAGTATTCAGCATCCAATTTCTTATAGTTTCAGTAGTGCAGTACTGCCCACACTATTTCATTGACAAGTGATCTCTGGGTAGACAACAGAATAAATCTAAAACCTGAATCTTAAAAATAAAACTCTTTCAAATGCATTTTTTTCTCCAACAATGAAAATCTTTTTAACTTGACCTGCACACATTTTTTAAGGTACCTAATTGTTTTTGAGACAGCAAGCCTTAAAATAGTAGTGCACTGATTTAGCATTGCACTCCCATAACACAGTCAGACTCATGATGGACAGTTGAAAAAATGACGCCCACCCTACCTCCGAGAAATTACATTTATGTGTTACATAGTTGTCCCCAATAACTTTATGCTGACTGCTGCTAACTGCTGCCTTCCCTAAACCTCCACTAAAGGGATAGCTTAAACTGAACCACACACAGGACACGCACCTCGGTCTCTGGTGTCAAATTCTACCTTCCACCCCGACCTCCTCCCTGTGACTTCTGGGCAGCGTAACATTTCACAGACAATGTTTTTTGAGTGAATGAGGTGCTACATTTATGTACCGCACGTCTTTACAAAACAACAGAGACTTGGGTTCACATCCTGAGTCCCGCGTGCGGTTCGGTTTAGGCAACAAAAGCATTGGAATTTAAAATGAAAAGCACCTTTATGATGAGTAGATGACAAATGTCGCCTTCATTCTTTCTCTCACTCTCAAATCTTGACCTCTTTCTACAATATCACATGGGGTCTGTTTTGTGTGCTGGGGCTACAAATGAGTGGCGTAATAGTGAAAAGCTAAATGGAGGAACGGGAATCAGATGCAAGTCTCAGCATCAGGTCAGTAGAGGATGAAGAGTAGCTTTATGAAAGGTACCTATTTTCACAGTAAACAATACCAGTTACAGCCCTCTTGCATTAACTGGAAACCTGAGATCATTTTGGACCTCTGTGCCACAATGTCTCACTGTTTGATTTCACTTACAGTATCACTTGATGGAGTGACCTACATTCCTCAGAGAATCACATCAGAACGCTTTCAAAAGTCCCGTGGTTTCATCTATTTTGGTCGCATTTCCAACAGCTTCAGATCAGTGATGCTTCAGAACCTTCAGAAGCTTTTCAGTAGTGAAGCTAATGGCGATGATGTAATGTTTCTCATATTATACAATTTTATGAACATCCAAAATCTCCCATAGTTACTGTGAAGGCCATAGCATATGATCCACATCATTTTCATACTCATCAAACCATTCAGTGACCCCACATGTCCTGTATGGAGACCATCCGTATTCCTTAAATTTCTCCACTCATTTATTCAGGGTTTGCCTTTAATTTGTCAATTTGTCAATGACAACTTTAACCGTACAGACAACGTCATTTGATAATGTTTCGTTAATATGAATTAAGACTGGTTGATTTAGTTTGGTTGATATTGCTGCAGTTTGGTTTAGTTATAGTTGTTTTGAATATTTTAAAGGAACACTAAAACTTAAAATACATGAAGTAATTTCAAATACACATTAGCGCTAATGGCAGTATTAGCTAGGATTCCTGAAAATGCAGTGTTGCTTTAGTGATACACATTGTCTTTTTTAATAGCAGTGTATTAGAACTGATATTCATGTTTTGTCTTATCCAAGTTCCCTATTCAAGCCCCCCCAATAAAAAAATGACAAAGCACTCCAGATTAGGCTTCCTCTCTGTAATGCTTGATGAATGCTGGTGTTGAACTGTAGAAAAAGCCTCATTACGAGACACTTATAGATTACCCAGGGTGTCACACTGGGGGATAGGTGGTGGGTGTGAGGGTTTGTCTGCGAAGAGGAGGAGAAACAATGAGACTAGATCCTGCTCTGTCTCCCTCTCTCTCTCTCTCCACCCTCCTCGAGCTCTTCTCTCTCTCAAATGGATAATTCTGGTGATGCTTGTGACAGGCCGTGGTTTAGATTTTGATTTATGTTCTTCCAAAGCTAAAATCAAAGAATCCATCTAGTGCTATTTTATGGCAGTTGGGATGATGAATGGGCCAGTCTCTGGGCCAAAGCAAGCTGCTGTGTCTTTGCCCCGGATTTTAATTGCTAAAGTAGCCAGTCATTGCTCAGGATTCAAGACGCAATGAGAGGGAGAGGGGCAATACACTCTCTCTCTGTCTCTCTCTCCTCTCTGTCTCTCGAACTCTTTCTGTGTCATTCCTTCCCTTTTTTGTCCCTTTAACGGTACGTCCATCTCTCACGCGACGCCCCCTCTTTCCAAAATGCTGAGGAGATAGCTGCTTTGAAAGAAAATTTAATCTAGTTTACACTAACTCACTGTTAAATCATTCATAACCTGGCCATAGGGATCTGCTGTTACAAGTATAACTAATGGCTCACGTAATGGGCCTAACTTTGAAGTGTAAATTCCACATGTATTTTTAATGTATGGAAATGCCATCTTTAAGCAAAATGGCAGATAAGACTTTGATCCCTTATTTTAGTGTTCAAAAACTCATAACTTTGGGGTTTTTTGGGGGGAGGGGGTGTAATGAGGCATGCGTTTCTCCCATACTTTCTGGACTTCTGGCCTCAATAAATAACCAATAAATGAATAAACAAATGAACTGATTAAAATTGCTCAATGACACATTCCCCCGTCTCATAAAGCTGATAAACACATGTAAATAAAATCAGACACTTGCACATCTATCGATGGAGGAAAACGCCATTTGTCCTGCCCCCTCATCTACCCCTCCTCATGCACTAATACATCCCATTCCTATCAAAGAGAGAGAGAGAGACAGAGAGAGAGAGAGAGAGAGAGAGAGAGAGAGAGTAGTTACAGGAGCATCATTGCTTTTCAAACACCACCAGAATCAATGATGCAAATTAGAAAAACAAGCAGGCAATAAATTCTTTCACAACTGCGGAGCCGGGTGAGAATTTTTAATAATTTTTAATAAAGCATAATTGTAGTTTGTACCACTGAATAATTTAATCACATGGAAATATGGAACATGGATGGGGGAGAAAGTATACACATCTAAAAAAAAATCTCTCCTCCCTTCCTACAAATCTGCGAAATGTCTGTGTACCATATCCCTGTTTCATTTCTGTGTGTGTGTGTGTCACTGGACCAGATTTGCTCACGCATGTGGAAAAATGTGATTGCAATGGAAGTATAAACACTGATGATACTCTGTCTGAAAATGTTAAAGTTGTTGTAACCTTTATAATATTTTTGATCCGCAGCCTTCGCTCCATTTTTACTTTCCTCATTAGATTAGATTCAACTTTATTGTCACTGCAAGAGTAGAAGTACTGAGATTACAGTTATAGTATATATTACAGTTAATACTTAATGTTATACAGTATTTGACTTTTTATTTAGCTGAGTTTTCTCCGTTTTTGGAGGTTTTATTTTTATTTATCTGAAGGATAAAAGGGGTTGTGTAGTTTGTAAAGCCCTTTAACCCCTAAAACATTTTCCATACCTTGGCTCTTTGCAATTGCAATTTTCAATACACAAACTAAATTCCATTCACCTCCATTGTACTGGTGAAATTTCAGACAGATATCTCAAATTGAATCTAAATGGCCAGATACACCGGAGAGAAGTTGGAACATTTTAATTTCTGTTCTACTTTATTTATTTATTTTGGTAATTTGGGTGGAGCGAAAAGTTAACCTCCCAAAAGACAATAATGCAACACCCCAATATATAGGCCTATACCCAAATACACTGCCGATGGAAGGCCATGTTTTGCTTTTTGCATTGAATTTGTGGTTCATGAAACACTGAAATTCCTGTCTATACATAAAAATAGACATATCTTTGCACTGAGACAACTACAGTATCTACAGTAGTACAAAAAAATGTGTTTTCCTTATTAGGCCAACTATCTGTTGCCTTACTTTTTATTTACTTAATGATTAGACAAGTTCCATGCTTGCAGTAATGTCACTACTGCAAATACTGTTGCATTTAAGCAGCAAAACTGAAAACTCCCTGTAATAATCCACTTGACATGCCAGAACTTAAAATGTGATAAGCTTGGAATCTATGTGCTTACCTGTGCTTACAGCTTATCTGTTTGCTGTACAGAAAAGCAATTAGGTTAATAAGGCTACCGTAAGATCACAATGCCACATCAGAAGATTTAAATAATTAATGAAGTTGCCGCTGCTGTGCCATGTGCTTAAATTGAGCACAGCCCCTCTCTTAAATTAAAGACACACGTATTGATCCTGCCGCCGTGTGATGACCACAGCTATTTAATAACGTCAAAGAAAAGCAGCCTACATTCTACATTTGTTTGGTCAGTGTGAGACAGTGTCAGTGTCAAGCCAAAAGTGTGAGAGTGAATTGAAGGATGGATGTTGCATGTCAGGAGGCCTTTATAACTCTTGACTGTACTGCTACAACTGCTTAGTGACTGACTCCAATTCTGGTTCCAAAATATCTGATTGAAGCAACTAATGAAAAGAATGATATCTTTGTGCCAAGTGATCAGACACCTTTCACTATGTCTTTTTAGAGAAACACATTAGAAAAACACTGATTTTCAACATTTTCGACATTCTGACACCAGAAAACTGTTGAAAACAAATTGTTTGAGGAATAGCAGGGAGTTAAGGGTTTCCCTCACGTGTACTCACTTTATATGCTTTCACAGTCAGAGTTTATGATCTGAAGCACCTGTCTATAAGACTTTCTGTAGTGCAAGAACTTTGAAGTGGGGCTTAAAAATGAATTTAGGAAGTTAGGAAGATCTGCTTTTTGTTACTGTGCCCCACATACTTGGAATATGCTGCAGCAAAACTTTAAGTTGACCTCACTGGTACCGCTAAGACAATTCCAAGGTTTTATTGCTAATCTTATTGATCGTAACTGTCATTGCTTTTAAATTGTTTTCTTTTAATTGTTCTTATTGTTTTATTTTATTTATTTTATTTGTCTCGGCATTTCCTACACTTTACTTTTAGCATTCTTTATCTTTGCTTTTGTTTTAATTGATATAGCCATGTATTGTTCTCTTATTGCCATTTGATTTTAGTTGTGTTTGCATTTATTGTATGTACCTCGGCACCATTGAATATGAGGGTTCTCCCTCAGTGTGTTTTCCGAGGTTTTAAATAAATAAATGAATGAATGAATGAATTAGGCCTGGTGTGATATGGTCCCGGGCCTCCGAAGGCCCAAAGTATGCTTTTTAGGGTGAAGACAAATATGTGATTTATGGCTATAGAAGTGAATAAAATTGACTTACATGTAAATCATCAGGATTAAGAGCATATCATATATAAACTGGTTGATTAAGTAATGTAACACTTCATCAAGTTATTAACAACTGTAATGGCAGCATGTGATTCCTCACATTGTGGGGAATTTGTTGCAGTATTGTGTGCATGTAAACACATCAGCCGTTGTCTGTGGGTCCACCATGTGAAACACACTAACAGCCGATGTGTGTGTACATGCAGGAGAGGAGTGGAGAAGAGAGGGAGGAGAGAGAGCCTCAGGTGAAACACAGGCCTGCCTGTGATTCATAATCATGACATGGGAGCCAAGTTTCTCTAAATGAGGCATTCAGATAGCCAAACCAGTCATTTATCCTGGTGATTAATACAAATGATATTCGTAATAATAAATATCGCCGCCTTGCAGTGCGCACAGCAGCAGGAGCAGGAAAAGAGAGACAGAGAGAGGGGGAGAGACGCTTCCAGTGTTTACTGTGTGACGATCATGGAGGGACCTCTCGTCAAGTTGCATTTCAGAGAAAAAAATATCAGAATGAAAACAGATTCTGTTTTAAGAGACAAGTGAGCCATTTAATGTGGTCTGGTGACATTTTCATGTAAAATTTCTACAAATTGATAGTCTTTGGAGGTCTTTAGAGGTTTTGCACTGCACTTGGTAGTGCAAAACGTTATGACCAATGAGTGCAAGGCACCAAAGATGGAGAAAAAAAGAATGCGGCAACAAATTTCGATAAACAAATGAAAACAAGCAAACCATTGGCAGTTAAGGGTTACGTTCCACTTCACTACATTTCATCACTTTTTATGTTGCATATGCAGAACCTTCAAAGTAATTATTAGTTAGTATTAATAGTTATTGGAAGATTTTTTTATATATGTTAACCTATGGAGTCTGGGAGGTGGGGCGAGGACACATTTTTTTGTGCACAAATAAGTAATTCTCACTCTGAAATTGATGATTTATGCTCACAAACTAACAACATAAGATGATACAACATTAACATGTTTAACATGACATATTAACAGTTAAGGGATGTCAAGACAACACAGCTTTTTTTAACGGGAAATCTATCTTCCTATTCTTCTTCATACATTATACTCCATTTTAGATTATACTGTCCATGGCCTGATAAGTTTCATCGTTTCACACTGTACGTACACAGTGGTATAATTATGTGCACATTTGCCTCTAATTGTGCCTCTTATGTATTATTAATGAAAGTGCATAAAAGACACAAACTGGGGCTACAGTGCACTGAGGTGATAACAGCCAATGTAACATCACAACTTTAAAAACTGTAGAAGAAAAAAAGGTTAAAAAAAAAGATTAATATCACAGAATGAAGTTAGTATTTGTAGGGATGTCAATATGAAAACATAGCTTCCAGCCTGATGCTAAAATCCTAAATTGACCAGAGAAGGCATAACAACATGTTACTTCCTGTAATTGTCCCTGCTGTTACAGTACTTTGATATTGATTCAAATGCAAAAATCAATAATTAAAAATTGAAAAATCAAAAATTACTAATTTGTGTGCACAAATGAACCAATCAAAGGCAGATTTTATGAAATACAACAGTAATATAACACATGGAGACACGTGGGAAGGTGTGACAACTGACGACTGACCACAGCAGGTCCCCAACTACGAAGAGCTGTTCTACTATCTTCTCTCTAATTCAGATATTAAGCTGCCGTTAACTTATACATGGACACACACTCCCCTCTCTCTCTTTCTATCTGTCTTTAAAATAGTCATTCCCCTCTTCCAACTAGGTTTCCCATTGATGAATGCAGGGGAGTCGATGAGGGAAGAAAATAGAATCATGCTTCTAGGAATCATCATAAAGATGGAGACGAAGAAAAGCGAAGAATTGGAGAGAGAGAGGCGGAGAGAGAGAATGGGCTGATGTCAGTGGCTGATAAAGTTTATGCCTTCCTGTCATTTCGCTGAAAGTAAACAGGCGCTGCAGCCTAACATGACATCACTAAGTAGGTTAGGTGTAGTCCCGCGTGGCCATCGATCATAACAGAATCTAGCATATTCTTGCCCCCACTAGGAGGAGAGGTAAAAGTTTTCCACTGTAGCTGAGATGACATTTAATTTTTCATATCTGCTCCATAGTCCTGGAATGAATTTTGGCAGACCTGATGCAATTTAACAGCTTGGCAGTTTAAAATTGGGCAATGAATCACTGGGATTCAATGGAAGCCCGGCTGCTGCATAATATTTTTCTGTGTCGAGGGTGGAGGGGCAGTAGGGGTGGTGGGGGCGGAGCAGTCGTTGGACAGTGGACCCCCGCCCACTTCAACCCCCCTGTTCCTCCAGTGTACCTCTGCTTCTCACAGATTTTACCCCCTTTCTAATTTCTTTCTTATCCACCTTTTAATCTTTTGCATCCAGAGACACAAAGAGCTATAAGACCATGCCACTGATAGTTATAGATACTTATATATATTGTCATAGTCTCTACACTTTCAAAATGTCCAGACATGACTTCGCCTAAATCATGTTTTTCTGCAAATGACTACAATCATGCAAAAAAAAGAAAATCAGTAGTTTTCTTTTTCTTATCCTCTTTAACTGATGACTCGTTGACCTTCCCTTAGATTCCCTAAAACCACTGACCATTAAAAAGACACATTTTGAGTCTGTTCATGCCAAAACCCTCCGTATCTCTGATCATTTGTCCAAAATGAGCCCATGCTGTGTCCAACCCAAGTGAAACAATTATAGCACACAGCTAGCTATGAAAGAGCATCAAAACATATTTGTCTCGATAAGAAATCTGCTCACAGCGCAATAACAGGTGTGGTAGGCAAGGCTCCTCTCATCTCTCTCCTCTTGGTCCATCACGGAGCCCTCTGACCCCCAGACAAAGAGCACAACACACAATTGCACACCATTACATGCGCACAAACGCCTCGGTTCAGCACATAAAAGGCTCTCCGTGTGCTTTTAAAAGGTGAGGAGGTCCAGAGGGCTCGCACTGTATCTGATTTTTGACAAAGAGCACGCTGGGTAGAAATCAATAAAGCACCAGTGATGGGCCGATGGGTCCCGCCGGTCCTCCTGGAGAGGCGGGCCGCTGAGCTGAGCTGCACCCATAATCCTCCTCCTCCTTCTCCTCCTCCGCTACCTTCATCACCCTATCACTTTCTTTTCTCCCCCCCTTCTCTCTCTGTCACTACCTCCCCCCATGTAGCCTTTTCTCCCCTCCATACCCCTCTCTCCTCCTCCCTTCATCCCTCCATCCCCTCCTCACACCACCCCACTAGTCCAGATGAACCCAAACAAGCAAAGAATGGACTGACAACCCTTTTGACACCGGCCGTTTATTAGCCCCACAGAGCGATGTTTAGAGCAAAGAAAGAGAGAGAGGGGGAGGAATAAGAGAGAGAGATAGAGAGAGAGAGAGAGAGAGATGTGGAGGTAAGGGGGAAAGTGGGGTTGTTCTCATCAGTCGGCTGGTTGGCTGAGCAATGTGGCGTCGCTGGGATGACCACACTGTGATGTGTACGCTGTAGCGTAGTAACTTCGCTCTCCATCCACCAGCCAAGTGCAGTCATTTGTCAGGGTCACCATCAGGAAAATGAGTGTTTATTCTTGTAGAAAAAGCTTTTGATGAATTGGTTTATTTATATGCTAAAGTATTTTTCACCCACCTATGACCATCTTTCTTTCTTTCTTTCTTTCTTGTCTCACTCGTAACTCTCTAAATCTTAACATCCTTTTTTGTTGTTTTTCTATGATAACCTATAAGCTAAAGGATATAATTTGAAGTTAGAAGAGTTGCAGCATGCATATGTAAACAGCGGTGTGTTTCATGTTGGCAGTTAGTGCTTCACCAGAACAAGAAGTGCATGTGTACCCCATTAACCCTGCTAAGGAGGTGGGGTAGGCCTAAGAGGCTGCAAGTCTTGTGCTTCAGTGATTCAAAAGCAAAATACATTTGTTCTAGCAGCCATTGTTAAAACATTATGTTATTTACTATACTCCACTCAGCAGGATAATAAGAAATTATGGAGCTTCAGTTTGATCCATCAAACATTTCCCTACCCTTCTACCAAAAACCTGCTCAGCAATGAAAGTATTCCCAAAGATGACTGTTATACTGTCAATCAGTATTTGTTGATTACAGCAGTAGTTCCCAACCTTTTGTCTTGTGACCCATTAATACAAAGCACCTGTGTACCTCGATCCCTTGTCCCAGGGTGCATGTCTATGAGTTGTAATTTGTAATAAGTTTTAGAGGCTTGAAGAGGTAACACTACACAGAATTTTTTTTTTTAAAAGTCAGAGAAACAAACAATTTTGTGCTGCATCCCTTTTGTAATTCCTTGTGTCCCAGATCGGTTACTGCTGGATTATAGAACCAAAATTACTGTCAAGACAGAAAATGGTACATTTATATCCCCATTATTACAAACCACTTTTGTGAACTTTGCTTGTGGGGTCTCTCAGGTTCACCAAGAAATTCACACAAAATATCGCTTCACAAGTCCATTTTGGAGAGGCAAATTGCTTGCAGTTCATTGTTTCGTGCCAATTCTGAAATTTATAATGTCCAGCCCATGCTGTTTTGTCAACCAAGAATTTTATCAAGCTAATTAGCATTTGGGTGTTTTTCTGTTGCAGAGTAATAGGGCAGGAACAATAGTCACTTATTATTCTGGTGGATTTGCGCCAGAGCAAGCCACTGCAACAATGACCCCCTTAAAACATAAAATGTTTCATCACTACAACCTCTGTGCCCAATTGTCTCCCATTAAATCAATGTCAGAATCAATGCTACAAGCAGGCTTCTTGTTTTTAGATTTTAAAGATGTACTTAACATTTATTTAGTGAGCGAGCCAAACTACAAAATGAAAAGGTAGGATGTTACCTTGTAAACATGCACTTTAACTGTAATGTGTCTGTAAGATCGGCCAAAGATCATTTGTTAGAGAGGAAAACACCACTCTGTATCATTTTGATATTCAAAAAGTTGACAAGGATTGCATCTTTTTGCTGTTCCAACACAGTGATAAGTCTCTCGGTCAATAAACAATGTAGCGTTAGCATTGACAAAGCGCTGACAATCACATGCCAGGTGGAGGCAGCGGTTAACAAGACAAGGTGGAAACCTAGCATGTGGCTGGACCACTTATGGTCAGTGTGCTCTATTGTGACCAAATTGCTACAGGCATAGTCAGCGGTCGTGTCTATAATGTGAATTCCCAGATATTAAATGTTCATCTGCAATTTTCTGTAGTGGTCCCAGTAATATTTGTTGTTAAAGTGTACTGAGGTAGCATATCACATGACATGGTTAAGCTCCGTTTGATTAAATAAATGTTATAAATGCAGTTGCAAAAACAAAACTTTCCAATCATATCTGATTTGAAAGAGACCAGTCTAGCCTGGTCAAACAAGCACGAACTGATGAAGCCTCTTGGATGAGAGATGAAACGTCTTCACAGACAAAACCAAAAATCCAGTTGCGTTCAATTCAATTTCCTTGAGAAAACTATGACCTGGATGAATGAGAATATTCACAGGCTTATTTGAAAGAGAACTTATTGTAATTCTAATTATAACTATTCTAATGATCTATTAATTCCCAGCTCTTTCAATCGTTTCTATCTTCGGGATGTCTCTTGTTTTTCTGACTCTCTGTGTTGAGTGTTTTGTCAGAGTGGTTGAAGAGTAGTTTGTAGTAGTTTGTAGTTGTAGAGTAGTACTTTGCGTTGTCCCTCACTCTCTGCACAGCTGATTTCTTGTTTCTCTCCTACCCTGGACTGCTGGACTGTTACAGTCTGTAACCATCTTCTTCGCTTCTCACAGCAGCAGGTTTTACCTTGTTTGACAGTTGCATTCCCTCATGGTGAATATCAGGTATCTCTGTGCCATCTGTGCGCAGATGATGTACTGTGATGCGCTATTGCGCTGTGACGCATTGACTGGTTATTGTTTCACATGAAGTGGGTGTGCGTTTGTTTGTGCGATTCTCAAGTCAAGGGTGTCCTGATCTGAAATATGTATTCATTCTTTTAATCTGGTACTTCAATGGAGTGTGTGACTATAAACTGTAAAACAGGAATAACAGTGGTAGTACGAGATAGTGTAGTGTTTGTCAGCTACGTTAACTACACACTGCTGGGTCGACGGTGTCGTATACGATATCCTAAATATCTCCAGGACGCTGCAGCCAGAGACCAGGGAGCATACCGTTACCGCTGTGCCATTCCAAACAGCGATCGTCTCCCTTTCAGAAGTTTTGTAATCCAGATTTGAACAACGGTGTCTTTTTGGAGACTTTGTAAAATAAATCCATAAAGATAAATCCAACACTGAATGTCTTCTCTGATTACTAATTGACTTTTCCGTGTTGAAAACGGCTACTGTTGTTGTTACCCGTCCATTAGCAGTCCCATGATGGGTTGGGTTGAGTCTGTCGAGCAATCAGAGGCTGTGTTCCTGACTTGCCGACCAATCAGAGACAGTTTCTGACTGGGGTTACACAGTCACAAATAGGCTACCTATATAGGTAATGTTAACCTGCAGGCTCTCTCGTCTGCAGTCCCAATCAATCCCATTCTAAACTCTACACAGTATGGCGGTGACGGAAGTGTAGACTGCTCCTTCTCCTGTAATCCTTAAATAGGAACTATCCATCCGTAATTCTAGCTGTAGTTTTAGAGGGCGGTGCCTGTACTCATAGTGTACGTACGTAACTAACGTTCCCGCCTATTTATTTTGAAAGAGCAACGGCCAATGAGCCAACACTCAGCCGACCAATCGTGTAACTTCATCACTCACTCACCTACTCACTCACTCACTCACTCAGGCAGGCTTTTGCATTTGTAGGGCTGGTCCTCTATGGTCCAGCCAAAAAAGGACGAGTGACTTGACTTGAGACTTGCTTAAAACTGCTTAAGACCTAAAAACAGCTCCGTGTTGACTCACTGGGAACTCCAGAGACAAGGCGAAGGGGTCGTAGCACGCGGAAGGCTCGGAGGGCCTTGACATCAAACCCCCCAGGTTTGCCTCCAGACTGGCCGCCAGAGTCAGCGTCTTTGGTTATCATCTCCAGAACCACACTGAACAACCTGGAGAGGAGAGAGGGAAAGGGGCAAGAGAGGAAGAGGAGAAGTAAAGGGAAAAGGAAGCAGAAGTTTGAGACAGACGGAGAAAGGGGGGGGAAGAACAGTGACATTGATTTCATGAAAACAGAGCAAAAAAGATGAAAGCAAAAGAGACAGAAAGCAAAGAACAAAGCCATGTTTAGCCATGTGTGTGCAAGTGTGTGCTTATGAACATGCTTTATGTGTGTGTTCTTTATGTCTGTGCATATTTACCTTTAGTTTTTCACACTTCATCACAGTTTACATTGAAGTCCTACTGGGGCCAGGTGGTCTACTGATAAACCATCACTCTCAGCAAGGCCACATGTGTGTATTTGTGCCTTTGACTGTGTGTACATATTATGTGCTACCTATGAACTCACCCCACTATGACTATGACAAAGTCCAACATGTTCCAGCCATTTCTGACGTAGGAGTTCTGGTGCATGACCAGGCCGTAGGCAATAATCTTCAGAAATGTCTCTATAGTGAAAATGATCAGGAAGGCATATTCTACTGTTTCCTGTACAGGGGGAAAGGAAGGAAGGAAGGAAGGAAGGAAGGAAGGAAGGAAGGAAGGAAGGATAAAAGGAAGAGAGAGAGGGAGAAAATAAAAGAAAGAGAAAGGAAGAAAAGTTTATTAATCCAAGTTTACCTAAACTTTACCAAAGAAATTCACAGTGGGTTAAACAATGTGCATGGGGGTTGCCAAAATAAGAAGCAATGAGGCAAACAGGTATAAGGCACAACAACAAAGAAGACAACAGTTGGCATGGCAACCGGTTTCTTTTTTGTCAAAGCAAGTAGAAAAGTATGTTTGACTTGACTTTGATCAGATCCACAGCCTCATGGCTCCTGCTGACTTACAGAAAATTCAGGCAAAAGTGGTCTCTGGTTAAGTCCTGAGGCTAAAAATATCTATATGTATATATGCAAGTAAACATATTCTGTTGTTAAATACATTGGCATACTGTGCATGTCTTCTACTTTAAGATATGACATGTGTTTTAAAGTCAGAGGTTTTTCACCAATGCTGGAAGGACACAAATCATGTCATTTTCATGTTTTTTCGTGATTTAAAAATGTACATGGTTTCATAGCTTTTACAGAAAAAAAAACCCATTCAAACCTCAAACAAGAACTTCAAACAATCGAGGCTGTCATTTTGTAAGCAAAGCTAAAACTCATAAGATATCTTTTGAGAGGTCAAGGTTTTCATCTACCAGCAGCATTGTGAAACATGTAACACTGGCCTTTTATGGAGGGATGTGGGTGGAGAAGACCTGTATGAAATTATAGCCCTTATGCCTTGGACCACATTATGATGCATTCCAGTGACCCTCATAAACACGGTCCAGGAAATGATGGATTTTATATTAGTAGTTTGGAATAAAAAGAAAAACTGGGTACTTAGCATGAGCAGTGGTGGCCACAGTGGAAACTCATCAGGAGAAAATCCAAGGTAAAAGATGTCACAGTATTACCGGCACTGTTTGATTGACAGATGATGCTGTATAAAAATATATTTCAGGGCCATAAAAAACATCATCCCAAAGATAAAAAAACTCTTACTGTATATCCTGCTGCCTCATCAGCATGTTTCCATGGTAACAATGTGTCTGGTAATGGAAACAGGTCCCTGAATTTGGACATTTCCACACAAATCTATTTATTGTGCTTACACATTATTTCACTTTCTCACCTCCACTTTCTTTCCCTCTCACAGAAACACCTTTCACTCTCCTACGTACCTCACTTTTCTCTCCCTTTCTCTCTGTCTCTCCCACACACCAACTCTCTCTCTTTCTCTCAGTGCACGTCTCTCTGTCTGTCTCTCTCAATGCAAAAGGTTAGTGAGTCGGCAGGTTTTAAGGCCCATTAAGCTAAGCACTTCTCTTGTTGATTTAAAAGACACAAACACACAAAGTGCACTCGGACAGCGCACACAAAGACTCACACAGACACATTCATGCACACTGAAAGACACTGACGACAACAGTAACGCGCCCTCAGACTTCACACCCACACATGCAGGCAGAGAGACCTGCAGTAGTACACACACTTCTGAAAGGCAGCAAGCCAACCAGACAAACAGTTTCACACAGGGATTATAGACGCTCCTGGCAATGGTGACTTCGACACAGCCACAGTTAGGACGTGTACTTAAACAGCAGCCATTGTAAAAACACCACAGCTACCACCAGTTTGTTTTTGCAAGTTTTAGCTCCATAACTGCATGACTATTTATCATTGCATGCAGTCTAATCTAATTTTTTCTTCTTTTTAGGCATCTACTGGCTTTCATTTATTTCCACAAAGTATAAAAATCAACTTGCGGTCCGTTTAAACTTGTTGTGTAAACCATCTCAATCAACATCAACTGTGCACACATTTTTAACCATGCTAGACTCTAGAGATGGCAACGTCGAGCTTTGGTCCACACTGAAATATCTCAACAACGATAAGATGGACACCGTGAAATTTTATACTGAAATTCATGATTTCCAGAGGATGAGTCTTACTGCTGACTTTTCATCCAGCACCACCACAAGGTTGTAATATGTGTTTTTTAGTGAAAGGTCGCAACAACTATTGGATGGATTGCCATGGAGTTTGGTAAACATATTCATGTGCCCCTCAGGGTGAATAGTAATGATACTGGTGATCCCTTAACTTTCCCTAAAATTTCAATTTGTCCAGTACTTTGGTTAATGACTAAATACCTGCAAAACTCATGACACTGAGCCTCAGCTGTTAGTATGCTAAAACAATAAACTAAGATGTTGAGCATGGTGAACATTATACCTGCTAAACATCAGCATGTTAGCATTGTCAGTGTGACCATGTATACTGACGTTAGCTTTTGAGTCAAAGAACCAATGTGCCTGAGCTAAGTACAGCCTCGCAGAGCCACTAGCATGGTTGCAGACTTGAAAGACTTTTCAAAGTTCCATTATTGTTGTGTGGTAAATGCAGTTGAAGTTCAGACTGATTTAAAAAGCACTGCATTGTGTTACCTCAAAACAATTATAACTCACTGTGATGAATTACGCAATTCAAGCAAGAGTCTGCCATTTGATATTCCTATAGAACAGACCTTAGTTGAAGGAAAGATTTTAACATGGTTCAACATGGCAAATTATTCAGCAGTAATGTAAAATATTAGAAAATCTGAAAAACATGCAAAATCACTGCTATGGTCCTTTTATACTGCAGGATAGCCCAGATGCTTCAGATGAACAACTTAGCTGCCGTGTAAATATTGATTTTACTACAATGGTCGTGTCTTTGTCAGGCTCCTAATTGTTAACTGGTGTAAGCTGAGTAGTGTGCCATTACAGTAGCCAAGCGCCATGACTCAGAGCTGTTTCACGCTGATAAGAGCCTTCGAAGCACACATGAACACACACCTGCCTCCATCCAATCTAACATTCTTGCTCCATCCTCCTTTTGTTTACACAGGTCTGAAATGTCCGCTCCTCTGCTTGGTAAACAGCTGACAAAGTGTGTGTGCGTATGTGTGTGTATCTGTCTGTGTGAAGCTCAGTCAAATGCATTCAGGTTATGACCCAGGAGTAAGGCTGATAATCAACAGGGCTGCGTCTAAAGAATGGAAATTACTGCAGGACAATGGAGACAATAAATAGAGTGGTCACATGATCTTACATACTGAATTAACACACACACATGCAAGGAAATGCACACACAGTAGAAACAATGCACATGGAAGCTATTACATGACCACCTAACAAACCTGTCAGGTGTTCAAAAACAACACAGAGAGAAAAAAATAAGAAATTTGAAAAATAAATGTATTTGTAGCAAGTTTACACACGCCTTCACTACCTTGAGACAGTGAGTTGCATATATAATTTCGTGTAACACAAGTAATAGAGGCACATTGTATTTTATAATTCAATTTGCAACTGATTGTTGAATAGTAAGATCAAGTTAAAAATCTGTGGACCAGACTGAGTTCAATTTTATACACGTTTACCCTCAATCAACCCTTTCCTAAATGCTCCAGTCCACTGTATTCTTGGGGTTTTCTCTGCCTATACAAATGCAGGATAAACTGACAAACAGTTTTCTTAACCACCTAAACTTAAATGAAAAAGAAAGTCTATGACATAATGAATCACTGAGACACAACACTGCCACAACAAGTGCAGCAGACAGCAGATTTCAGAGGGCAGGTGCATATGTGCAATGCTGTTAATGAAAACAAAACACTTCCTGCAGCTGCTTTACATTAAAATCTTTCCAGTGAAAGGGCTGGATTATGGCTTTACTGTGAAGCAGATGCAGAAGAAGCTGTAATCACTGTGAGTAGCTCAGCCTGGGTTATTTTAGTTTAGTTTCAAACATGTGAATGAGAAATGAGGTAGTTGGACACGGTTAGCTATGACAACGATGCGCTGCGCTCCTTTATCTCTCATGGCCTCGTCCTCCAGCAGTCGTCAGGCAGTGCACTTTCGTGTGTTTTGAGGGGAGTGGCTTTGGAGGGAGACCTGAAGGGGGGGTATAATTTCAAAATCTAGCTTACTCTTGCTGGTTTCGTCAACATTACCAACCCTAGCTGTAAATCCCATTTATTTTTCACAACCCTCATAGGGTTCCTGGATAGTAAGTGAGCGCAAGAGTGTGAGAGTAACATGTGACACAGGCCTAAAGCTGTTTCTGTGTGACAGAATTAGACAACCCTTTGTTCTATTAAAAATGGGGTGGAGACTGGGAAATGGAATGCCCATACTGGTATGCTAAAGCTAGAGAGCTGTTTGTGTTTGTTTTGTTTTCTGTAAACTGCTTCCCAAAAGAATAAATGAAACAGTTAAAGTTATTGTGTCCAACGGTTCTTGTTTTCTGTGGCCAAGCCCAGTGAAGAACACTGCACTAGAGCATCATGGTAATCTCCATCTGTGCTTGTAGTACAGCTGTGGTAGGGATAACGTTGCCATGGAAATCAGGCTTGTTTCATGTGTGGGTGGAGAATGAGACTTGAAGTTGGGATACTCAAGACAACTGCCTCTGGTGCAGCATACCCGGTCAGATAAATAGTAGTTTTCACCAATGAACTCCAGTGCATGCTCAGTCCTTTAACTTAAACGTTTTCAAAATAATTGAAAAAAAAAAGTCTTTTGTAGCCAGCAAATGCCTTTAAATTTGAGCAGCACACATAAAATGTGAGTCATTGGCAAAAATATAAAAATATAGTACATTTTTTTACAATTTGAGTTGCGGTTGGACGAGCATAATGGAAAAACTGTGATGCAAAAACCTTATCAATCAAGGAGAAAAATGTATTATAAAAGTACAGACCTCAATAAAGTCCCTTCATAGAGCTATGGAAAATTCCATGAAAAATACGTTTGTGTTTTTCTACAGTGGTTAATTGCCACTGCCTATGTTTGCAGTGAAGCCCTTAAACTTTACCTTCCATGTCTTTAAGATGTGTTTACTCTCCACTAACCACACCACCCAGGCATACAAAGCAGAGACAAAACGAAGCAGCTTAATTGATTTAAGGAGGAGCAGTGTGTCCTGTAAGCTCCTAAATCCCCTGCTTTGGGAGCTGGACAAGAAATTGTGGTTGCCGAAGCCAAGAGAGCTCACAGTCTCTGTACAGAGGACAAACAAAATGTCCTAGATGATGTTTTCGGATAGAGACAGAGACTGTGGAGCATGTTTTCAGCCAGGAGGAGTCAATAACTGTCCGTATGGTTTGGGTTAAAAACAAAAAAAAGAGTTGTGCTGTGAATATGAAGAGATTTAGGGTTCTACCACATGCCAGTCAGCCTTATCCTCTCTATTATCATGGCTTTAATGATTGACCTATTCGCCTGGCTAATCTAAAATCACCACTTTTGAGACTGAGCTGTACAATAGATGACCAAGGTCAAGGACAACCTTTCCTGCACTTGACTGGACAAATGCAGAACTTGCAGGGCTGCCATTAGTCTTACTTTAGTTTTTTAACCCAATTCCATCCGGAAAACATGACAACTGTTCTGCAAACATGTCAAACAAAATTGTTTTCTAACTATATAAATGCGTGATTTTACCATAATCCTGTAGTTGTTACTGATGTTCAGGAGTTTAGGTTTAGTCAAGTCAAGGTAACATTTGCTGATTGATTGACACATATCTGGCCAAGCTGAATCAAAACTGAAACTTAGATGTGGTCACTGAATAATCCTGTTCTTCTAATGTAATCAAGTTCTTATTTCATCTTATTTCAAGTGCACAAACCGCTGTTAACCATATAAGCAATCAATTGGTCTGAGTCAATACACTGCAGCATATTCAAATACAATCTTAATTATGTACATTCAATACTGACTGTCAATAGTTTGACATTGTTTTTACCAGCAATGTTAAACCATTAGGTTACCATTATTACCATTTGGTGGTAGAAGCCAAGTCAGTGTGAAACAGCACAGTTAAAACCGAGAGCGATTAAAAACCATTTGTAAAAAGGCGATACCTACTCGAAAACAGGCCGCTAAAACAAAATAAAAACAAATTATGGCACCTCTGAACTGTAATTAAGTCATTAACTGAACTACAGTTTGCACAGGATAGTTTCCTTGTGATGGAGGGAAATAAAGTTTGAAATGATGTCATCCATTATTAAATTATTCTGTGGATTTTTACCTTAGCTTGGAAAACTGCAATTAATTATTTGATGAAGTAAAGGATTAGAGTACCCAGACAAAAGCAAGGCAAAGAGACAAAAATAGGAGTAGAGGATCAGAAAAAGAAGGGAGAAGGATGATGACAGATAATGAAAGCACAAAAGAGAGAGAAGAAGTGAAGAGAAGGAAGGATTTGAGAGTAAAAAAGAGATCGAGAAAAAGAAAGTGATAGGGACAGATAAAGAAGAGATGGACCGAAGGAAAGACTATCAGTGTAATGGATGGTTTAAGGACACGCAAAGAAATAGGAAGCCTGAAATAGAGTGTGGCAGTTTATCGTCCATCAATTCACTGATAATCGGTCTGTGAACCCTAGGTGAACTCAGAAATCTATCCAGAGTTGGGGCTAAAAGGGGGGGGGAAACACCAAATTCCTCCACAGGCTTGTTTTGGATTTTGCAAAACTAATCCATTCTAAAAAACTAACACATTTTGAATTTTTTCCTTCCAAACATAAAATGAACATGACAAGCTTCACAAATGTAGGATTTATTGCATGGTTAGTGAATCAGATTGTATTATATTGCAGTTATTTGTGTGGTTACCGTATTGCACACACTACATTGAATCTATTACTGTGCTCTCCAATAAGATAAACTGGTAGCAGCAGTGATGAGTTGGCTGTACTCTGCAAGTGCCACATTATGTTGTGTGAATCTTTGCAGTTATACTAACAAGTTAATTTTTTGCGCTGTCCCACCACACATGACCACCTAATTAATTATCTGAATGTGATTTTATCTGTCTGATTTAGGATTAGTTTTTCTAGTTTCTTCCATGGATACTACAGTAATGTGGCATTTGGAAAGCAGATGTTATAGCATAAATACACAAAGGCACTGCTTGGACAACAATGCAGTATATTAAAATGTTGGAATATGTGTCCATAGCAGTCTATAGAAAAAGAAAAAGAAACACCAGCTACTCACAAATATGACATTATGGAGAAGTAATATACACAACACGAAACAATTAGCTATGATGTTAGCAAACAGCTGACAACTATTCCTCTTTACGTCATATTTAGATTGACTTGACAATGTTAGCCCTTTCAACATTTCCTTGTTTTGCTGCCAACTGTAGGTTTGAATGCTTATTGTTATATTAAAGGAACAGTTCAAAATCTGGGGAAATACACTTATTCCCATTCTTACCAAGAGTTAGATGCTACCGCCAGCGGCCAGTTAGCTTAGCATAGAGTAAAGCCTGGAAGCAGGGGGAAACAGGTAGCCTTGCTCTGTCCAAAGGCAAAAAAATCTACATACCAGCAACTATATTTTAAGTTGAACTATTCCTTCAAAAAGTTATCCACACATTAAAAGTGAGAAGTGAGACACTTTTAAGACAGTGCCTCTTTTTCCTCATTCTCCTTCCTCTATTATCTCGCTCTCTCAAACACAATAACTCTGTAAGACACAAAAGAATGTGCTCCTCACTGGCCTCACAGATCATCTTACAAAATGACAACACTAAATTAAAACATATTTCTTGAGCACCCAGAGGAGCTTCAGTACCTGCTGAGGTGCACAGTCTCTTGAAGAACAATTGCAGTGTATTTAAATGGTTTATTTGTCTCTCTAAAACATTGTTCGTGTTGTGATGATGAGCAGCTGATGTTGCTAAGACACAAAACTAGCCCTGAACCCTCCATATCAATTATGCAGCATGATTTCCTGAATTTCACAATTATACAAGATTTGTTTGTGACCACAAACTGCAAATTGATATGGACTATCATATTATAAATCCACCAGAATCACTTTGCTCTATGTTTTGCTTTTGTTATCTGCATTCTAATGATTTGTTATTGGAGCCATTACACATTTTGAGTTGGCTCAAGCTGGCACTTGATACAGTAGTTCACCAGTTGGACTTTATGTTTGCTTACATCCACGTTGGTCCTCTTATAACCAAAGGCTGGTTGAAAATAACAAAAAACCAAAAGCAACTTGACTGTGACTAAATTGTGAAAAAGTTTCAAGTTAGTTGTAATAAGTGTTTGATTATGTTGCTCAAAAGCGGTTTAGATACTCAATATTGTTCCATCCATTGATTATTAATGGAGATTGTGTGTACTTTAGTTTTGTAAGTCCTCTAAGTAAATGGATAGTAAGATATGTTACTGATGATGAGAATGCCTTCAAAAACGTTCCTGTGGGAGTACTCTGCCTTCAGGAAGATGTGGCCCAAAACCTACTCCGCAACTCGTCACCTGAACCCAACAAAAGCAGAGAACATATTCGAAGGCAGTGTTGTCACGGTGGAATGGAAGAACCCACCTCAGGCAATGGGCCTCCTGTCTGACCCAATTCATGAACTGCACCTGGAGTACCCAAAGCGCATCAAAAACCTCTTAGCTTTATTCATCCGGTGATGCTAAACCTGGGTAGAGGTGACACTCAAAATTCAAAATCTAGTTCATAGTATGTTTCTTTAGGATGGAAACGGTACATTAAAACAAACAATTTGTGTTTTATTGCTATTATGTCATTTTAAATTAGAATTTTAATAATTGTACATTGTGTGTTTAATAGTGAACAAGACACGTTTGGAGTTTTCTCAACTTAAATATTTGATTTAAACATGAATGACAAAAAACACAAACTGAAACTGGAAAATGTAGTTATTGTAACTTAAAATGCTGAGTTCAGTAGTGGGGCAAAAAGCTGATTTTACTGCAGAAGTACAAATAATTTGGCTTTCAAGTCAATTTCACTCAAACAAATTAGTTTTTCCATTGTCAATTACTTGCTTGTGATCGGCTGTCTTACATTTTAATAATAATAATAACAATAATAAAATCAACTTGTCCGGGTTAACAGTGCAGCAGTTCTGAGAACAGCAACAACAAAGAATATACATACATTTTACAAAGCAAACAAAACAGCCAGGATCACAGTATGTGTATCTAGTAACTACTCTAAGTCACTTAGTAAGTGACACAAATTGAGTCACCCAGTTACCTGAGGCTGCAAATAATCTGGCAGGACTGAGATATCCAGAGAGAGTGTGAGAATGAGTGATAGGACGTGACAGGGGCAGAAGTGCCAACTGTATAATAGCTGTACAATAAAAGAGTGATGTTCTACAGCTGGCTGCTATACTGACAAACATCCATTTTCTTTTCTGTCTGGTTGTTCATGCACACTTTGATTTCAGTACTGTTTATAACACGTGCTTTGGTTTTTCAGGTAACTGTATTCCCCCTTGTTCCAACTCTGTATATATGTGTGTGTGTGTGTGTGTGTATGTGTGTGTGTGTGTGTGTGTGTGTGTGTGACTGTGAGTGTGTGCTTAAATTGATCAGAGACAAGAGCTGGCCTGCCACCACCATCATGCCTGACCTGCCAAATAGATCAGCTGGGAGCATCTCTCTCTCTCTCTCTCTCTCACACACACACACACACACACACACACACACAGAGCATATGCAGGTTCACTCGATGTCACTACCCTCAGTGACAATAACATGAACTGACATAACACTCAATGCCACGTGGCTCAGGCCAGTGTGTATGTGTGAGTGTGTGAGACAGAGAGAGAGAGAGAGTGTGTGTGTGTGTGTGTGTGTGTGTGTGTGTGTGTGTGTGAGTTTAGGCATTCTGTCTAATCCTGGTCATCCACTACCCCGCCCAATAGGTACTGTACATCCCATAATGCTCTGTCTGTAACCAAGAGGTGCAATGATGTCAGCCTCACATGATGTAAACAGGAAGTCACTTTTTGGAGGAACTTTTTTTTTAACAAGACTTTATTTGTATTTATCCACACTGATCAGCAAACAACATGAATTGGATTCCATGAATAAATCTTACAGCACCTTAAATTAACTCTGACATAGACCAGGAGAACAATGAGGACCGAACGTGCAGAACCAGACCAAGTAGGATTATGAAGGATCCTCACCAAACCCAGCAATAGACTATTCCAGCCTCTACACTGAGGAAAATGCCTCTGTAGTCCAATACAGAGAGACCTCTATCTCCCCATGTTTCCTGTTTGCCTCCCCACTGAGCACTGGGTACTTTCTGGCAAAAATAGTTCAGAAGAACAAATTTTAAAACTTCATATAATCATTAAGACTCACATTTTACCTTCTTTGAGGTGTCAACATGTCTTGTCAACTTAAAGCATCCTGACTCGAAACATCACCAACTGGCACGGGATGTGCACGGCCCAGGACAGGGGGGCTCTGCAGCATGCTGTGAGACTCCTCTACCCATCCTCTGCACTCAACCATAAATAAATGACTTTTCTGTTTTGTTGGTTTTGCACATTACAATACCACAGCCCCACAATTTAAGTCTTTCCATTTGCACTATGATTGGTGCAATCCTGCATTGTATAATGACAAATAAAAAAAGCCTTAAAAAACCTTGAACCGACATTTCAGTCTGGACCAAAGTGGTGGAGCAACTGACTGACAGATTGGCATTACCATCCCTTGAGTCATGCTGTTAGAAAGGCTAAAACAAGGAGCATACACACTATTTCACACAGCAAAAGTCATATATTCATAAATTTAGTGACTGATCAGACTTCCTATATTCACATCATGGTAATTAATCAGAGCAAAATAAAGACCATCTGAGGTTTTCTTCCAGTCGGGTAATATTGGAGGCTAATGACTCAATATGTCATAATCAGCTGCAGATGTGTAAGTAATAACTCAGCACACAGGAGCAAACAAGCAGCTCTTGAATTATAGTTAGTCTGAAGTTTATATTTGGCAGCAAGTCTTCTATTTTAACCTCAATACCTTCAAGTTGATATGATGACTCTGGAGCACAGTGCCTCAGCTCACTGCCAAAACATTCAGTGGTATCACCTCTGCTAACCAACTTTCTCTGAGAAACCCTGCGAGTGTTCATGCATGAATATATTTTTGTGGATATTTTTGTATGCGCAGAGTGTGTGAGAGCGAGAGCGTGTCAGTGTGATTCTGTAAGTATGCTAGTGTGTTTGAGGCCATGTGGATGTGAACAGGTGCATGTAGGTGAATCAGCCAGGCGGCCAGAAGCAGGCTAATCAGGTCATATTAGCCTGTGTTCCCATTGGTCTTAATAAGATTAATGAGGGCCGGACAGGCTGAGGATGTGCTGCTCATTGCTTCAGAACACGACGACAGGCTGAACAAAAGAGCAACCGATATCACCACCATTAGTGCTCTTCTTATTCTTACAAGAAGACTAATGGAGGGTTTTTCGTAAAACTCCAGCATCTGTCTTCTGATGCTAAACCCCTTTTACACCCATCTAAATCTATAATATATCCTAAGCTTCTCTGGAAACTCTCAATTTCAAAAAGTAAGGTAGGATTATCATCACACACACACACACACACACACACACACAGGAAGAGAGTACACCCTGTCTCCTTTGCTCGACTGTCCATCTCTCTCTCTCTCTGCATGTTATATTCATGAGAAAAACTGAAGTGGTTATATTATGGATGCTTCAATTGGACATTAATTATCTTCACCTCTCTTGTATATCTACTGCAGGTTAGAGCTGCACAAGTTTGAAGATTTCAAGATTTCAAGTCATTTTCAAACCCAACACAACAATTTGTTAAAACACAGTCTGTCAAAAAAGACTAAATTTAAATGATTCTGTATGAACAACAAGAGAGGTTACATAAAATCCTGAATATAAACATCCTGGTTTCATATTAGCTTTGAACCTGGTCTAATCCAGAAGCAGGTTCAACAGCTGACCTGCTTCCAGGACTGGATGTACAGAAAGCAAGAAGGACAGAAAAAAGAAATGAGAATGTACTGTGAATCATCTGTCATCCTACATAGCTACTAAATGCATTGTTTCACCCAAGAAAATGTTTCGCTGCATATAAGGTTTGCGTTCATTTGGGTTGATGTTGAATCTACATACTGCACTGTCAACTTGCCAGTTCTCCATATTCTGTTAAATTCTTCCAGGAAACGAAGGAACCAAGGACGGAAGGAAGACTGTCAATAATCCTATTTTGTCCTGGAGCACACAGTACAGGAGTAGAGAAACACAGAGATGTGATTTATATTGTCAGCCTCCCGCCTCTCTTCTACATCATGTCTGCTTCCCTCATGTCTCTCCCTTTTGGCGTCCCTATTCCTCTGTCTGCCTCTCTCTTTCTCTCTGTCTGTCTCTGTTTTTTCCCCCTTTCTCTCTCTATCACCACATCTTTCTCATCTCGGACATAGAGGTCTATCCTGTGATTTCATGTTTGATGTAGATGACATAGGATATGAATACAGACAAGAACACTGTGATTGCTACTTGCTAATTATTAAACTGATAAGTCTTGGCTGACACTCATTTAATAGGGAGAAACTACGCCTGAGGTACATAGACACTTGCAGCTGAGTTTAATCCAGCAAGCGCACAAGTAAAAGCCTGGGAAGCAAGCGTCTCAAAAAGTTCAACCTGTACAGTAGACATGGTCAAAGAAAGGTTCCAGTCATATGCAAGTTGTACCACAAAGGGAAACTACTTAAAAACAAATTGAAGTAGCCTGGTTGGTTGTGGTACAAAGGTTGTATAAGTGTGTTTAAACTTTTTAAGAGAAAAACATCTTTTTAGATGATGCCTGGTTGTTAGCTGCTGGGAATTACCAGCCAAAATGCCAAAAGGCCCTAACACAGCTGCGATAGATTAGACTTGCAGAAATACCCATTTTATCTGTTGTAGATTGCGGCATCCTAGCTAAATGAGACACCCTATATTTTCCCTTTTCGCCAGATGCTAAATATGGTACAAATCTTTGTCCTAAGGAGGAGGAAGCAAACACTCCATTGAGAGAAAGCTTGTCCCACCAGCAATGGATGAAAATTTTCACTACACCACTACTACCACAGAGAACATTAAGTTAGACAAGATAAGCCTTTATTGTTCCCCAGAGGGGAAATTTGGTTGTAGCAGCAACACAAAGGCAGAAATAAGTACAGATAAATAGGGTAAAAAATAAATAATAAGAGGTATTTAAAACTAGAATAACAATAGAAGTAAAATGGAAACTATACAAGCGCAATTAAAGACAAAGTTACGAGGTAAAGGGACAGTGGTGTGATTAATAGCAGCAGGTCAACATGTATATATATATATATATATATATATATATATAGTATATAGTAGTATATAGTATATAGTATATATGTATGTATAGTATAATATATGTATAATATACAGACGGGTGACAAATTAAAGGAAAAACCAATATAAAGTGTCTTAGTAAGGTGTTCGGCCACCACGTACCACCAGAACAGTTTTAATGCATCTTGGCATTGATTCTACAATCTCTGGAACACTACTGGAGGGATGAACATCACTCTTCCAAAAGATATTCCTTCATTTGGTGTTTTGATGATAGTGGTGGAGAGCGCTATCTAACGCGTTGGTCCAAAATCTCCCATAGCTGTTCAATTGGGTTGAGATCTGATGACTGCGAAGACCATAGCATATGATTCACATCATTTTCATACTCATCAAACCATTCAGTGACCCCTCCTGCCCTGTGGATGCAGGCATGGTCCCCCTAGAAGAGACCTTTCCTATCAGGATTGAAATGTTTCATTTAAGTGTGAAGGTGATCACTCAGAATAACTTTCTGTTGATTTGCATCGACCGTACCCCCTAAGGTGTGGAAGCATCTGCATTTGTTATATTTTCCCCCTCATTTATTCAGGTTTTTCCTTTAATTTGTCCCCCGTCTGTATATATAATATAGCAAAATAATAGAAATCTAATAATGTAGTATATAATGTAGTAAGACAGTATAACATATTAACATAATATAATATAATATAGTACAGTTTAGTATAATATAATATAATATAATATAATATAATATGAAATAAATAAGTATAGTATAATATATAAAGAGATCTATCAAATATATAACAAAATATATGAAATCAGTCCAACAGAGAGACCAGGAAGAGGGAGAGTGGTGTGAGTGTCCTGAGTGTGCCCGACACTGTGGAAATTGGGTGTGTGTGTGTTTGTGATTTGGGGAGGAGGCCAGAGTGATGACAGCCTGTGGTCTCCACTGCTGTTGTACAGTCTGATGGCAGTGGGCACAAAAGCATGCCTGAAGCGCTCCGTTTTGCACCTGGGTGGGATGATCCGGTGGCTGAATGAGCTGCCCATCTGCCACAGCTCGTCATGGATAGGGTGAGAGGGGTTATCAAAGATGGCTTTGATTTTGTCCTTCATCCTCCTCTCTGCCACTGATTCCAGACTGTCCAGTTCCAGCCTGACCACAGAGCTGGCCTTCCTTACCAGCCTGTTAAGTCTGCTGGCCTCACCAGCCTTGATGCCACCAACCCAGCACACCACAGCGAAGGACAGTGCACTGGCAACTATAGACTGGTAAAAGATCTGCAGTAGCCTTTTACACACACCGAGGGATCTGAGTCTGCTCTGTCCTTTCCTGAAGAGGGTGTCAGGGTCTGTTTTCATTGATTTACAGATTTCAGATTTATCAATGTTTGACACACTAAAAAACTGAAAAATTTCAAGAGTCATCAGAGAACAGGAGATTTGGAGCTCTGGCGAATCAAGCCACACTGGTTGGGATCAAAAAATATAAAAATTATCATAGTAGAGTATATAATTAAAAACAATGTTGAAATGTATACCCAACAGTACTCTTCTTCAGAGTCATAGCTTGACGCCACAATGGACTGTCAAAATGATGTGCAAAGTTGTTAAATGCAACTCTGTTGTTTCATCTTTGGCAGAGCACCATTGATGAAAAGACGAACGCCTTATGTCCTGATATTTTCTTCATTAGGATACCTTTGAGTGTGTCATCATGCTTATATCATGGCCACTAACCAAAGAAGCTGTCATGTAACTCATGGCTGATTTCACTAATTAACACTAATGTAGCTCCATCTGTGACCTTAGCACTCGTACATTTCTCCATAATGCGGTCACATACAGTAACGTTCCCTACACAAACCTCAGGGGAGAGTCAAAATGTTTTTTTCCACTTCTTATCGAGCAGCCGATTGTATCTTCAAAGGCATTTTTGCGATCACATGGATGTCTACTATCAGCCTGGAATGACAAAATGTTTTCCTGAGGCAAAACCAACTTTTAAATCCAACATTTCAACAGAATGCACTGCTCCGCTGTGGTCTTCTTCTTTGCTGAAACGCACGTTAACTGCACTATCCACAAAGTTAAGTTTCACCCTGGGCAATCATTTTATCTTTCCAGGAAGACAGAAGACATCTGTGGGATCATTAAAAGAAATTTAAAGATTCAACCCCCTGCTGGATGACATCAGCTAACAACATTTTGATTTTTCAGCTAAGGTATGTGTAGGAAGACCTGTGTGACCAAATCACAGAATAACGCACGCTGAGGTCACAACTGGGCCCACAGGTAACGTAGCATGAAGCATTGTTGCAATGGTAACAATTTTTGGTTGATTTGAAAGTGAATAACAAAATAAATGATATAATCACAAAACTATTTGTATTTGAATCCATGTTCATGTCTATTTTTATCCTTTCTATCTCTTCTAGCTCTGTGGGAGCATCAGTCCAGACAGCGTTTATTGATGGTGTAGCAGCTGAGTTCGGCCTCTGTGCCTTCCTGTTCTCTTTACTGGTTTTCCAATTAAGCCCATACCAGCTAGTGTCTATTTATAGTCATGGATATTCATAATCCTGAAGCCAAAAGAGTGTGCATGGCCACAAACGCAGTCAAAACAGCCAGCGTCAGTACTCGCTGACCACCGAAAGCGGCTTACTAATCCAGAGTTGGTATTAAGATCAACAACCGCGGCAGCATCAGAGATCTGCCTTGCTATAAAACATTAAACAGTCATGTGTAGCGTGATATGGCTCCATCAGTCTACATGCGTAAGTAAGTGATGACACAAATACACAGAACACACACACACACAATATTGCTGCTGATCAAAGCTGCTCAAAACAGCATTAATTCAATTAGCAATTAATTGAGTTTAAACATGTTGAACAGATAAACAGCAGGTCTCATTCAAAACAGAGGATGAGAGAAAGAGGTAAGAAAGCAAGTTCATCTGTACTTTTCACCTCTCCTCTTCTTCCTCCTGTTCTAATTTCACCTATCCTTCTCTCCTCCTCTTTTAATTTTTCCCTCTCTTATCCTGTCCTCATTCTCCCCTCTCATCTGTTCCTCACCTACAATCTTAACCTCTCTTCTTCTCCCTCCTTCTCTCATCCTCTTTTTTCTTACTCTTATTATCTCCTCACACTCCTCTCCCCTCTTTTGTCCACACCCTGCCCTCTCTTGACCACTCTCCTGTCCTCCCTGCTCTTTTCTCAGTTTCCTGCTCCTCTCTTTCTCCTCTCGGTCTGCCTCTCTTCTCTTCTCTCCATCTTTTCTCTCTCTTGTTGAGAGCCTTCTCCTCAGATACTCCACAAGTCTCCATGGCCACAGTTGTCACGGCAGCAGGCTGTGCTGTATGAAAAATGAGGTGAAGGAGCAACACAATGAATATAAACACCCAGCTAGTTGAAATACATGTACAGTACTAGCATGGCAACTTATAGGCCGGAGGAAGCACACGTTAGCATCCGCACTCTCACGACACAAATTTCTTATTCTGCAAAATAAAGTTACACATATTTAAAGCACCATTTAACAATACACATGCTTTAACAAAGCAGACCCAGTGCAAGTACAGTAATGTCAAATTTTGGTTAGGCGCCGTGTCATAAGCAAGTAGATCAAAACATGTGATTCAGGCACAACTGAAGTGGTTTTCCTTATGACATGAAAGTCGCCTATGTTGACGATGGAGGTTGATGGTTTGCTAAAAACTAAAAACAAACCGGGGCCTAAAAATGCTTTTAAATGCTCTTCAATTTAAGAGAGCTCCAGAGGCCTCTTATATTGGCCACAGTGTCCACTGAAACCTGCCAACAAAAGATTTCAACCAAACCAACATGCTGCAGATTTACATGCTAGTTGTTGACTTGCACAGCCAAGCATCCTGCTGTAAAGGAGAAAACTGTTGTACACTACAAAGAGATTTAAGTTCTCATTTATCCCACAAGCCATAAACCTGCTTAACTGTAACAGATAATCTCCTCATCACATTTCCTGGTCATTCAATCTACTGCCACTTTCATTATTCATTTTTAAAACAACTGCACCAAAATGTTTGTTGGTGCAACATGAAATCACGTTACTTTTTCAAAGGATGATAAATAACTGTGATTAATCCAGACAACAGCAACTAATACATCTGCACTTTTAGAGTTATTGAATGATGAAAAGTTATATAGCATTGTAAAACATATCTTTACATTTTTTGAATGTTTGTGTTTCTTCTTACTTTACTCAATATTTGTTGCTATTTCTATACAAACAAAATAGCTGAAGTAATACGTCCTTAATACTGAATATGTATTTTAAGACATGTCCAGAGAAAATATGTTTTTTTTCCTTTGTTCACATCAAACACAACACCTGTTCATGCCCATCAAAGGCAGGTTCATGTGGAATGAGGTATACTAAGCTGTGCTTCACTTTGTGCTTAAATGTGTATAAAATGCATATTATTTGCTTTTGCTTCTTGTCTTTTCATTGAAATTCAATTTAACGAGCTTCTACTCAGCAGACAGCGATTTGGGTCAAGTCCAGCAGAACACTGTGTTTTTAGTCCCTTGGTCTGGTGTACAAGGCTTAACACTGCATTCATTAAGTGTGCGCTGCTCTGTGGGTAATGTCTGAACAAAGTCTGGTTTTGGAATACAAAGCTTTAAAATTACAGTGTGTGTGTGTGTGAGAGAGAGAGAGAGAGAGAGACAGAGAGTAAGAGAGAGAGTATGTGTGTGCTTATGTGTTTGTGCCCCCCATTCCCTGCAGTGTCTGTCGTCCCTGGGCCTTTGGGTGCTAAGCAGTCGGTCCAACAGGCCTCCTGACATCTGGGCATCTGTCACCCCACAGCCTAAAAACCTGTAAAGCCCCTGGGCTCCATTTAAAATACACAAACACTTGCATAACACTCAGACATGCCCACACGAGTCCTGTTGTGTGCGTGTGTGTGTGTGTGTATCACAATTCCCAATATATTGTTCATTCAAAGTAATATTAGACAAAATGTAAACACTTAAAGTGTTCTGTGACCAAAAATGGATAGGAAGTATAGCCTTTTGCCCACCAGCTGGTGTTACATGAAAACGTCAAAGAAGCATTTTCTAATAATTTCTAATTTTGCTCTCACCCACTGAAACAAATATTTCCATCTTCTTCGATGAGAGTTTGTGTTCTTTCAAATTTAACAGACAGTATATTTGTGAGCATGTTTGCTATAGTTATACAGAGAGTCTATATTTAACACATGATAATGATGAAGAGGAGTGACAGCTCAGAGAAGGAAGGAAATGACTCACAATGATGGGACTGCACTCTAATAAAGCGGTATGATCACAGATGATCCTGAGGCTACTTCAACAGTGACTGCACATACACACACACACACACACACACACAGATACAGAGGTTCGAAAATAAATTTAAGCTACTTACAAAACTACAAAGCACTCAACTGTGCAAACTTACACTTGTGGTCAAAATCACACGCAAAATTTTCTTTTAGGTCAGAATTTCTCAATTTAAAAAAAGGCTACTCTCATGCACACACACACACTCACAAGAAACACTCACTATTTATTTTTTAAACACAATCACTAGGCCTGAAACTAATGACTGGGTTTTATTAATGACTAATCAACAGACCTTTTTTACAGCAGACATTTTGACATGTCATAGCAGGAAAGTTGGTGCAATTAATAACATTAATAATGGCTGTATTCCACTCAGGGGAGTAACTTTCAGGGACCTGGTACTGTGCATGCTGGCTCACTGCAATAGCTTGCTGGGATACTAGATGGAACTTAGCCATTGTTAATATTATTGATGCTGTAGGGGTGGGTGATGAAAATAAAATACTCTAATCACCGTATACGTACTATGTAATTGTATAACACAATATCAATGTATACTTGTGATGTAATACATTTTCTGGGAAATCTGTCGCGATATACTACTAATGGATAAAATAAGCAGATTGGAAGGGTTTTGGCTAATCCAGTGAATTAAATGCATGACATATTAAGGTACTTTATCCTAATGATGTAAATATAAAAATCCAATATGGTCATTAAAAAGTCCTGCTTACTGATTTACAAGAATTGCAAATGGCCTCGCACACCCAGAGGTAAAGAGGCAGACACCACAACATGCAATATAACAAAATCTCTTTTTTAATAAATAAATTAAAATTATTCTATAAAATGTCAAAAGAATAATAACAAAAACCCATCCCAAGTTACAAAAGTTTTGTGGGTTGTTTAGTGGGTTGTTCCCAGACACTTCAACAGCACACATGGCTGCTGATAAACACACATACACATCCTTCTCATGCCAATGAACAACATTTAATTAATAGTGATTTAAGATGGAGAAAAGCAGCACATTCACATTTCATATGTCACATTTCAGATGCTGTACTGTAACAAGAAAATGTTTGGTATTTTAACTGATTAATAACCGATAACGGATTCCTCTATTATATCAAAATAGTCATCAATTAGTGTTTTGGTATTGGTTATTGGTTAACTGACCAATCATTTGAGGACTAACACACACACACACACACACACACACACACACACCACACACACATACTACAGATGATAATCTTGAACATATTGCAGTTCCTTTGTTAAAGCAGCTACAAGGAGTGTTTAACTGGTTATGAAACTGTCTCAATTTAATACTGATGCCTCTATATGACCTACATAAGCAAACAAGACCAACAGCGAGAAGATTGGCTACTTCTAAATAGTTATTCTGAATACCTGTCACTGGGTCCAATTCCTGCGAAATTAGATGAAACGATTTGCGGCAAGCAGACTGGAAGAGCCTATGTTTACATTTTTGGCAGTGAGTAGTATGTTAGCCAGTTAAAAAGGAAGCAGGAGGAGATTTTTCTTTAGAGAATTTTATTTTTGACGTCATATTTTGTGGTTATGGCTAATACTGGGGCAGGATCAGCAAAGAGAAAAAGAAAAGAATTGACCGGAGAACAAAGAAAAGCTAAAAGGGACAGTGATAGACAATGGGTGAAAACACGAGTCAACCCTGGTCGGCCATTCAACAGATGGAGAGAATTGCGGGATTTGAAAGGATTCAAAACCGATTCTGAATTGGCCCTCTTCCTCCTAGACAGGTATGTAAAATGTCTATTTTATTTGCAATTGGCTGTGTACAGTCCATGCAGGTATAACGTTAGGTCAAGGGGGACATTACTGTATTACAACTGGCTTATAACGTAACATTTTATGTTGGCCTTGCTACTGAGCTATATCTTGCTTTTGGCTTATTATTATGAAGACATAACATTACTAGGGATGTTGATAACTTTAGCTTTCTCAACAAAATGACTATTACAGAGCAACTGAATCTGTTAGTTGTAGGCTTACATGTAACCTAGGTGTATGAACGGTACTAAAACAAAGTTTACTTTGTTTCACCATTGTAATATTACAGTTATTAATCTTATATAGCCACAAATAGATACATTACCTCATCGCTATGCATCCTGCAAACAGCTGTTTAAAAAAGAAAAACTGTATTAAAAATAAGTTGCATCTTCCTTTCGCTCGCTTCCAAAACAAATGCTTGTGCTAGCCACATCCAAATCTTTACAACATGAGGCAGTCATGAAACACTACCGCTTTTCTGTCCACAGGGGCCGCCAAAATCAACACAAAATGAAAGCTCCTTGTAGTTGCCTTAACAAGGTTACCAAATACATTTACACAAGATTCATGCATGAACCTTCTTTCTTAGTCATGGTGTGGTAGCCCAGTAAACAACACTGTATATCCACATGGCAATCTGTCCAGAATGAACACACACGCACACACCCTAAAGCGTGAAACTGCTCTTGACATTTCATAGGACACACACACACACACACACACACACACACACACACACACACATTCACAGACACAGATCTGACATGTGGAAAGTGAGTGAGCTTTAACAGAGTGTAAACCAACAGGGTAAATGAAGCTTTAAGAACATTAACTATGGTCTTCTTCATACTATCCCATCCACTCTACATCCCTTTATCTCTCCATCCAAACATCCGTCCCTTAATGCTGCAGGTTTCTGCCAATCTGGCAAATCAAGAGGTGAGCTTTGGGATGTTGATCAAATGATCAAAAGTCTCCTACAGATAGATTTACTGAAATATAATCAAAGAACAGTAACAAATTAATAACAACAAATATATATTTTTACATATACAGTCCCTTCTTTATTATCCACTCATATCCTGTAGAGTCTGCTTGATTCAACTTCCTCCAAAACTTACTTTATGCTTTTAATTAACTAATTTTAGGACTT
>NTHP01000023.1:1244625-1310476 GCA_003416845.1 Oplegnathus fasciatus
TTGTTCTATTTCTGTCGAAGGCCAGTGTGTGGGCAGTGCGATCACTTGTTATCTGATCACACTAAAGGAAACGCAGCCTGTTGTTCCAATCTCCTCACTTTACGGGTACAAGTAGTGGAACACCAAGTGCCATTTGGTGGACATCTGGATGAAAAACAATGTGAAGACTTGATTAAAAAGTTTATTAACCACTATGTTCTTTCACTATGTGGATAAAAGCTTCTCTCACAACGCAAGCAATTTTACATCAGAAATTCAATAATGAAACTGTTTAAACTGTTTGTGCTTTTATATTAGTATATTATAAGGTATATATAGTATTCAATTCGATTTCTGTTATACTTAATATATAATAGCATTGTATTATTACTGTATAGAGTGTGTATATTACATATACTGCATCATATTAAATACTTTTAAGTATATTGCACCTATTATACCTATACCTAAATACATATACTATATACTGTAAACAGTTCACACATTATAGCTTTGTAGCTTTTTAATGTCACCTCTCTAATTTGTTTAATGTCTTTAAATTTTATTTATTTCATTCAAATATTTCTTGTTTTAAAATGTGTGAAAATCTCCTAACTGCATTCTTGGCAACTGTCATTGTCATGGCTTTCACTCATGTAGTTAAGCTTACTGATGAACACCTATAGGGATGGACTTGACTTCAACACGCTTCCATAATAGCCACAATGTACATATCACTTACTTGCTAAGTTCGGTTGATTGAAGGTCTAGGTTTGGATCGCAGCAGGGCAAATGAATGAATGAATGAGTGGAGTGCATGCAAATGCGCAGTGCTTTACACTTGNNAACAAAATAAAGAAATTATAGTTTGATGCATGCATCAAACCTGCAGTATGTGGATTCAGAGTATTCAAAATAACTTCTTTTGTTCAATATCAAAATACGTGCGTCATTTAAAGTCAAACTGCCTACAACACCTTGTAGTTCTTTAACAAAAACAAACAAAAATGGCTCCTACAGTCATGTTTTAATTCTAACTGTGGATTGCATGGCCAGCTATGTTAAAGTTATAATCTCGAAGATTTTCATTTAGTTGTCTATGACAATAATCGGTAATTGCAGGTGTGTTTTTGGACCTCACTTTAGTTTCAGTCTCAAGTTTCATCGTCTGTAGTCATTGACCTTTTCTTTGTTTGTTCGGCCATAGTAACCGTTTACTCACAACGCCATCAGAGACCAGAAAAAAAAAGTACGGCGCTTCACACACAGTTGAAGAGCAAGTCTGTCGTGTTAAAAGCCTTGTTAAAAGCTGTGCACCACTTGTGATTTTTCCGGGAAAGTCGCTGCCGACACCCAGGTCATAATGCTGCAAATGCAAGGGCTTTCATCAGTGGACCATAGGCTCAATCACTATTGTGTTGCATCATTCGGCTAGATAGTGACTTTCTTTGGGTCACACATGTTACCTCGCAACCCTATCGCCAGACAATTCTGCAAAACCCTGGATTACATTCCATTAAAATGTTTTTCTTTTACATCCAATGCCAACATTTTGAAATTACCCGTCTACATCATCTGCGTATGGCAACTGAGTTATGGTTAAAGTCAGGGAAAGATTGTAGATGTAATTTCTGACTGTTAATAGTCCCGATTCCAGTCATAAAAATGTTCCGATGTTTATAATAATCTGAAAGAGAACAACAAGCAGCGACTTGGTCAGAAGGCACCACACACTGTATGATTTTATCGCCTGACTGTCAACACCAACTGACCCAGACAGGAATGGACTTGGTCCAACATGGTGTAATCACTCGTCAGTCATTACTATAATTGGCCAAATGATCCAAATGTGTATCCACCCCCAACAACTGACACTTGGCAGAAATGTAATACTTTGAATAATACAATTAAACATTGAAACACTGAATTAAAACATGTGCTGGGGACGTGTTCATTTATTTTTATAACTATATAAAAGGAATAGTGAGCCATGTGTTCAGTTTTGTGATTCACAGCTTTGACATGACTGTCTTCACCGTTACCTAGAACAGTCTCTTCATAAAATCCATCTCAGTTGCCAAACATGTGCCACACACACACACACACACACACACACACACACACACACAAACACACACACCATCCATGCTTTTCTGTGCCTGGCTGTTACTGAGAGGGCTTCACCTACATCACATACTGCACACTCACATAAAGACACCTACATCCTTCCTTACACCCACCTACACACACATACAGTATATACTTGCATACACATAAAAATGGAGTCATTATACTCGTGTGCAAACAGACAGAAGACACAAATTATTACAAAATGACAAACAGTTCAAGTGCAAAATATGTGTGATGATGCCTATATAGTGTGTTTGGTCGACAACTTGCTAGGTCAACAACCAGTCACACGCTGCCCTAGTGTGATCACCAATACAATCAATTGATCTCTCTCTTTCTCTCTCTCTCTCTCTCTCTCTCTCTCTCTCTCTCTCTCTCTCGTTTTAGCTGCTTTAAAAAGACAGCTGACACCCAATACTGTATCAAATATGAATGAAATCACATTTAGGGACACAATAAAATAAAATAAAATTTTCCCAAGTATATCACAATATGGCAAACATAAGCAGAATCACATAAAAGAATCAAGCTGTTGTTCAATGCAACGTATTCCATTGTCGACACAGTTTTGTAAAATGTGTTATGATGATAATCTCAATGCGATTTCACTGAGAGTTCATAATATTAAATTATTATCCAGCCCTCCCTGCAAAACACAACCTCTAAATTACGAGGCATGGTCTGTCTCTATCTCTCCCTTTTTTCTTTCTTAATAACAACACACACATTCAAACACACACATGCGAAGAAAAAGACACGCCCACACACACACACTCACGTGCTTAATGGAACAGTGTGCTGCTTAGTGTGACTCTCATTTCCCTTCTTTTCTAAACCTTTAATCCCTGACTGAGAGAAAAATGACGCAACCTGACATTCTGTTCTCAGAATCACACACACACATGCAAACACGGAGGCAAACACACGCAAACAAAAAATACACATGATACATGATTGCCACACACGCATATACGCCTATGCACAAGTGAATGCAGATTGTGTGTACAAGTTATAGATAAACACACAAACAGGCACACTGTACTGAACGTATAGATGCACACAAGCACAAAAACACACATGACAACCCACGTATGCATCGTCTTCTGGAGAATATTTTCATTCACTGAGGTCACAATTATACAATAACATCATACATGTATGAACACACTCATACACTCACACATACAACTGAATGAATTCACTCCTGTGCTGCTGTTTTGTATTAACCTGCCCACCTTACAGCATTCAAGTCTTATGATTGCTGTTATACAACTGACTCAAACATCTTTCTGAATCACAGTGAACAGAAATGTGCAGACAAGAAGACAAAATCAGTTTATACTATGTGACATAACACAACCTATGACAAGAGCCCTGCTCTATTAATGTGTTGTTTTGATGGATCGTTGTCCAAACCACTTTCAAGATGCTAATACCGTAAACATAAGCTGCAAAATATCTGAAAAATATATTCTTATTCAGATGATTAAAAAATAACTATTGCACTTATGAAACACAGTAGGTACAGGTACAGTAAGTGCTGTGCTTAAGAACAGTTTTAAGGTACTGGTACTTTTCTTGGGCAAATACTCTTGTTTCAAATTGCATTAAATTAGTCAAAAAGTACATTTCCAAACCTTCTCCTGCAAAATGAATCCCATCAAGGCCAAACCCCAGATAGGACTTTTGCCTGAAACTAATGAGAAAAGAAGGCACTTCACTTGACAACCATCCAGGTTTAATATGTCGTCAGTGACCTCGACTCATCTGCAAATTGAACAGTCTGAGACAGTCTGAGACCTTAAACCCACAAGGAAAAACACATTCAAAATCACAAAACTGGAGATGAAATTGGGCTCAACCTGGGAGAGTTACCATGGAGATTTAGATTTTTTACATCAGTTTTACATTTGAACTGAATGAAATTAGGGTGAAGTCTGGATGTTTTCTGCTGTGTGCTTTGACTTTCTGTCATGACTAAGCTCAGGCACAGTGAAACACCCCTGCTGAAGAGTCTCCCAATGGTTTTAATCAGAAAATTATGTGGCTTGTATGCTTTCAACTCCGATTTCCAACCCTGCATTATCCAAAAGATTATTTACCCTTTGATCTCTGACTCATGCTGTTTATGTGAAGGCTCACCCACATGCAGTCAAAACGGACTCCAAAAATGAGGACGGAATGCATACACTACCAGTCAGGTTAACTGGGCCGGCACACTGGGAGACTTTATGTTATGATACTCAGAGGACATTTCAGAGTGTAGAATATAAACAAATCTGCTTATAATTAAAAGTAATAGTCTTTTCATTACATGCCCACTTCACTGTTGTTAATTATCCACAGACTATTATATCACTTTTAAATATCCTCAAACTGCCCATGCACTATAGCACATAAAATACATTTTCTCTAGTACTGACTATCACACCTTCTCCCTTCACTTCATGCCAGGTTTCTATGCACAGCAGGTGCTCAAATAGAGCTAGGCAATGAGTCAACATCTTCTTTCCATATAAACAAAATTATCATATTATTCATTTTGATTCAAAGATCTAAACAATCACAGTGTGAGATCTAAAATGCCTCAGAACATATCTTTTTTTTTTTTTAGAAAATTATAGGATGATATTCTAGTAAAACACTGGCGAAACTATGTGACTCTATAGAATAAATATGCATTTTATGTTAAATGATTTTATATACTTAAGTTCAGTTTATTGCACCATAATTATACAGAGATAATCATGATATTAATGTTGCCGTTTTTCTATTACCACCCATTTTAATTAGACTAGTAGAATACAAAGGCACATCAAATCCTGAACACTGATATTAATCAAACCAGAAGTCCTTTCACTGCACTTTGGTCAACAGTTCTAGTTTGAATGCCAGAGCAGTTTTTCAGTTGCATCATATGCAAATGCAATGACACACCAAATGACCCTAAAACACCAACACACACTCTGTACTGATCAGATTTACTCTTACCAACATGACCTTGTATATAATTCAGCTTACATACTAATCTGTCACTAATTGATGCCTTTGTTACTGCAGCTGAACTGAATGCAGTTTCCCTGGCAGTGAAAGCATGGATGGTTGGAGTGATCACCATCAAATGGCCCCTTACCCTTACAAATAAGAGTAGCATATGTGTATGTGTATGTTATTCAATGTAAAAACACTGATCTGAAATGTATTATGATTGCTGCTTTTGGAGAAAAAACAACCTCCACAGGATGGATGTGAAAGTGCTGCGGGGTGACTTGGTCTTAGTTTTCAGACCTTAACAAGCAGCAAGCAGGTCAGACATTACAAACTTATGCTGTGTAGCCAGACTCTGTTCAAACTCACACTACTTTGTTTAAAATTCTAGCAGAGATGCCAAAGTTCCCAAAGCTGCCAAATATGGAATTTGCCTCTTTGCGACCAACCAAACCTACGCAGAGAGTAACGTTATGTTTTCAGACTGAGAATAAATACTTCACGGTGATGATCGGAAATTATATGTCATGGAGCAGACATTTGTCATAATTGCTTGAAGTTGAAGTTTGCCTTTATTGTGGGAGCAGACAGCAACAGCACTGCCCAGTAAGACAGGTGTGCTTTGAGTGATCTGCAGGAGAAAAGACATAACTGGCTAAATTTGGATTTTTGGTTCTTTTTAAGCTTACAATATGTATTACCATTGTTTCAACAGCATTTCTATTAAGTTCTATAGGATTCCCTGATCATTTCTTCAAGCTGCACATTCATAGTTAAAAAAGAGAAACATGTACAGTAGGCCTACAGCATTACTGTTTACATGCTTGATGCCACTACAGTAATTGCACAAGTTTACCTCTACCTAGTTGCCCAGATTAGTCTACAGCTTTTTTTGATTTATTCAATAGTTCATTAATTTTCTAAAAAAAATTGAATTCAATTCTAAAAAAATGACTATACCCTCAATCACATATAGACTTTATACTATGATCATATTGTCCTAGACAGTTTTCACTGACCTGAATGAGCATGTCTCCTTTAAGGTACATACATGCCTTTAAGCCGGTTACTCAGAGACACACATACACACACTCACACACACTCCGCCTCTTACCCCTACACTTATACATACAGATTCATATAGGACTCTTATGGGATTATGAGCTGATCAGCAGTGTATGTTAGTCAGCTAGCGGTCAAAGGGGCCGTCATAAGTCTGCTAAATCACTATCCGACTTAATAGGATATTAATCATTCTCCACTCTGCACAGCAGCAAGAGGAGGTGGGGGGGGTTAAATAAAGACAACAATGTAAAGCGTAGGAAGAGACTGAGTCAGTTAAATTGACAGAAAGACAGATTTAGTAATCTGAGAGTAGCGGAGAGATGAAGAGAGCAGTACACAAGAGTGTGAGCAACAAACAAAACAAAAGGTCACAAGTAAGAAAAGAGTCATACTGCAGGACTTCATGATCAATTTCAAATGGCTACTTGCGTGGTATATTTGGGATGACTTCTGATATCTATGCAAGCATGTAATTCATGTCCAATATCTACATGAGCTGACAGCGATGTCAGAAGCACGTGCAGACGTTATTTCATGAGCTTGCACTCCTCCTGTTTGTTTGAACACACTTCAGTAACGGTCAACAGAATGAGGAGTCTCTACAAAAAAGCTAATCAAGTTTTATATTTCCTCTGTTGCATGTGGTTGTCCTCATGCAGGCTCAGCTAAACTGCAGGGATACAAAATGATGATAGGGGTTAACACAGGATTAGGGCACACAGTTTAATTTTTTTTTATTTTATTCTAAAAATGTGAATTTATTTGCATTTATGTTACATATTTAAAAAAAATAAGTGGGGGCAAAAACTGGATGAAAATGAAACAATACTGCAAAAGTACAAGTTAATTTCTATTTACAGCACAAATTTTGGTAGTTTCACTGTTTTTAGAGTTTTTTAATTCTTATTTATTTATTTATATATTTATTTGTTTATGCGGCATAGTGAAGAGCTCTGTTGTGGTTTCACCACTTTTTAACTTCTAACTAGAATCCTATTCTGAGCTAAATTACCTGTTTATTGTAAACTGTGGTGACCAGAATGAGTTTTCTATGTATAGGAACATCAAATCTGGGAGGAAAATCTATTTTAGTAATTATTTTGGTGAAAATGTTGAGCCGTTTGCAAAGACTTATCATGTACTGTATCATGTCACTTTATCATATTGTCAAATTATGATTTGAGCAAATACAAGTCAAAAGGCCACTTGAAGGCTTTGGAGTTTTACACCAAATGGAAAGTAACTCATAGCTAAATATGATACAGAGCACCTCTGCTCTTTGTTTGAAATTAATGTTTTTTGGACATGATCCCTGACAAATAAATTTAATGAAACATAAAAAGACATAATTTGGCAAATAGATATCTATAGACAGATCACATGACATAGTCACATGACAGTGCTCAATAAAATCTCCACTCTGTCAGTAGACCCTCACACTTGTAAGCTCCCGCCCTACATCTCTCCACCCATCCACCAATCCTCCCATCCATCCATCTCTCTCTCTCTCTCTCACTCTGACAACTAATCCACTGCCCAGCTTAATCCCTCAACCTCCTCTTACACACACACACACACACACACACACACAACTCGTACACACTCTCTCCTCCTGCACACTCAGTCCCTCACACTTGCACACATTCTCTTATATAAAATAAAACATATACACAAACACACGATAACACAGATCTCACAAACTCACTGAGAGCAGTGACATTTCTTCACTGAAAAAAACTTATGAGTTCAACAACAGCCCAAAATGATATGTTCTACTTGTATGTAGGGGATGAAAACTCTTGTTTAAAATAGAGGGACAGAGCTGGTGCTTAGCAAAAAGGCTTGAAAGGTGCAGGTTTAAATTGGGCATGTTTCATCAACTAGAGGTCAAATATATTTTATATTACTGCAGACCTTTTTCTCCCACACATTTTAAGATTATTTTCGTACCATTCATGCAGCCATTGCATCCGGCTTGTGAATCAAACTGAAACCTGAAATTTGCAACCTGAAATCCGAACCTTGATAAAGATAATCAAGCACAGTGATTTTATTATTTTTATGTCATTGTTTAAGTTGCATTTTCTTTGTATGGTAATCCAGTTGGGAGCTAAGTAATGTAAAGTATAGACAAATCATGTTTAATAAAAAAAAACATACAAAAGCACCATCGTATGGCTATTTAAAGGATGTAGCATGAAATGAAATGAGCTAAGCAGCAAACACCAAAATCCACAACTGACTTAATAATCTGGATGATTACTGAAGTGCACAGGTATTATATTCATTTGAGATACATATGGATATAATTTCATAAGAGTTGGCAACAGAAAACAAATAATAAAACCACTTTCTACTCATTTTTATCTAGCTGCAGTAGATGTGTCCCCCAGCTGTCTATTCCTCTTTCCCATCCTTTGCTATGAAGGAGCCGATCAAACAACACCTACACGCTCTCTAAAAAAGGATGAAGCAGTAGTTGTGGAAATACTACTACAGTGAGAAAGACAACCCATGTTCCCCAGAACTTGAATGAACTAAAAAAAAACACTTCCTCAAAGTATTTGCATTGAAGCACCTGCCTCTATAGAATATATGTTGTCGCACACGTTTGCTTACAGAGCAACAAATTGAAATAGTGCTTTTAGCCATATCTGGCACATTTGGAAGCATTTTTGAGCATTTGGAACATAATGAGGATATGGGTGGACAGAGGAGACATGGATTACATTAAACATTATTACATGGATTGCTGCAGGAGTGGTTTGAGAAGTTGCTATGGACACACTCAAATTGAAATACTGTTTTTCAGTGGAGTATATGTTTTTTCTAAATTTCATATGAGATCAAATTCTGTGCTCCATATAAAATAATATGCAAGATCAAGAACACGGAGAATGACACTCTACTACATTTCCTACGAGCACCTCGTTAATTACCAATTCTAGGTAAAATCACAGTATATCAACAACAACAACCACAATGAAATGATGGCAGTCGGACCAAGTGTGTGCTACGCTCATATCAGTGCTATCTACAGTACATAAAACTGTTATATGTCATATATTCATAGTGACCAAACAAATTATTAGCAAAGAAAAAAACATAAATTACTGGCAAATTAAAGACAATTAGACATCTAATTTCTGAAAGCAGAAAAGAGCAGTGAGATATGACTCTTACATTCTCTCTGACAGAACAGAGATGCAAAAAGCTGCACAAACATTCATACTTTCTCTTTCACAAACACACATACTGTACATTGTGCAGTGACTGATGAGTGTAGACTTGGACAGCGTGAATAATCCCCATCTGTTGAGGGAACATGCTACGTTTCTCTGTGTCCGTCTCTCACTCCACACGCGCACAATAACACACGCACACACACACACACAAACATACACACACACACACACACACACAATCCCCTATGAAGCTAAGAAGGTCCCTTGCCAGACTCAGAGAAAAAAGCAAATGTTTGCACTGCATGACAAAGTCCTCTGAGGACATTGCTACGCTAAACTATACTGCTCTTTTGGCAATAAAATTTGAGGTGAAATGATTTTCGGTGAAGTGAACTGAATAAACACACAAATTTACAGGAGCAAAAGCTTTCTTTGTAGATATTTTCAATCTTGATTTGTTGTCATCACTATTTATATGCTGTGGTCACACGGCCAACTGTCATTTATTCAGACTTTATTTGTTCTGCCTAATTCTGTTCTGACTGCAAATACAAAAGTATAGCTCTAGTAAGAAAAGACAACCTTTGGGGTTAAAGTTACTACTTTGTTAAGGTTAGGGGGCCTTTGTCGTCATGGTTACAATAATAGCCACATGATTAATGATAAGGAACAATAATGGTCAAGGTTAAAAGAAACCGACGTTGACTGTCGGTTGGAAATGGGAAACAATCAGTGGGCTCCTGTGAGAAATCAAACCCCAACTTCCTTCCTCTACAAACTTTTTTTAAATAACAAGTGTAAACAAACCAGAGGCAAAAAATCCACAAAGCCACCATCGCTGGCAGTTTTATTAAAATAAAATCCAATTGTAACTCAATTAATTAAGAAACTAATTAAGAAAGAAGCTATACAACATTTGTTTGTATCTGGTTTCACATGTTAATGAACCACTACAAATATGTAACACAATAAAAATAGCTTGCCTTGCTGTAGATTTAAACAAGAATATCATATATCATGCATTGATGCAAATGTGTTTTAATGTGTCCTGTCTGGATGTGATACGATTTTAATGTACTCCTTTTAATAGCAGATGTATGCACTAACATGTAAGCCAAAGACAAATTTCTCCCTTTTGCATGCAAAAGGTAGACAATAAAGTATTTTCTATTTCTATTCTACCATTTGAGTGTAATACGTGATCAGATCTAAGTTTGATTCATACATTGTATTGTACTGAATGGTAATAATTGTTATTTTGTTTATAGTTTGATGCTGTCATATTACACTGTAATTATGGAGGCCCTCTCTCTCTGTCTTTTCACCTCAGTGCTGCTCTCGCTCCATGGGGAGCTGCTGTGACACACAGAGGGATGAGGTTGTGTGTGCGTGTGTGCACCAGTGTTTGTGTGTGTCAACAAAACAATGAAACCCGACACATCCATCCAAATATTGCCGGGAAAACCCTCTGACGCAACCCACACATCAAACCAATCACACTCATGCAAAGGTGTTGTGTCCAGCCTTTGTGTGTAATCTGGCTGATGACAAATAGTGGCACAAGCAGCTAGCAGCACACAGCATGTGTGAAAAAAACTTTAACCTTTGCTGCACATTCAGCAGGCAACATCTGCAGAAGCACATACAGAGCAAAGAAATGAGCAAAGCCATGAAAAAATTAAAGCCACATTAGTATCGGTTGCTTCCCTTTAAAGTAAACCATTCAAGGTATTTCTTAAGAGTCAATTCACCCAAATTACAAAAAAAACTTCCTCACTAACCAACAGTGATAGAAAGTGGTTCCATTGAAACCTGCTGACTATGAGGTCAGTGGATTTTCTAGAATAACAGGGATTATTTTTGAAAATACACGCTGCTCTTTGATTTTTTTTTAATGTAATGTTTAAACGCTGACACTTTAGGACTAGTCAGGTGACATTTTCCTGATTTTAATGCAGAGAAATGACTGTATCTCTTTTATTCAAACAAATTCAGGAGCAACGCCAAACCTGTTCTGAATGTTCTCCTCTTCTAAATGCATGTTGTTTCGCACCAGTAAACTAAAATGTCAACTAAAAAGGCACTTTTTTTAATTCAGTGTTTGCTGATCTCCCTATTTCCACTGCTTTTTACGTGTATGTTTTTTCAAAACCCAAGATACCAACGTTTCATACTCTCATAGATATTACAGGTTATGAAAAGCACTTATGCCCATTCCAAAACATTCTCACAATGTGTTCTTTTAACAATCCAATACAGCTCAACATACACTCTCTGGAAACAGAGAATATACTTTTTTGGCCAATGTGCTACTTCTGACCGTTAACCAAACTCTTGAAATCCTTCCAACATGCTGAGCTGTACCAACACACAGTACATCCTGCTATCATGTACTTTTTACAACAACAGGGATGTATACATGGCAGTACAGTGTAATGACAGATGTACAATATATTTCAGCAAACCCCAGTTTATCTATTACATCACCAAGCCTTGTTTCTGTATTTTCCAGTGATACTCACCAGTTCTTGGTTGGTAGAGTTGGAGTCGTCTCCAGGGAAGGGGATGTAGATGGCTAAGGCCACACAGTTGGCAAAAATAGACAGCAGTATAAAGATATCAAATGGTCTGGAAAGAGACACAACCTGTTAAGGAACACAGTTATCTCAAAGTGATGTAATGCTAATGCTAATGATAGGGTTTTAGAAGTTAGTGAATCCTTGGACACAGCAGGGTTTTGTACATTTAAGTTGATTAAGTTGATGACAGAAGTGCTTATTTATATTGTGTATATTCACTAATCTATGAAGCAATCTATCCATACAAATAAACATTATCCATACAGACACCCACGCATATGCCATCCATCCATTCAACTAGAGCCTCTCTCTCTGGGCTAAAGGATACTTCCACTCCACCAGGCTGATGCAGGCCCTGCGGATCGGGTTGTTGAGGGTGAGGCAGAACAGAGCTCTGGGTGGTCTGCTGTTGGTAGATCCTCCCTGCTTTTTGCTTTTGGCGTACTGCTGTCTCTTCCTCTGCGCCAGTGATCCCGCAGGAGCTGGTCCAGTGGTGCAAATTGAGGGCCGTGAACTCATGTCGGGCTTTTCACCATCGCCCTGTGCTTGGCGAGCAGCGCTAATGGCGGCATGCCAAGCGAGGACCGGGCTGACACCGGAACCAGTGCCACCGGGACCCTGAGTGCCACTGTTGGCCCCGAGGAGGCCATAAGAGGAGCCGACTGGCTTGCCAGTGCTGGGTGGGGCCTGCAGAGGCTCTGGTGGGTGGAGCTGGTGAAGACGGGTGTGGCTTTCTGACCAGAGCGCAGAGGCGTCAGTGGAGGGAGTCGTCCTTCTGTTGCTGGCATACTGTGCCCCTGGAGAGAGAGGGTGGGAAATAGAGACAAAATGGTTATAACATTTTGAGGCTGTGAGTGTGAGTATAAACAAAAACAGAACATTAGGTTCCTCATGCTACAGCTGATGTTGTGTCAGTGCATTTCAGGAAACTAGGTAGCTTTTTTTTCTGATTGGATTGCCTGTGTTTTTATTTGTAGAATAATTCAACAGTCCTAGTTCAAATGCATTCTTTGTGTTGCTCTCAGCCCCCAGCACCCACCCACCCCCTTCTCGTTTTTTTGGTGCCACCACTGGGGATACCAAATTTGAGCATTTTAAAATTCTACATATAGCAGCTTTAACATTAACAATTCAAAATTATAAATTATTAAATTATTATCATTTACCACAGATTTAATGTCATGTAAGAATAGGCCTATAAGGATATAATAATAAAGTTTGTAATTATAAAGGAGAACAAAATTCTTTGGAGAAGAGGTTACAAAGACCAAAGAGGTCAAATAAAGTGCAATAACAAATGTTGCATGAGAAGGCCAGCATAAACAACATATTTTTTTTTATTTTTTTTTACTTTTTAACACATTTTTTTGATAAAGATAAATTTGTTTTTTAAAGAATTGTGAACAAGATATGTCCTGAGTGAGACAGTTTACAGTCAAAAAATAAACGTTGATTTATCAATCAGCCTCTACTCTGCATTAGAGCTGCAACGATAAGTCGATTAATCGATCACCAGAAAAGTAATTGGCAACTATTTTGATAATCGACTAATTGTTTAAGTTATTTTTTCCAGCAAAAATTCCAAAAATTTGATTGTTCCAGGTTCTCAAATGTAAAAATTTGCCACTTTGATTGGTCTTACATTATAATAAACTCAATATTTTTTGGGATTTGGCTATTGGTCGGCCAACCAAGGCATTTGATGAGATCATCACATATTCTAATGGCCATTTTTCACTGTTTCCTAATGTTTCATAGACCAAACGCTTTAATTAATTAAACGATTAATTGAGAAAATAATCAGCAGATTAATCCCTAAAAAAAATAAATGTTAGATGCAGCCCTACTCTGCACTGACACCTTTCATCAGTGTCTTACATCCTTATGCAATTTTTAAGAACTACACTGGGAAACTTTGCATGTTGGTGGCTCCAAACTGTAGTGACAAGTAATAGTAATATAAAGTAATATAAACCTCAGTATCTATAAATCATAATATTAGGTAACACACTAGCACACTCTTGCTTTTTACAACAAAGGGGAAAGGGAGGCAAAGAAACAAAAAAATGTGATTCTGACTTCAATACGAGTGCTTACTTGCTGGAAGTTAAGAGATGATCTGTATTTCAATTTAAAATGACAAGTTTTTAATTTCTGTGAGCAGAGAAGTGCCAGAATTTCATTTTGGCAAACTGGAAAGGATGAAATATAAAGAGTTTAAATTAAGGAACTGGAGATGAGATACTCATTTTTTAATTTCTGTAGATGAGAGAGCAGTGTAATTTCACATTAAAATCCTACCTGTACAACTTTAACACTTGTTAAAAATGTACATAACTATCCACCAGGACAAGATAAGATGAAAGCTGAACTTGAATTTCACAGTGAAGATGTAGGAATATGCTGGGAAGAAAAGTGAGAAGAAGAAGAAGAAGAAGAGGATTGGTTTGAAGGGAGTGTGGAGTCGAGAGTGGGAGAGAGCAGGACAGCCTGCATGAATGAGAGAGACAGAGAGAGTCATTAAAATCAATGCAAACCACGAGTGAAAAAGACAGTGCCCTTGACACAGTCACTTTGGTTCACTGCCACTCTACAGCAGAATCACATCAGGGACTAACTGTCACAGCTAACCAACAATTCATGTCATCCAGCTAAAACAGCTTTCTCACTGAGATGACCAAAAACACTGATCATTCATCATAAATGTATCTTAAGAGCATCATAACTCTTCAGACTGAGTGAGAGTGAGAAAGACACACAGAGAGAAAGATGAATGAAGCCCCTCATGAACAACTGGTAGAAAGGGTGAATAAACGGCCAGTAAACCAAAGCAAATGCTATAATCCTTGGTCTGTTACCTCAATTCAAGTGATTTTCTGACTTTTACTGTATATTATTAAGGTCAGCCTTTGACTTATAAAAAATGTTAAAGTTAAGACAACGCTGAGCATGCATTTAAAAGACACTGAGCAAGGAAATGTATCAAAATAGTAACCAGTGAAAATGTCTAAACATACCCAGCTTCACTTGAATTTACCCTGACGTCAGTCTGATCAAACAGGTGACACATGCTTAGAAAAGATATTACAACAGAAATTCACAATTTATCGTCTGAATGAGGATGATCATAATTCTGCAAGGCAGACGACCCTCCTCATTCCACGAAACAACATCCCCGCAGGTGTAAAATAACACGTGCAGCCTGTTATTTAATGATGATGACAGCCTGTCTGACATTTCTGGTATGTAACGGGAAATATCCCAGCAGTGCTGCTGGACGTCGCACATCTGTCACGCGTTGCTGGATAACAACTGCTGACTCTCTGTTGCTATTCTCAACTTTACTTTGACCCGGGGTGGCTTTTTAAAACAGTACAATGCTTGTTTGGACCACTTCTGTATGTGGAAACTGATAAAAAAAAAAAAGGCTGACGGGATTTAGTTGAAAAGTTTTGCAGTTCATTCTGGAGGGCACACAAATCCAAAGCATCCTCTACAAACTGTCACATGGTTCCAAAACGACAGTTGACTGTAATATTAGACCAAACCTGTCAACCATTTTTCAGAAAACTAGCCGCAACTCGTTTCCCAGTGGATTTGATGACTGCTGTAATTAAAATCATGCGGCTTAACAACAGGCGCTTACAATGCTAATACTAAATCTGTGGACTAAAATACGTTGGAAAAATCCTAGCAGCAGATACGAGTCGGAGCATATAATCACAGAGAGTAACCAGACATCCAGAGAACAAACCAACCGAGCGCTCTCGCCCCCTCTCTCGCACTGCTCCAACTCTCCTCCTGCGCTCCACGCAAGGTTTTTACCTTCAGACTGTTCATCTGCTTCTTGCATCCTCGAATCCACATTGAAAAGATCCGTTTTAAATCCAACTCATCGTTGGAAAAAAAACATCCAAAGGTGTCGACGCGCGAGTCTGAAACGAGCCGTTAACCTGAATTATAAAATGTTTTCCGAGCACAAACCCTGAGAGGAGCGCCAAACATTTTCGCCACATCCGGGTGCCTGCCTGCAGATTCACGGCGGATCCGAGAGGACGCGCTGACAGCAGCAGTCAATCCACTGCTGTCAATTATTCTCACAGTGGCTGAGGATGGACAGATACAAGTTAGAGCAATCACGGACTACAATGTACTGGAATCACATCCAAACTGGATATGCACCTGTTGCTGCCCAGTAAGCGTCAAAAGCGCGTTTTAAACATCTCGACTCAAAAATGAAGTCTGGCAGGATTGCCAAATATTTTCAGACAGACAAAGCTGATGATTTATGCTTTAAAACATTAAAATAACAGTCAGGAATAAACTGGATGTTGGGTGAATGGAGACAAGAAATCAAAAAAAAAACTGGGAGGCTGACAACGAAGCCAGTAAAGCCAATAACAAGTCAGTCAGTCTGTGGCTAATTAGATCTAGTTGCATAAATTGTATTAACAACGTTTGTATAAATTAAGCAGTGACACAAACACACAGAGAGACGCCCACAAATTAAGGACTCCTCTACCAAAGCTTGGCATTTGAAAGTGCAGCATTATAGGTCTGTTTGGCTTAAATTCATAACACTAAAAATCACTTTCAAAACAACGACAAAACACAGCATTTGGCCATATAGGCCAACAACATGTAGCCTATTGAATTTGTCTAATCTTTATTCCTGTCCGTGTTTCAGTTCATTGCGTTCAATGCTGTCATATCACAGTCTATGACTCATTATAATGCAAAAGAAACCATTCAGATCAGTGGAAAAGTAGTTAAACACAAACGATGGCAGCCTCTCTGACGTTCCCGTGTCAAGATAATTTCTGGATAGGAGGATAAACACCATGCCCTCGTCCTATCCATCCGGTTAAGCTCCTAAAGAGGTACTATATTCCAGGTCCTTGGACTTACCCCTCAGGGGTCTTCCCCTTATAATGAACGGCATTCTGTCACCTGGCTCTTCTCTGGGGCCTCATAGCACCGTTTTCTGCCCTCACTCCGCGGCGATTCGAGAGGAAATGAGTTGTCGGAGCTGTGCTGGAAGGTTACCAGTGATTGGATTACCTGTGCCTGTATGGAGGATAACAGTTTCACGGTGGCGCGTAATCCTCCGATTATAATCCCTACTCCAATGTTCCCTCAACAGAGGCAGGTGAGGCAGGCAGCTGCAGCTCCACTGGACCGAATAACACACCCGAGAATTATATGTATTTTATTCAAAGTTTATATGGTTTTAAAGTATAATACAATAATTACAATAAACATACAGCGTTGGGAACCCTTCCAGCATAGTTAAAAATGTTCTTAGGCTACATTTATAATTTTTGTCACTGCAGTGTGTCATTTTGTTAAGGCTGCGTAAAACTAAAAAACAAGAAATCTTGTGAATTCACTTAAACTGCAAACAACTGGTTCGCTATGAGTGAAACCTTAACTCAGTAAGACATGTGAGCATGTTAACAGCTCTTCACTTGTGGCCTGTAAAGCACAAAGGCTCTCCGATTATAGACCACATGTCAGATTGGACCAAAAAATAAGTATTGCAGCGCAGCCCTGTGGTAGCCTTTTTATTTAACATGAAGATACTGTCAATAGTTTTTTTTCCCGCAGATATGGGCCCTATGGTCTATAATTATTAGGGGGAAAAAACAGTCTTTGATTCACTTTGTTATTGCCAAAGTCAAATTATATAATTATAGCCTATTTATAATTACATAATATTCATCACAACTACAGTAGGCTATCTCTGGTGTCTACAGTGCCATAATTGTTCACTTGATTAATATGATTTTTTTTCTTTTCGTGTTTAATTAAAATATATGCTAGCTAAACATAATAAACTATTTAGCTATTTTTTTATTGGTTTTATTTAATTTACTTTAATTTAAATCCTACAAACATTTCATTTTGTTTTTCGGGGTAAGCGGAAGTTAAAAGTGTCTGCAGAAATCCGTCCGTGCGGGAGCAACAATCACATCCAAGATGGAGACCGTAAATGCCGGACATATGATGAGCTTAGCAGCTCTACAGAGACAAGACCCGTACATAAACAAACTGCTCGATGTTACCGGCCAGGTGGCTCTCTACAACTTCAACTCCAAAGCGAACGAATGGGTAAGTTTGTCGAAACACCCGAAACAGTTTCGTCGATCAAGCGTATGCTAAGTAATCACTTAGCATGCTAATGCTAAGCTCCTCGATAAAAACAAAAAAAACCCCAAGAAATATGTTAATATATGTCAAACTGTAACTTATCCAGATATGTTCACATACATACTGTTTCGATACAAGTGTTATTGTGTCAGTGTTTTGATCACTTTTTCGATAATAAGTTAGAGTTATTTTACCTGAGCTAACATAAGTTGTCTAGAAACGCTAACAGTCAGCGCTGGTTGCTATTAATCAGCACGTTTTAGTTTAGCGGTTGTTGTTTTTGACACATAACGTCACTTTTCATTTCAGGAGAAGACCGAAATCGAGGGCACCCTGTTTGTTTACTCGAGGTAAGCACATGAAGTGTTTTTAATAATTTAACACGACCACCATGAATGTTGTTTAGGTACTTGTTTAGAGTTGCGTTTGTTTGCGCTGCCCTTTGACGTATTCGGCGCACGTGCGTAGGCCGCAGTCTTTGTAAACAAACATTAACTGCGGTTCGTTTAAAGACGATTCTGACTTTCTTCCTCGTTCCTTCCTCACAGTGGTACTTTATTAGACTTCATGTGATTGTAGATGTCCATAGTTTCGACATTGAAAGAAAACCATAGACTGTTAAGTACTTAAACAATTAATATATAGTAGGTTATGACTTTCAGGTATGAGGATCAGTTTGCCTTTCTCCCTACACTCAAGTTTTTTTGCTCTTGGTCAGACTAAATGAGCAACTTTAAGACATCAGCCTTGGCTCTGGTAACGTATGATGTTATAAAGCAAATTAATTGATTAATCAATAACGAAAGTATCTGACAGTCAGTTGCAGTCTTTCATAACGGTTTACACAGGCATCCAAAAGTCATCTCCCACAACAAAAAACGTTTGTTTTATTAGTTACCAGTTATATATTTATTTAGTTTATTATATTTCAAAGAAATGCAAGTCATGAAAAAAATCAAGTCAGTCAAATCAAAGAAAGATTTTAAAGCTAAATCCAGTGTAATGTGAAGTGTGATCAGGGAGGTGATGGTTATGTTTTGTACTGCCAGAGTATTATTTTACAGTGTTTGTAATCTTTGTTCCACTAAGGTCTGCCTCGCCTCACCATGGCTTCACCATCATGAACCGACTGAGCACAGAGAACCTGGTAGAGCCGATCAACAAAGACCTGGAGTTCCAGCTGCAGGATCCCTTCCTGCTTTACAGGAACGGCAACTGTAAGTATGTTGTAGAATGGAAGTTCTTAAACAGTAGCTATCATACACAGTACAGACATATTGCTGTGTCAGCATGTACTGATATTAGATGTAATTAAAGATTATTGTCCAGGATCCAATATTTTGAGTAGTCTACTGTTTCTTGAGAAGTTAAAGGCAGCAATCCACCAAGGGCCATGTGTCCAGTATACAAGGGGAGTTGCAGGCGAGGCTCAGCCCCATACCAATCCTAGATTAATTTTAAGAGTCTGCATGAAGAGAAATGCGAGATATCTTCCCAGAGAAAATGCTTATCGAGCCTTTGTCATCACACAATTACAAATGCTGTGCAAAATGTCAGTGGGAATATCATGCATTGTTTCTTAGCAACAGAATCTATTTCTGTTATAAGGTTTCTGCTCAACTACTGTGAAACACTGTTGTGTCAGAGAAGTCAAAGAAATGTATACACTGTACATACTTAACAAGTAGACAGCTGCATCGGTGTTGGTGACATTCACTATCATACACACACATTAAATGGAACAGAACATAATGGTACCTCTGAAAATGCCGAACAGACACCTCCCCAACGTTCTCTGGAACATCTCTTTTCCCTTTTGCTTGAACTCATTTTGGCATCTTGGAGTCGCATTTAGCAAGAAAATTTCTTCTGAAGAGCTTTTTCCACTCATGACCTCACGTAGGCCTACCAGACGGCAAAAGTTTCAGCTTGGTTTGGCCACAGTTGATATCATTCTGCGTTGGGCCAACAGCCAAAAAGACCTATGGGCTTGATTATGAATCTGGTTTCTTCTCGATAGATATTTTATTGTCTCAGTTGTACTTTTGTTGATGGCTTTATCCAGTGAGGTGCCAATGCTGCAGTCAAATTCTTCTAGCCTTATGGAAAAGAGTTCAACAGGAAGTAAGGTGAAAAGAAAAGAGTGGAGAAATTCCTCAGATCTTCAGAAAGTAACTGACAGCGCTGCCACCAAGGTAATCTATTAGAAGTCTGAACAGGAGTTTCATCAAGGCAATGAATAAGGAATTTGACTGTTTTCCCATTTGTTTGCTTATAAGAAAAAACAACATGGCCAGGGTCAATGTCAAAGTAGACTGCTCCCCTTTTGGGCTTGGTTTGCCCATCAGCCTGGCTGGTATGGAAGACATGATGTAATTTCTTGGTAGTATTCAGGCCAGAGCAGCTTCTCCAGTAGCTTCACTTTAGCACAAGTGGTGGTGTTTGCATTTTAATTCCTCAGAGTGGGTTGAGTTGCAGACGAATATAACTGGGTACAGTTGTTAAGTAAAACGCTGGTTGACAATATTCCTCACGTTTTGTTGGAGACACTTTCAACCTCTGGCAGCCGACAGTCACCTCTGGAAGGCTGGTCGGAGTAAATTCTCTCTGATATTGTCCTCTCCTGGTTTTTATTCCATCGGTTGGTTTTGACTACTTGTGTAGTTCTCTCACTCTGATTTTTTCAGTCCATTTGTGCTCTCTAGTAACGAAACTTACTGGCTGAGGATCCTTTGGTAGTTCTCAGACATTAATTGGTCAGCATTTTGTGTCTGTTTGTTGTTTGCACTCCTGTGATGGTGTGGTTGTTGTGGTGTAGATTCCAGGTTTCTGATCTTGAGAGAGAGCGAGAGCGAGAGAGAGAGAGAGCGAGAGAGAGAGAGAGAGAGAAATATCTTCGAGATGGTTCTAAGACTCCTCCCTCTGCTGTGAACTCGGAAGAGCAAAGAAGGAACATTGAAGGCTGATCGGGAGCAAGATAGAAGTTTGATTGAAGAGCAAAAAGTCCAGCACAGGAAGGATGTTATTCTTCAGAGAGATGTTGATAATTAATGGCTATTTGTGTCTTTCTCCATGCCTCTTTGAGCACTGGTGAGTGAGTTCACCAGTAGATCCACAAAGCCTGAGACTGATAAGTGTACTCAAACTTGGAGAATGCTGTTTAGAGAGATCAGTGTACTTAGACACACACACACCTGTTTACACCTCTCCATATTCCCCTTGGTAGCAGTAGATGCTGCAGGGAGGCAGACACTCAGGTTGCTAGGTTACCTCAGCCTCTTGAGGGACCTTGAATGCACCAGTGTTTCATCACACACACACATACACACACACACACACACACACACAAATGACACACAAGCAATGTAATGTGTTATTGTTTCAGCAAAAACTGCTGACATATGACTTGTTTTCATTTTACATATTTTTTTTGTGCAACAAGTAGTCAGCTTGGTGATGGTGAATGTGGTGTTAGGCATGACCATTTCGTTTAGTGAACCCAGTAACCAATTTTTAATTCAAAAAATGTCTCACTTTAATGTAGCTAATTACATTTCACCATTAACTGTCAAATAGCCACCTGATTATCGAGAATAGATTGAAAACTTTCTCTATTCAGTTTCTTCTGGGACAGACAGGCTGTCATTCAAATGAACACGTAGTAGAATTAATTATTGATTGTTTTTAAAACTACATCAATTAGAACTGACAGCTTCATACAGCACCTGGGTAGGCTGCCCAGTTGATATGCTGCATCGAGACTAAGAATAGTGACAAATGCTAAGGTCCAGTCATATCCAGTCATATACAGTAGGCCAGGACAATAAATCAGTCTTATCGTGTTGACTTTAGGTCTAGTTGTATTGTGATGATATGATTGGATTGTTATTGTTTTCAAAACTGTAGAAAAAATGAATGATTCCAAAAAAATTGTAAAACCTTACAATTAGTTAATTTGGTTGGTTATAAAGTTTTTTTTTATGTGTGAAGAGTTTTGTGTAATGTAAAGCTGCTTCTGCTACACAGTGTAATATCAATTATTTGTGTTTTTCTTGCAGTGGGTATCTACAGTATTTGGTTCTATGACAAGAGGGACTGTCAACGCATCGCTCAGCTGATGGTCAAGTAAAGACATGTTTATACTGTATCTGTGTTTGGATGAGATAGGACAGCACTTCACTGTTGGCTCTTTTAAGTTTTTTCACCTATTAGCTGTCACGGGTGTTAGCTTTAGAAGCAGCTCATCACAAGGAGTATTGGAATACACATCCACATTTGACAAAGCATATAACAGTTAGTTGTGTAGACTATAGTATGTCTCGCTTTAATTCTCCCCCAGGATTGTGAAACAAGAAGCAGACCATGCCCAGAGAGAGTCGCCAGAAAGGGCAGAGCCACGGAGGACCAATGGTGTCGCAGAACCACGGCCCATCGACATCCTGGAACTGCTCAGCAAAGCCAAGGAGGAATACCAGAGAGTGAGGAGGCAAACACACACTTGCAGATGCAAACATAACATGTTATTTGCGTTCTTAGATGAGCAAATATGTTTTGCTTATAAAGTATTTTAGTACTGGTATTGGGTACTTACCTATACAAGACCATTGATTATCATTGCAGATTATACATACAAAAACATGAACTTGCATCACAGACTGTACATGGGCTGAGTAAAAATGTATTTGTGGTTTCTGCACAGTCAACCCAGAATCCAAGGAATAAATTCTGTGGGGGTTTTTTGTTTTTGGTTTTTTGTTGTTGTTGTTGTTTTTATTCCATCCATACCTCTTGAACATTGACTGAAACACTTTCACAGGTGTGACTAAACAGATACAGGCTCATGAGTCAAACACATGCATATCTGAGATTACAGTGGTACTAAATCCAGGATTATTTTAGGTTTGGGGATATCTGTTTAAGCATCTAGAGGTGAAGTCTGAATTCTTTTAGTCTATATAATAATGCTTAGGCTCTTTTTGAAAAATTGAAAATACCATTTAATTTGTGTACGTGTGATGCAGGCTCAGGCAGGTGAAACAGATGTTTCTGCAGAGCCTAATGTGAAAGCAGCTGTCAACGCCACAGAGCATGCGCACAGCACACCACAACCTGAAAAGGTACATACATTACACAATGACTTGTGCAAAAAAAAATACGGTGTGATATTTATTCATTTATCTGTATCATTATATTTTGTGTGTCTGTGGTGGAGGACAAAGGGAAGGTGCATGTTTTTATCTCTGGTGTCACTGTCACCTAATATACGTTTGAGCATTTGGCAGCGGAAAGCTGCTGATAATGTTTGTTATGCTGCAAACAAACAGCCAGAATAACTCATCCAACCCATGTCACTGCCACTAGTGCAAGTCATTTTACTAGGTGGTTCTATTTTGGATCCAGCTCCCAGTTAGCAAAATACTGTATTTGTTAAGCTCCAACACTAACAAATCTCTTGTAATTTTTATGCCATTATTGGAGAGTTCATGGTCAGCATCTTAACCCTAAGCCGGGGGGGGGGGCTCCCCTTATTATTCCCTCTCCTTATGATTATTTTTTAAATTAATCAATTAATTAGTCCAATGTGGCATCCTTATATCGCTGGTTTTGTCCAACCAACAGCCCAAAACCCAATGGTATTTTATTTACAATAATATTAAAGAGAGAAAAGCAGCGAATCCTCACATTCAAGAAACTGCTGTTGATTGATTTTAAGTGTTTCAGCACTGCTTTATAAGTGTGTGATTTCCACCCACCTCACAGATCTGTTCTTTTTACCCACCAGAGCTTTCATACAATGGTGAAGCAGATCACAGTTGAGGAGCTCTTTGGCTCATCCTTCCCTAAGGACCCCTCTCTACCCACCATGCCCACACAAAACACCACTGCTTCTTCCAGTGACCCCTCCACTGCTTACCTCCGGAGCCAGTCTTATCCCACTCCAGCTCACCAAAACCCACTCCCTCCCCATCTCGCAGCCCAAGACCCCGGGTCAAATCAGCGGCACCAGGCCCCTGGCCTGCTCCCAGCTCCATACGCGCTACGCCACCCCTCCCCTGTTTTTCAGTCAGTGGTCTCCAGGTCAGACCCCCAGCCTCGATGCTCAGTCTCCCCTCTCATGGTGCCTGCAGTTGGCTCAGAGCCTGGAGCTGCTCCCTCTGGTCCTGCAGCGCCATCAGTAGCTCCTACAGCCTATTTGGGACAGGAGATACTCAGCACACTCAAACAAACAGTGCCATGTGTGAATTCGGATATGCCCAAACCCATCCTCGCACCCAACTTTCTGCCAAGCACGCTGTTCCCACCCCACAGCTTCCAAGAGCCCATGGGGAAACTCCCTCTCCAGCATGGCAAGGAGATGGATGTTTTCTCTCAGCCTCCAAACCTGATCAAACCAATGTCTGTGAGTTCAGTCATTTTCTTAGCAGCTTTTTTTGTGGATCTATTGGATCTATCAGAGTCTTGTCTCTCACATATACTTTTATACCATAAAAGATTTAAATTATAATCCAGCATGTTGTTTGTTCTTGTGTCATTCTGTGTCTCTCCCCATCTTTCCTTTTCCATTCTTAGGCTGTCCCCATGAGTCCAGGTCTTGCTGTTCCAGGGCCGGAGATTTCTGTGCTTCTCTCCCCCAGTGCCTTTCAGCAGTCCATCAGTAAGACAACAGCAGCAGCATCAGTGGTCCCTCCTGCCCCCTCCGAGCCCTCCTCCACCTCTGTAGGAGCTGTAGAGCCTCCACAAGCCCCCTGCAGCAAAACACAGCTACAGGAGACTCTGATACACCTCATTAAGGTACACCAAGTGCATGCACAAAAGCAGTACTGTTGGCACATTAGAGTGGAAAAAGTCTAAGCTACAGCTGTTCTCCATTACCGTACCAGCGTTTCCCATACATAGTCTCTATTTGGGCGGCCTGCCCAGGTAAATTAAGACCCGCCCATGTAGATAAATTCAGAATTCCATTTTTTTTTCAATCAAGACACACAATTGTCATTTCATAATGTACACAGAATTAATAATCAAATTACTTCTCGAGGAAGATGCAAGCAGCAATACTGGAGGACAAACAGTCGGCCCGTTTCGAATGGGCACGTTTTCAACGGGCACTGCAGTAATTCATATAATTCATCTTTGAAAGAATACAAGACAAGTGGCCACAATCAATAGGTTACAAGCTAGCCACTAATTAGCAAGGTAGCTACTGGTCATAGCTACTGTACAGTCTGTTGTTTTGAGTGTGGCTGGCAAGTATACACATATGTCAGACCAACACGGACCCTTAATTGTAGTATGAATGGAACCTGGAGGGTAGTTTTGGAGGGTAGTGTCGTGCAGATATTATGGGGGTGGGGGCAGCGGGGTCCGGACCCCCCTTGCTGGGAAAACACATGAGTTGTCCCCCTCAATATATCACTGTAAACATAACTGTATAATTTGAAATAATATAATATGCATTGAAAGCACTTGTGATAATTATGCCCGTCACATGCCGCGCCGTCACATGCCGTGTGCCATCACACGCCGCGCCACCCACTACCACAAGTATAAATTCTCAACCTGTGGGAAACACTGAGCTTACCATTACAATTTCCAAATGGAAAGGGTCAGTTCACCCAAATTACTACAACAAAAAGAAAAGCTAGTAAGCATGTAGTTTTAGTTTCATCTTAGGGCTTTTCCACCGCAGGAACATTCCCAGGGGACCAACAACCTTTTGAGGAACTCACTCACTAAACCTGCCGTAGTGCTTTCTGATAGTTAAGGAACTTTCGGGACGATGTTTGTGGGGCTGACAGTTGTTAAACTACAACTTGTGTACGGCTTCATTCGCAATATAAGAAATTGCAGGATGTCACTAGTATCAATATTGGGATGAGGGGTGGACATTTCTTGATGCTTATTGACGATCAACACAAAGCTGCTCTCGTTGGCTTTGTGACTAATATACAAGAGACAGAGAGAAAGAAAGAGAGTGAGGGGGAACTGCGGTCAAGCGAGCTAAAGAGTGAATGGGAGAGAGGGAGCGACGGGAGAACAAAGCGAGAGAAGGAGAGAAATAAAACTTTATTTGCTGATGGTTTCTAGGCGGTTACATTCTAAAGCTGAAATAAATAATGATCTACTACTTTAGAGCTCTCAAGAGGTGTAAGTCCTTTTCCATGTCTGCATTTCCCCTTTTCATTCATTAATTGCATCCACTCAAACATCAGAGTCGCACATCAGTAAATACAAACAACGTGACAACTCTGTGTTGTTGTTTGCTTATGTATATCAAATGCTGTCTTTTTTTAATTCGTCACTGGTTCTTCAGATTAGAAACAAGAATGCTTAAAAGTGACTTTTAGTTCCTAGTTTAGTTCCTCTGGTTCAATAATTCCTGGAACTTTTTGGTCAAAAACAGCAAAGTCAAGTTTTAGAATGGTATGTTCGAGGTGAATGGAATTTCATTAGTGGCTCACATCATTGAAATTATATTTAGATAATTCATTGTTTCCCCTATACGCATTCAACAGTGACGCAACGCCGCTGCTAAATGATTAGCGCCGCTGCTATAAAAATCTGCCCATACGCAGTAAACTCACTATCTCTACTTTAAGCAGCCAAAGTTGGGGACAAGCGAAGATTAAAACTCACGTACTTCAGCACCGCTTTTGGAAAAAATCCTAGAGGAAACAGTGGATAATTCAATACCAACGTGTCTTTCCAGAAATGGTATCCTTGTTACTCGGGGTAATCTACAGACCTCACCATCTACAGTTTTCATTGGAAACTCTTTTTAGCTGAAGAAACTGTTGACATGCTGTTGTGTGAATAATCCTGAGTAACGGAGACCTTGTGTCAAGACTCAGCTTGCTAGGGGAAGTGGAAGCAACATAAAACCAGATGGGTTTGGTAAAATAAAGTTATTTATTTGCAAGGAAATACAAAAAAATGAGGCGAACTAGAAAGGAAAAAAGGCCTGTGGGTGCTGATCAAATAAATAAGTAAAGCCAAAAGAGGACTTAAAATAAGCGCTACAACTAACTTAACCTAAAAGAAACCAAAATGGAAATAAAACCTCACTACCTGACCTTTCAGCTCACCAGGCAGGAAGTAGGAAGGATAGACAGTGCCTCAGCAGCTGGAACCAATCTCATACTGGGGACCACACATCCTGCTTAGCATACATATCAAAAACACTAATTCAAATGGTTAGGCACACGGGGCGGGCGCCGGCTGCAGCCATAACACCCTGATTCTGAAAAGAGATGCTGCTGTTGAATTTCGAGTGTTTTTCATTATTTAATTTAGACTTATTAACAGTTTTAGAAGTTGTATGTTTCCAATGAAAAGACTGAATATCTGTGAAAAATCTGTCATCTTATTATGTGTACCCAAACAGTATAGGGTGTTCATTCCTATCTTGTTTACTTCCTCCCTGTCTAGAACGACCCAGACTTCCTCAGCGCCATTCATGATGCTTACCTGCAGAGTCTGTCCAAGGAGTTCAGCAACATGAAGCTATAGTCTACTTTAACCATCACCACTGTTACTTACAGTGCTACGACCCCTTTATGACCTGTGAAGAATCCAGACGTTAATGGGAGTTAAAAGTCGTGCTGATAACAGGTTTTTGACACACTGTACACCACAACAAGCGTTCTGAGGGTTATTATAGCATGTACCGCACCATTTAACCCTCTGTTCCTGACTCAGAACTTGTTTTTTGAGTTCACACCTGAACACTGATGCTGTCTTGGCTACTCGCGTTATCTTGGATAGACTTTTTGTCTGCTTATGTCAAACCAGAATGACTGTGTGAAAGAAGAGATAAAACTTCCAGTGTGGCCTTGAGTTTTCATTTTTACTTTATAAATCTGATAAAACTGTCAGCCACATACTAGTAAAGTTTAGCTGTTGCTGTTTTAATTTGCTTGAGGATGGGGACCACGGTGGAGCTTCATTGACCTCAACTCATTTCACTTTTGATCTCGGGACAGACGATTTTGCGGCCTGAACATTGTGGGAATCGCAGATGCTGCTTCTGTTACTCATCTCACGTCTTTGGAGTTCTCGCAGTGGGAGAATATGGGAACAGCGATAACACACTTACACTCCAACTGCTTATTAAGAAAAAGACCTCTGTGCTGGGGACCTCAGAACTGTTTTGGTGGTCTAACTGTGTGGTGTTAAAAAGGAGTACGCATTTTTCCTTTTTTCACTCCCTGAACCTTCTCCCTTAAAGTAATGCTGAGGTCTGTATATTTTTGGTAACACCACAAAGACACAGAATAGCTGTTACAGTTTTTGTGACATTTTGTGTTCGCCAGTGTCTCTGAATGAGGAGGAGATTGTTGTGGATTTTTGTCAGCCCTTGTCCAAGGAAGATAAAGAACTTCCGCTATTGTTTGGAGAAGCACTTGCAGCTTAGAGCTCGAACGAAGAATCACTTCCTCTCGGCTGCCTTTTTTAATGTTAAGTTAGAGACTCTGACATGTTGATAAAGACACAGACGAATGCACAAACCAGCTTCTTTGCTACCTTTCCTTTCTCCGCGCTTCTCCTTATCCTTGCCCTTTCTCTCTCTTTGTCCTTCTCCTTGTCTGTGTCATTCATCTCTCCTCCACCAGCTGAGCTCACAGTACTTGATGTTCTTGGAGGGGAACGTGCAATAGATGGTAGTCAAATGCCTTTAGGGATACCAGCATTTTGTGATATTTTAAGATGGTACAGTAGAGTTGAGCTTATGTGAACCTCTGGTTCTGGTTCTGCAACTGATCTAAAATTGAAATATGACCAAAAAACACAAAACATGATTATTAATTTTGGATTATTAGAAAATATGGGGAACTGATGACTGATTTGCTTTTGATAGCTTCAGTCTGTTTCAAACCAGTTGAGTTTACACTTGAGTAATCCAAACTAATGATGACATATATAAACTACCTCCATTCCTGTTTCTAAATTAATTTGTGTAGGCCACAGTTAAGTCTTCAGTCACAAAGACTTAAAGACAAGATGATTTGTGGTTATTTGGCAGGTTTTTTTGCAGTAAAAGGCTACTGCAGCACAGAATCATAAACCCTGCAGACCACAGTGGGAACAGGAAAAAGCACATCTGTCTCCTCATCATGTGCAACGCTGAGTGGCTATTGATGCTGTTTGCGAACAAAGAAAACTGATTGGAACATTGGAAAATCAGCTTTCAAAGATTTAGAGAAAAAAAAGGTTCATCATGTGGCATGTGTGCATTTTTGAACACACACAACAGGTTACTAATAGGTTTCATTTGCCCTGTTGTCACAAAATGTTCAGGACATGACTATTAAAACAGTCTAAAAAAATAAGGTAAAAGCATGAAAATTTAAGTTGTATGGTTTTCTAACAAACTTTACAGTGATGTGTGATGCCAGTAGTCAGCTCGTTGATGATCAGGCTACTTTTTCACATGTTACCGCTCAGATGTCTATACTATAGCTCTATAAGCAATCAATATATCAAGTCATTCCAGATGGAAATAAACGTTGGAAGTAGACTTTTGTGTTTTGCAGACGACATACAGTATATTGCACAGATTACGGCTCTCTTTGAGAAAGTGTTCATGTCACTCGTAGAACATGCAGAAAATCATCAACAATTGGAAATACCTGAAAGACAATATGAATTAAAAGATAAATACCTGTCTTGATTATGATACCATAGCTTTCCATTTGGTCCTGCTAATTGAATGTATTCGATGTTTACTCACGGTATGTGCCAGTCTTGTTTTCTTTTGTGTCCTGTATATTTAAATTGAGCCCAGATCCACATGCTTTCAGTACACCATGTTTTTCTTTCCCTTTTTTATTTAGCAAAATGTAAATTTGTAATGCAGAAAAGGACATGTCCGAAGCCAAGAAGCAAATCAAATAATTTGTACACTTACTTGTTCTGTTGTAATTTTTCATTTCAGAGGTCATCTTACCAACACTTCTGGTGAAGGAAGAGTGATTTTGAGTTTGTGAGTTTTTTAATCCCAGTCACATATTTAAGATTTTAAGGTTATTTTACTCTTTGGTATAGTTTATCTTATTGGCCAGAGATATGATTTTGGGAAAGTCTTTGCAAATTACATTAATTTTCTAAGATTGTTGTCACTGCGTATTATTTGGTTTATTATGACTATTTTGTGATATTAAAGATTTGAAAATGGGGTTGTCTGTTTTTGTTTGCTGCTGGGAGGAGCTTGTGTGTTTCTATCAGCTGTGAAAATAAGCTTTAAAGATTAAACAAATGTGATTGGGATATTTTGTGAAACTGTCCAGTTTTCTAAAGAAAGTTCCTAATTTACTCATTTTTTCTGTCAGTCTTGTAGTAGAGTCCACATAAATTAAGAGAATATCTAACTACATTGTATAGTTTTGTTTTTTCTCCATTTGGACAAATTGTTTCCTTCAACATGTGTAATGCACCTCATTTTCAGAAGTACAGGAGAATGGTGCAGTTCCCCTGTTTGACCACCAGACGTCACTAGGTACTTACTGTTAATCTGTTGTACTCAACAGTCTGTGGTTGCAACTCTGATTCGTTGGTATCTGGCCCATGCAAGGGTTTATTAGAGAACTTGATCTAGGAGTCCTTCTGGGTTTAAGTGACAAAACAAATGTCTCTCTCCTTCTCAGTAGGGAGATATTGATTAACTAAATGGGCCAGGAGAATGTTGTTGATTCCCCTTTGAATCGCCCTCCTCAGGTTGACCACTGTTCAAGAGTCACTCAGCCTTTGGATTTCACAAGATCACAAGAGAAAAGGTTAGGCTTCTGAAATGAACCTTTATAACTGTCAAACCAAACGCAAAAGGCACAAACAAAAGTAAAAATCTATCTACCACTGGCTGTGTCAGTCATTACTTGAATGGCATGGAAGTGCATGTTGCGGGTGCAGCTGGTCCCTACTGCAGCTAATCGGGTCAGCCTCAGTGGGAAATGTCATTAAGGTAAGATTACTGTCATTTGTGATCCTTCCTTTTGCATGTCACCCTTCCTTCCTGTCTTCATCTAAATTCTGTAGCATCACAGGACAGGTGCATTTTTTTGTTGAAAGAGAGAGAAGTACTAATATTACACTCACCTGTATGTGATAGGTTTGTCTATTCTTTGCTCTTCAAACGTTCTCATGTCAATCACACCTGAAAACATCTACATTTGACCATAGATCCTCCTCTGATATGGTTTTGTCATGAAGGCCATTGAATGTCCTGTCCTTCAATCCACTTAAAAAAAGCCTACTATTGTGTAATGCTCAAGCCAATCATACGGTATCATTCTGCACTTTACCGAAAAGGGGTGTTCATTCTTAGTTTGGACACAGTCCTTACTTGCATGGTACTCAAGGTAAAAGCCGTATCCTCCTTTTTCACCACATGCATTAAATGCAGATGTTTCTTGTTGATATTGGTGCAGATATATGACAACTTATGGTTTCAAATCCGCACTGCCACATGGTGCATACTACAAGAAAAGTCCATTAGTATGAAGTGAGAGCATCTGAGAACCTATTTATAGATGTTATGTCTGTGTATGTATGTATATATATGTTTGTGTGTGTGTATATATATTTTGTATAGTTGCATGTGGTGATGGAAGAAGGTGACAGTAAGAATATAAGCCCCTTTGTCATTTAATGTGAAGATGAACCAAAAATTTGGATTTTGAACTGAATTTTGTTCCTGCATAAACTCAAATGATGCCTCAACTGTGCAGCCGCATACTGAGGTTTTATAATATTTTACAATGCTGGCTGTTGTATAATTAATTCATCTTGAAATGGTCGCAACACTGCACCCATTTGTTTTATTAGATGTTTCCCTGCTCGTTTTCACTCCTGGGTCTCTATCTGTGTCTGAAGTTCCCTCCAAAAACGTCATTAGCTCAAATATGGAGCTATAGAGCGTCCCCAATAAGAGTGCCTGACAGTGTGTGAGCGCGTGCATGCGAGTGTGCGTGTGGCCTTGGTCTCAGCCAAGAGCCTTCCTACTATTGGCTGTGCTCATGCGTGACAGTTTGGAGTAACTCTAGGCTCCTTTTAGCCCTAGATTAGCCATATTCGTAGGCTTTGCTTGCAAACACGCCCCCCCACCCCCACCCCCACCCCGTCAGGTTCAACGCCACTGTCTCTTTTTAACCCCTGCCATCGTCCGCTGCACATTCATCGCCTTCATTCTCGGGGTAGCAGACCGGGGATTTTTAACTCTTTACTCCATTTAACCGACTTGCGTGTGTGTGCTCTTCTTCGGTGCATCGGCCAGATGGAGGACTACCATAAACCGGACCAGCAGACGGTGCAGGCGCTCAGGAACATCGCCACCCGGCTCCGCATCAACTCCATCAAGGCGACAACTGCAGCGGGCAGTGGGTAAGAGGATGAATACGGAGAGATTAGACCGCGCTGGAGTTACACAACAAAATATGGTTACTGTCCTGGGCCCGTTATATGATTCATGCAGTTGTCTGTTTAAAGGACAATTTATAAAGTAGAAACGTTTCCTGATGGACTGTCCGCAGCAGACAACAAGAGGACCGGCAGTTTAAAGCAACAGAATGTGTTTATTACATTGCAGATGCAGAATATCAGAATATTTGCACCATGTATGGTGTGCCAAAACTGGTTGACTTTATTTCAAATTTTCTTATCTTTTGTTATCTCATCTTATTTTCGCTGGAAGTAGAACAGCGTTGTGCGCAATTTACGCACTTCTCCATAAAGGAGAGGAGTTCTGAAAGGTCGAGGGTCAGAGTTCATTTACTTCTTATTTTCGCATCTGGATTTCAGTTTACGAGCGTGTTACGTTTCTGAGAGAGATGAGACTCAATGCATTTAGTGAACAAGCGTGTTTGCTTTGCACAGCCGTCCCTTCAAATCATAAAACATTTAGTAAATCGCGTCGGATCTGGAGGTTCGGCACAAACCGCTGCAGGTGCACCAGTCTCCCGCTCTCTCTTAACCCCTTACGCACTCTGTGATCCATTATGTAACGGAGGAGGAGCAGAGACCGGATCGGTGCATGATCCCGTGCAGCCAGTGGTGCAGCTCGTCGGGTGACGTGGTGTGTGGAGGCAGCAGAATGGAACCGGGGAACGCACGGACGCGCTTCTGCGTCTGCGCCGCGCCTGCGTGCGCCGGTGCAGCTTATCACACAAATGTCAGGTAGCTATAATTAAAAGGGAAAAATACCTCCGGTGAGACATTTCAAAATAAGATCCAAACTGACAACGCGCTGCAACGTTTTGGAGTGATATTACAGTTTCACGTATAATATAATTTAATTTCGTTTTAATCTGTTCATTCTGTGGACCTTTTTCCAACATGCAAAGCTGGTTTCCTACTTGCCAAAAGCCACACAAAGTGTAAACAGTTAACAAGGTGGAGTGGAGGCATTATGATTAGAGTTATTTGATTTTTCTCCTGTGATTGATTATTGGTGACGGAGACTTTTCTTTATTAAGTCATTTGAGACATGCTGCTACAGAAGGGCTGTATGAATGGAGTAAAGTCTGTCTGCTGACAGGAGGAGAGAAAGTGATATAAAAATGAGGCTGGTGTAAACCCAGTAAACCCTGCTCTTTGTAAAATTGATATTTACTTGATTTGTTTCAATTCAAAAAACTTTTCCTAAGATTATTAAAAATGTATTTCAAATATTTATCTTTACTCCTGACTGGCAGACTAACTGACCAGTCAGTTCTCATCTCTCATCTTTTTTCATCAATGAAATTAACACATAAGATAAGCACTGATTATATGTCTAATGGGATGTTGGACAGTTGGTTTTAACTGAAACATGCACAGAATAAACAGGAGGTTTTTTTTAATTCCATTCTTTTATCACAGCCAGTGTTCATGTTTCAACAAAACCATCCATAAATATAGCATCAGTCACCTTTCACCCTTCCATAGACCATCCCACATAACTTCATGCTTATTCATCATCTCTTACTGGTTTTTGCTTTTTCTTATTTTTTCCTTTTTTTTCCCTTTTTTTTTTTGATTATTTGATTACATTTTCCATTTCAGGAGAGTGAGGAAAAAGGCCTTCATGGAGGTGGCCTAAGTGAGGTATTATTGGCATGTGGTTTGAAAATAAAGACAAGAATAACATTCAAGACATGAAACTTAATCATAACCTATTTTGTGTTAAATTGTCTTGACTTTAACAGTTTGGGACTACACATGAATGATTTCTCTTCACTGTATGTGTGTGCATGTATGAGAGAGAATGAAAGAAAGAAAGAGGCACCCTCCAATAGCGTTTGCACTTCTTTATGTGTGTGTGTGTGTGTGTGTGTGTGTGTGTGTGTGTGTGTGTGTGTTTGAGTGAGAGAGATACTGTATGTACTGTACTTACTGACTGTCTGACCCTGATAGTCAGTCTGACTAGCATACTGTCTGTCTTACATAACTCTCAGACTACAGTTGGCATGAATTAACCCACTCCATTGAATGTGACAAAGAGTCAAACTCCACTTCTGATTGCAACTTTGTCTCTAATTTTCTCTTTTATTGCTGCCTTTGTTCTCTCTTCTCCTCTGCATCTGTGTGTGTACAGTATGCTCTGAACATGCTTATAGATTTGAACTGAGGAATCAGGAGGCACATCAAAGTTTTAATTGGATTGCTGTGTGTATAATTCCTCTCCCGCCATCATTTTGTTGCAGTCATCCCACGTCATGTTGCAGCGTGGCAGAGATCATGTCTGTGCTGTTCTTTCATACCATGAAGTACCGACCCGAAGACCCCCGTAACCCCAACAACGACCGTTTCATTCTCTCCAAGGTAACACACCCACCCACACATAGCCATATGGGTGGCAGGTGTTACCCTGATGCATGCACATAGACAATACAGACAGGGAGCAACTAAAACAAGTGATTTATTAATTATAAGGTGACCAAAAATCTGCATGGGTTTATACGTGCATATGCATACTTTTTGGTTACTGAGTCACCAGTATCCAAATAACTTGTTTATATAAGGCTGTTCCACATTTATTACTATGCCACAAAATTAAAATTAAAGTTGTGCAGTTGATGGATTTCTTGCTAGCGGATTATCTAATAAATGAGTTCTGCAACAAGTTCCAAACTGGACTGAACATTTTGATTCAAGTAGCTCAAACGTCTGTAAAAAGACTGCAGACATGTAGTAGAGAGTAATGAGCAGTGCATTAATGTGTGAAAATCCTGAGTATGTGGGTTTATTCTCGCTGTGTGTTGGTCTGTGTATTCAGCTTACTTGTTTTTTCCAGGGTTCCAGGATATACTGTATCTGTGATCGTATTGCATTTTTCACCCATGTTTAACTGTGATGTTATTAATCACTTGATGTCTATAAGGTGCCAGCGTTAAATTCCGGACTTTACTTTGACAAAAATTTGTGCCTAATTTGAGCACATAGCCTTGAGAGTTAAATTTTAGTTTTTGCTCTCTCATATTTCATTTAGCAGGAAACTCTTCGTTCAGGGAAACAGGAAAGGTAGACCCGAGGAGGAAAAATAAGAATTAGAGGCATAAAAACAGGATCTTATAGCTCCCTAAAATTGATGAGCGTTTCATAAACTGTGATAGCAGTTCTAGCTCCTGCCCCAGCAAAGCAGGTATGCAGTATGTGATCTTACACTTTGATCATTGACCATTGATCTTTCACCTCTGCCTCCTCAGGGTCATGCAGCCCCTGTGCTATACGCCGTGTGGGCGGAGACAGGCTACCTCAAAGAGAACGAGCTCCTCAATCTCCGCAAGGTCGACTCCATCCTGGAGGGACACCCTGTGCCGGTGAGGTGACGTTCAGACCTGCAGGAAGTTCTGGGTCTGAAAGTCATTTATTCCAACACACCAACACATATGCATTAAGAATACATTAAAACCTTTACACTGCCATTCTGTGTGTTGATTTTAGGGTATTTTACTGGTATTTTGACAGTAAATCGATGTTCATGTGAAAGCCCTAATTTAAATATGTACAATTGTACCAGTAAATGAGCATACTCATAGCCTGCTCTTCAACCACTTTAGAACATGACATGTATACTTATATAGAGACATGAACACACTTGCACAGATAACAAACTGTATGCTGGCAGGGACACAGTGACAAAGATGTTCTTGTGTGACAGAGATGGTCCGTCCTCAGCCCCTTTCTCCTCTGTTGCAGACATTAATGACACTGTGTTCACATAAACCCAGATGCTGAAACACTACTAGACTCAGACTGACAACATAACCGTCGCTGTTTTGTCTTGCACACCAAGAAATGAAAAATAATCCATCCACTGTATTTCATGTTTGCAAACTTGAGCTCTCCTACAGCCTGTAGAGTAAGATGCACGGTTTGTGTGTGCTAACAGAAGCAGCAGTTTGTGGATGTGGCCACTGGATCTCTGGGTCAGGGGCTGGGAGCTGCCTGTGGAATGGCCTACACTGGAAAATACTTTGACAAGGCCAGGTAACATAAACAAAAAAACACACACACACGCATACATTGTCCTTGAAAAGAAAACGACGTCATGCAGAGGTATGCACAAGGCATACATGAAAGAGCACAGCAGCCCAGCTTGCATCTGCACATATTAAGGTAGATGGTATGAAATTATGCATGGCATAATGTACGCTGCAGCGAGCAGTGCTGACATGTGACATTTCAACCTGCAGCTTTGCAGCAAATCGTACCTGACAGGCCTGGTCTGGGTTGACATTGAGGCAGCCACTCAAAAAGCCAAGAGAGCTGACCTCTGATCAGTTTTACCTTCATATCAGGATGAATGAGGGGATCTGCTCAGTAATCTGAAATCAGATAACTCCAGGAAGAGATCAAGTGGTAAAAGAAATCAGAGATGGGGATTAATTTCATTTTTTAAATTGAAAAACAGAGTGCACACTTGTGCAGCTGTGCATCACAACAGATTAACAGGCCTGAAATACACAGTGGTCATCTACCACCCGGCTGAATGTTAGCAGGGTTGCAGATCAGTCCTCATGTGTCTCCTTTGTTCTAGTGTGATCCAGAAAGACCCGCGTGGTTTTCAGTCCAACAATGGAGAGAGCGAGATAGGTGTGTCCAGGCCATAGGACACAACACATTCCTTTCACATTTTCATAGAACATGGATATGTTACAAAAGCTGAACTCTGACTTTCAGGAACATAGTTTGACACATTTCATTGTGAACAGAACAGAGGGAGACAGTCTCAAAGGCAATTTTGTTTTTACAAACAACAGACGCAGTGAAACAGGCGGTCAGGGACTGCCGTACTTGCAGTCTGAGTTGGCTGCCCTTGATATCTCTCACTCTGCATTCTGTGTGCACTCGATTTTTTCTGCTCTAATAATCACACATGCAAGAGCACAGTTCCCCCCTCATTTCTCTGCCTCACCCTTTACCCTCATCTTCTCTCCAAAAAAATGGCAAAATCCCATGCTGTGCTTCTGTTGCATCCATATATACACACGCGGTAGATTACATCTTATACACCATACATGTGATTGTGTACGCTGTGTGTGATTGTGCGTGCATGCACAAGGGCTTATGCATTTCTCCTGCGATACTCGGAGCAGCTTGTCAAGCTAATTTGCTGCAACATAACAGCGCAACATTGACTTAGAAGGTGGCATTGCTGGTTTCATAACATAATCTGAGACAAAAACTGCTGAATAGCAACTATATCAACCAGTCCTAGAGGCACACACATGTACACACAACCTACGCTGCAAGTATGTAAAAGCATCTGTAAACTCTAATGGAATATGTCGCATTTTATGTTATTTCTGGTCAAACTTTAGCAGGAAATAAATCCTACAAATAACCAAACAGACCCCCCAGCTTCTCTGAGGGTGCGGTTATATAAAATGCATTACATGAATGAAGCTGTCAAATACACTTACCAGCAAGACTGAATAACTGACATTGTTCATTGCTTCATGCTTATGTGACTCTGGTTCAATACTCTACAGTTGCAAACATGTAAATATGAGATTATTGGATCAAATACATGCAGGGTTCCGCCTCATGCTCGTTCAGGCTTTACACCAAACCCACGGGACAATCTAATTCGTCACTGATGGTATTGACTGGAAGTTTCTTTTTCATTGGTTTTGTTTTGGCAGGGTATCATGGTGTGGGTGACAAAAAATGTGGGCTAGGTGTGTGAGCGTGCGTGCTGTTGGGCTGTTTTCAAGGACAGGTATCAGCTTGTCTTGATGTGTTATCTGTATTCTCACCTTGCAAAGGCAGGATGGAAGAAAGAGAAGCACACACACACACACACACACACACACATACACCTGTATGACATCCAGTGCAACTACTAACACTTACATTTGTGAAAAGCCTCAGAATTGAAAAATAATGAAGACTAGGATGGCTTTATAGTCTATGTTAAACACAGTGACTGGAACATAAGAACATTATGTCTTTATCATACACATACATATACATACATATACATGAAAAGGGGCTAAAGGGCATGTATTCTATATTTAATAAAAATGTGACACAGAAGAAATTTTTGTTTCCATACACACCTGAAAATGGCCTGAACTTTGTCATTGAATGACACAAGCTGGCACTTTTTCCAGATTTGGTTCTATGCATCTGTATTTATAATGATGGATATGGCTTCAGAGGAGGAGCAGCCATATTTCTGAAACCAATCTGCAGGGTGTAGAAATCAGTTTAACTGATAGCACTATCTTTTTTTCCCCCTCCAGTCTCAGATCTCTACCTCTTTTCTCTCCCTCTCTCCATCTCCACCTCTGTGGAATTCCTCTCTTCTCTTTTTCCCCTTCTCCCTCTCTTTTCTTTCTGTGCCGTGTGTTTTGTCTTTGTGCTCAGGGTTGGAATGCGTGGTGTAATGTGGTGTGTCTCGGCCTATCTTCCAGCTTTAATGAGAATGTGTCTATTTGACTGGAAAGCTGTCAGGAGTTGTTACACCATGGGAGCGACGAGTGAGGATGATCAAAGCGCGGGGGGGGGNNGTTTAGTGTGTGTGTGTGTCTGTTTAGGTGTGAGGGTCATAAATTTACTTCAAAACATGAAATCTCTTTCTCTGCTTGTAGCTATCGGGTGTTCTGCCTGCTGGGTGATGGAGAGCTCTCCGAGGGCTCGGTGTGGGAGGCCATGGCCTTCGCCTCATACTACCAGCTAGACAACCTGGTGGCCATCTTGGATATCAACCGCCTAGGTCAGAGCGACCCGGCTCCACTCCAGCACCATGTGGAGAAGTACCAGCGACGCTGTGAGGCCTTTGGGTGAGCAGGGGGGAGTCAGAGGTTGAGGGTGTGCACAAGAGGGTGGGTGGGTGATTATGAGGGATTATTCCACTGAAAAAAAATGGTACCCAGAGTTATATTCATTCAGGGGCCCAGAATTCATTGCAGTGCACCTGTAGGACTGCTTTTAAAGTTTGATCTCCTCTGTTTTCCCAGCTGGCATGCCATCATTGTGGACGGCCACAGCGTGGAGGAGCTGTGTAAGGTGCTGAGTCAGCCTCGCCACCAGCCACTTGCCATCATCGCCAAGACTATCAAGGGCAAGGGCATCCCAGGTACAATAATCCTCAAATTTGGATATCACGCAAAACAATTCAAAGTAATCATAACACACAATGTGCGTCATAACCATGACATCAGGCGTTTCTTGCTAACCTGCTCCAAAAACCTGTTTCTAAATGATGACTAGGTAAAATGGTGACAACTGACTGGGAATAATATTTCTGTCAGAAGTTTTCTTAACTTCCCCAGGGGCCCACCGTCAGCGCAGAGGGGCCCTAACTCGCTGTGATCCAGGCAGTGCTTTAGTGCTTTAGCTGCTGCAGCTCAGTAATCCCTCAGAATGTGTAGGACACACTCGCAGCAGCAGCCCATTGTGCTTGTGTTGTGATAGCAGTAAAAGGGGAGTGTGTGTGACCACGTGTGTTTTGTGAGAGAGAAAGAGACGCAAAGAAAGGTAAAAAGACAGTTGTTATCACAGCAAGGTGTGTGTGTGTTTCTAAGAGAGGAGTTGTTGTAAGCCTGTGGCCTCCTGATTCTAACCTTTTTACCTTTTGAAGTAGCCTGTTGTGACCCACTGAAGTGGATGATTGTTATGGTTGCGACAGCTGGCCATGGTTTATTTTATGTGTGTTTGCAATTGCACATACATAAATGTGGAGGAGATAAGTATGCAGGATATCAGGAGGAATTTGGTTTGTATTTTCAGGTGGTTTATATTTTCAGGTGGGTCAAAATTTGTATCTAAAATTCATTAATACCACAAGCACATACAGGTAATCTCTGAAGGTCCTCTAATCCTCACAGGATTATACTTTATCAGTTCAGCTCTAATATATCTGCCGCTTTTAACTCATGGACCCATGGAATGTGTGAACATTTCACACAGGCACGGTTTATGCAGCAACTTTAACCACATACAGTCAAGTTTTCTATTTGGCACCACTTTTATTTTTGTTATCACTAAAAAGTTTGTTTTTATAACTTCCCCTCTAGTACAGTAATAGTTGTACTTGTTTGCTCAAGTCTTCAGTTGTGTTTGTGTGTCTTTCAGCGGCTGAGGATAAGATGGGATGGCACGGTAAACCCCTGCCCAAAGACATGGCCGACAGCGTGATCAAGGAGATGCAGGGCCGCATCATCAGCTGTAACAAGCGCCTCTATCCTGCTCCACCCAATGAGGATGCGTCACCTGTCAGCCTCCGTAACACCCGCATGCCGAGCGCACCCAGCTACAAACCTGGAGACAAGGTATGATCAGTGGTGGCAGACGAGCTCAGATGTCTTGAATAATCTTAAAAACTCAATTTGGGTTTTAAATTGTGATATTGACCAAAACAAATAAATTTAACTTAATTGCACAACTTCTCAGATAGAATACAACAAAGCTTCAGCCAAGCTGGGGTATGTACTATATATCAGCAAATAATCTGTCTGTATTGATTGTAGTTAATTGACTGGTTGTCTGTTTGTCCCTGTGTAACCAGATTGCTACGAGGAAGGCGTACGGCATGGCTCTGGCCAAGCTGGGCCGTTACAACGAGCATGTGGTGGCCCTGGACGGAGACACCAAGAACTCCACCTTCTCTGAGCTCTTTAAGAACGAACACCCGAACCGCTACGTGGAGTGCTACATCGCAGAGCAGAACATGGTAAGAATGAGATATTGGTTCTGAGATGTTGTTCTCTAATTAGATGGCTGGAGAGGCTTTGGACCAGTGCCCAAACTGTGAAGAAGTATATGAGAGTGAAGTGTCGCTAAAACAGCAAACATTATAATTACAATACATTAAAAAATCCTGACAGACAGGTCTAGTGTATTAACATAACACTTCTAAAAATGAAAGGAGACCACAACCAACCTGCAAATTTCTGATTGCAGGTTGCAGGTTCTGAATTAAGAAGATTCATAAATTGCTAGTTGAATATAGATTGTGTTTAGTAGTTCCAGTCTACAGATAGATGCTACAGTCTGTCATCTTGAGTGCACCTTAGAGGCTATTAAAACTTCCATACAGTAAATAAAATAAGGGCATTTGGTTCTTACATTTTGGTAACATTCTTGATGAACAAATAAAAACACATTTTACATTTGATTTGATTTTCATTTTCTGTAAAATGTTTTTCTAAACCATCACTCTTTCTTCACTTCACCTCCTCCTTTTCCCTCCTTTCTTTCACTCTCTTCTCTCCTGCAGGTGAGCGTGGCGATAGGTTGTGCCGTGCGGGACCGTAATGTGGTGTTTGCCAGCACCTTCGCCACGTTCTTCACCCGGGCCTACGACCAGCTCCGCATGGCCGCCATCTCTGAGAGCAACATCAACCTCTGCGGCTCCCACTGTGGTGTCTCTATTGGTCAGTTCCTGTCGCTCCTTTCACCCATCATGATCTGAAAGAACTGACCTTTGACATTTTACCTCCTTTTACCTCTTCTGACTGTTCCCCCGACAACTTTTTGTTGATATCATTATTATACAATACATTTATGGTAACAGCCTTTTGTAGGAGTATGAGGATGGTATAATGACACTGAGACGAGAGAGGGAAGACCAACATAATATTATGACTACAAATTAGGGTAATGAACATTTTGTTAGCATGTAACAGCTGTCGCAAGCTGTGCAGAGTTTTTACCATTGTGTAGCGATCTTGCACGTTAGCCACTGTAACCGATATTATAGCTAATTATTATTTCATTATAATTCATTATATGCTCTCCTGGTCTTCCAAATTTAATAATAATTTTTAATAACCAATCTCAGCCTCAGTGACCATTGAAGTAGCTGCACTCATTATGACATTTACTGTGACCCGCCTTTCCTTTCACTACACCTTTTTCTTGAATCCAGTTTAGCACAATTCTGCTTTTGGATTGATTCAGCCCACTGAAGGATATAAAAACAAGTCAAATCCAAATGAACGCAATGCATGTCAAATGAAAATCAACCCAAGCTGATATTTAATTGCTGAACAAGCTGTCGGTGGAAGATATTTCATTCTTTATTGTTTTATCACATGTTGTTGCTTCTTTAATTTCACTGCGGTGGGTTGAACCTCTCCTCAATATGTCTTGGTTTTAATTTTCCTGAATCCTAAAGCTTTTTTCCCCCACCTTCTCACCTCCTCCGTTATTCTGTTGTCCATCTTCCTCTCCTGGTATCAGCACTCTTCCTCCTCCCTCTCTCTGTTTCATGGAGGTGATGACAGAGCGGCCTGATTCTCTTTCACCTCTTCCTCCTCCTCCCCCCCTTTCTCCTTCTCCTCCACTTCTTCAGGTACATTGCATGCCCACCTTTCCAGACATGCATGCCAGTCTATCAGAATTTATTTTCCAGACTACATCAGACATGTGAGTCTTACTGTACCTGACTTTTGTCCATTTGGTGTTGATATGTGTGTATATTTAGGTGAGGACGGACCCTCTCAGATGGGTCTGGAGGATCTGGCCATGTTTAGGGCCATTCCCACAGCAACCGTCTTCTACCCTAGCGATGGTGTCTCCACTGAGAAGGCTGTGGAGCTTGCCGCCAACACAAAGGTACCCATAATCCCTTGTAATAAGAAATTAAAGGTGATATTGATAACATTCAGCCCACTCCCCCCTCCCCCTTCCATTGCATTCACATCATAATGCCACTGTTGCTCAAAGCACCTCAAGTGGTTGCCAGTTCGTTGCACAACATGCATATTTCATGGTCAAGTGGAGTGAGTCAGTCATGTCAAGTGATGAATCTTTCGTGGTAGAGTAATGAATTCATTTTGAACCAGTAGTGATTATGTGCATTTATGTTGTGCACGTTGATCTGATGAGACAGTGATGGTGTAGCTTCCCAGTTTGCTAACGAAACCTTAGCTTTAGCTTACCGGTCAAGAAGAAAAGTGGCCACCTCTGCGTGGCTTTTCAGCCCTTGAAACTCCTTCAGCCAACTCCAACGAGCAAAAGCTGAACCAATGTTCACCCTGGTCTTGCTCCTCTTTTTGTCGCTGAGCACTTGGGATTGGTCAAGCTTTCCATTGCCAAACTTTTTGTTTTTTTCCACACTAACTGGCAACTACTAAGACTCTTGACCGCTGACGACACAGAGATTCCACGTGATACCAACGGCGTTATACTATTGGCTCCCAAGCCTCGTTAGAAACGGGAATCAAATGTCAGACTTCTTACACAGAGATAAACAAAACATTCATTTTGGACCCATTGAAATTTTTTAAATGATTAATTCACGATCATAATATTTTTTGGGGGTGTAGAGCCATACTTTGATTCCGTACCTTTCTAAAAGCTCTGTGGATGTATTATTTTATTAAGTTATTTGTCTGCATAAAAATGTTATCAGTAACACCTTTAAAAACAATTGAAAACTGAAAAGAAACATTCTAAAGGTTCAGAGCATAAAAATCTGTCATACTGAGTTGTATAGGATCCAAACTTCCACAGTTTTTGTGTTTGAAAAGCACAGACCCATGTAGAAACAGACCAATGTAGATTATTTCTGGTTTGTTTCAGGGCTTGTGTTTCATCCGAACGAGCCGTCCCGAGAACAACATCATCTACAACTGCAATGAGGACTTCCATGTTGGTCAGGCCAAGGTTTGTAGCAGTGTTTTACCACCACCACCCCATTTCATAGTATGATCACTGCATAACTTTGAGCAGTCCAAAATTGTGATTTTTTTTTTTTTAAAGTGAAGATGCAGTGTATGATGCAACACCATTTAAATATATTCTTCAAACTCTTTCATGCTGTTTGTTTTTTATTTTTCTCTTTTTATCCCTCATTTGTTATCACAAATGACTAATCTGACTAGACTGTGTGCACGTTTCCACAAGTCCATATACAAATATAAATTCCCTTCCCACTCAGGTTGTGTATAAAACCAATGACGACCATGTGACTGTGATTGGAGCAGGAGTGACCCTCCATGAGGCTCTTGCTGCTGCTGAACAACTGAAGAAAGGTACAAAGAAAGACACAATAAGCGAAACAAGCAAAGAAGTACAATGAACCATCACTTTGGCTGAGGTGCATGTTCCACCTTCCTCTCCTCAGAAAGAATTAACATCCGCGTGATCGACCCGTTCACCATCAAACCTCTGGACTCCAAGACCATAATCGACAATGCCAGGGCAAGCAGAGGACGCATCATCACAGTGGAGGACCACTACTATGAAGGTGAGGAGTCTGGAATCACAAATTCCCTTCCAAAAAACAAAACAAATTTGAAAAACCAGATATGGCTGAATTATTTACATATTCTTAACGTGATCGAGCAAGGTGCATTTCAGCCTCCAACATCCAGGGTTCAACTCTGACCTGTCACATGCCCCTATGCTCTTTCTGATCTATCCTGCCTCTTTCCACTACAGATTCTCCAATAGATCAAATTAAACATTTAAAAATTAAAACTTCAGATTTCAGATTAGATATTTGTTTGATTTATATTGTCCCGTTGATAGATATACTATTATCATAAAATGCCCGAAATTCCAGGTCACAAAGGACAAATTAAAGTAATCTCAATTCCCCAAAAGCACCATTTCTGGACACAGAATGTTGCTACATGATACCATGTCACATACACTGATATTCTGTTATAAGTTAAACATTATACTTTTCAACAGGTTCAATTAATATAGAGCAATAATATATAATACTGTACTGCATAAATCTACTGAATTTTAAGGTCATGTCCGATTAAACTCGGGGCAGTCACATCTGTGTGGAGTCCATGGCATTAGCAGGAGAGCTTTAACAAGCAGACATATGGATTATTATGCAGCTGCTTGCATGTTTGTGCTGCATGTGTATCAACTCATGAATAAAATGCCTGGAGAAGCAAGGGACAAGCGTCTGTCTGCAGATAGAGAAGCTGTGAGGAGGCTAGAGTCTGAGCAAGGGAGGAAGAACAGCATGAGGAACTGTACGTGGCAGAGAATTGTGGTGAAGGTTGTGGGTGTGAAGACAGAAATAGAAGATATAGAAAAGGTGAAATAGATTTTTAAAAAAAAACATTATATGGAGGGGGAAGAGAAGAGGGAGGGTGGAAGAGGAGGAGCTGGGAGAGCCTGTCAGGGTTTCTTAATTTCAGCTCCGGCCTTTGGGCTCTCGCTGACCTACATACAGTACCAGCATGCCAAATGCCAATGTCCAGAATTTGCTCTCGCTCTCTCTCTCCCTCTCACTCTCTCTCCCCCCTTCTCTCTCCTACTGTGTGTGTTTTTGTTGTCCTACATGTAGCTGCTTTCTCCGCCCATTGAGATTACATCTGTCTGTTTGCCATGATAGCGCCAAACAAAAATGGAGACGGTACTCTTGTTTGGTCAGTGCTTTAGCACACCTACTAGTACACACACACACATATGCATACACACCTATATTTGGATTCATGTGAGTAGTTGATCAAATGAAAGTGAAAATGTAAAAGCTTTGCAGGAGTTATGATATGTCCATGTGTCTGCACATGCAAGCTGCAGATATAAAGGAAAGCTGTCCAAGAACAAAGCATTTTTGGTGGTTGAGTGTGTTTTTGTGTGCATGTGTTGGCACTTGGCAGAGGGTGGAAACCAAGTGGTATCCAGGGACTCGGGGGATGTCTTGTACAGATGGGTAAATGCCGTGCAGAGTGCAAAGGGTAATACCCCTCTCAACAGAAGGGCTCTCCAGACCATTTCCCCTCTTGGAAGATTTTTTGTTTTATTTTGTTTTATTTTGGAGATAAAGTGGAATGAAGAAAGTAGAAGCTGAGGTCCTGTGGTAACCTGTTTCACTGTCCTTGGACAGATAATGTAAAGAGGATTTCTTTCATCAGTCTTTCAAAAAAGTTGAAACATAATACTGTGGGTTTTTGTTTACCATATTCTTAGAATAATAGGTATCTGGATAGCAAAAGTTCTGCATATTGTAATTTTGACCAAGATTATATCACAACATATCCCAAGAGTCTGATGGAGCCAGAAAAACTCTAACACAAAGCTAACCCAAATGATGTATGACTTCGACTCCCGTTAAAGTGTACATTATAATACTGCCATACTAATGTTCACAGTGCCGTGTTTTGCCAGTTAATATGTAAAAAAATGTCATGTACTGCACCAATTTATGACACAAGATCTGAGCTGTTTACAACTTTGAAATACTACGGTCAATTTCAGATTTTAAAACTTCACAAATAGTTACAAAATGTGTTGTTCCAAGGAATTTATCTTTTCTGAACTTTCTCCAGAGCCATCACACCCAGCTCTTCAATTCCCATTGTGTGTTGGATTTTCAGACTAAAGTATCCAACAACACACACAAAAAATTGAGAAATTGTCATATACAGTCAGGCATTTTTAGGTATGATTTTATTTGTCACATGAACACGAAAGAAAACTAAAAGGACTGAATTTGCATATAATATGCAATTGGGATACAGTGTATGTCTCTTTCTCATGTACACACCGGTTGACAGCTAGTACATCAAGCGAGGGGCTCGGAAAAATTTACTACAGAAGGACTAAGAACATGTAATGACTTTCTCATTCCTCAGCTTTCATGTTCAGTCATTCAGAAATGTTTGAGTGACAGTTTGGAGTGAGAATGAAAAAAAAGGTGAGAGAGAGAAGGGGAGGATAGAGTGAGAGAAGAGTCTTAAGGGGGTGAATGTGAGACAGAAGAGGGGTGAGAAAGTCAAGGGGCGGCATCCATCCTGTCAGTCTACATCACACTGCCCATGGAGGTGTGAGAGATTTGATGTGACAGAAGGGTGGAAATCAAAAGAAGGAAAGATGGAAGATTAATGAACAAATGAGACTTGAATCTGAATATTAGGAGAAATTCTAGAAAAAATATTTTGTGTGTGATTTGGGTGAACTGACCCTTTAATCAATAGTCCTGACTGCTCTATATTCTAATTCCTCAGGTGGTCTAGGCGAGGCAGTGTGCTCGGCGGTAGTGAATGAGACCGGCTTCACTGTCCACCGCCTGGCAGTTTCCCAAGTGCCCCGCAGCGGCAAGCCCCACGAGCTGCTCCGAATCTTTGGCATTGACCGTGACGCCATCACTCAGGCAGTCCGTAAGGTGCTCAGCAGCTCTGCCAATGCCAAGTAAGAACATTGCAGCAGTGGCAGCAGCAGCAACAATATGGTAAAGGACTCCGTGGTTAACTGGTGATCACCACAGAGACAACAAACAAATAAACCAACACAGAAGGAGGGGAAGCACTTCTGGCCCACTCACGCTCTCCTCCTCATAAAACAATCTAAAGCATTTGTTTTAAAAAAATAAAAAGTAAAATAACATGGTTTTTCTCTTTAACTGTCATCGATGTGGTTTTGAGACCCCAGATTTTTTCCCCATCAGTTTGTGAGTTCAGTAAACACATCCCTCCCCTTCACACACACACACACACACACACACCCCTCCACCCTCTAACCCCTTCCTACCTCCCAGAGAAAGTTCTGGTACTGCTGTAGTGTTTCAGTAAAAGCAGTGAACGTGGTTTGGAGTAAAGTGAAGTCTTTTTTATATTTTCTGTGGAACCCCTCTCACTTCTTCGGCGCAGCGTTTCGTACGTCTGCACCCAGTATGACTTTGTAAATCCCACCCCACTAGATCCAGCAGGGTGTGGAGAAACTCCGGTTTGGTCTGTTTGAGCACTGACTGTTTTTAACCTTTTTGACCCTGACTTGGATGGGACTGCACCAATAAAGGGATGGTTTCTTCACAATACTTGTGTCTGAGGTCTTTCTTTGTGGATTGTGGTTGCATGAAACAAGGGTCAACTGTCACAGTCAGTACACGGTAATATACCTGAAAATGAAAACCATGCTAACTGTGCTTGTTAACATGCTAATTAACTTTAGCATGTAACACAGAATAGTACTAAGGTAGGTACACAAGCAGGTAAACTGTTAACACACTATGGCTAATTAGAGTATTAGAGTTGGCATGTCAAATTGGCATGTTAGCATTATAATATGCAAAAAGTTACATGCTACATGTTTGCATGTTGACATGATAGTATTCGGCCCAACCTAAGAGCATATTTAATTGGTGTACACCAATTGAAGATGCCAGCTAGTGTGACCTGTACATGGCAGAAACATCAGGTTTTGACTGATGATGATTTATTTTTCTTTAGAGCAAGACCTTTTGACATGGCACGGTAGGAAAAGCACAGGTTCATTCTATTCATGATGGCTGAATTCAGCTGCTTCAGTTTCAGGGGTCTGGGTATTTTGCATGCTGGCTCACTGTTACAGTGTCATGGCTTACTGGGACACTTTAATAGAGCAGAGCCATCGTTAATGTTATTAGATGCTTTTAACACGTGTGCTTTTCCTACTATGACAAGTCAAAATGTCTGCTGTGAAAAGGCCTATAGTTCAAGGTTATGTGCAAGACATTTTTTTTAGATTTTTGAACACTTGAAGGTTCCTGCAGAGTTTTTGACCCCTAGTAGCATCATGGAGCTGTTTATCTATGAGTGGGTCCCCATTTTATTTGTCTCCTCGCATCGAAGATGTACAAGCACATGTGTGGTGACACAGTAGGCTACACACTCCTGACCATGGTTTCATAATATTCCACCAATTTAAATACCTAGAAGTACTCTATGGAGTTTTTAACTGGTTATGAAACGGTCTAAATTTAATACAGATGCCTCTGTATGACCTACATAAGCAAATGAGACCAATAGCGACAAGATTGGCTATTTCTATTCGTTTCTAATAGTTATTCTTAATTCCTGCCACCGGGTCGGATTTTTCCATGACATCAGACGAAACAGCGCTGGGGTTTTCTCTGGCTGAATTCCATTTGCTTCAGCTGCTAACTGAAGGTCTGTCTCCGGAGCTGCCGCCTGCTCTCCACCTGGGGAAGTAGTCTCTTGCAGCAGGGAGTGAAACGGAGGGAACATGTAACCTAACGTTAGGTGAAACACTACCGCCTTTGTCCACAGGGACCGCCAAAATCATCACAAAATGAAAAGTTCCATAGAGTTGCTTTAAAGAACTGGCTTTGCAAATGTTTTATGAGGAAGGAAATGCATTCAACACATTTGTTAGAGCTCCAGGATGCACATAATGCATTTTTATAACACTGAATGTAAAAAAAACTTTTGTTTGTTTACAAAAAAAACTCAACAGGGCACTTTTAAAGTGTGCTTATGTAACTTTTCAGCACAAATAATTGCTTTAAACTAAGAATAACTAGTCTTTTAAATATAATGCAGGTTTCCCATTCAGGAGCAGCCATCCTGAAGACTTTTCTAGCCAGAAAATGACTCATGAGTCTGTGGGGACTTTAATGTCCTCTTATGTAAGGATGTACAGCTCTGTATATTGCTCAGCCCCACCTTATGCAGTCTGTGTATTGGTTAAGTTTAGGTTAAAGTGCCCTGATGACTGGCTGAAGTCAATAAGATCGTACAAGCCCACATCCACCATGTGGTGTGCATACTTAATGTGTGTTAATAATTGAGAAGCCTATTGAAAGATTCACGCAGACTGCAGCATGTGTATGTGTGTGTGAGCATATGAGATGCTAAGAAGTGTGTGTGACGGTAAAATGTACCGTATGTGTATAATATACTGTATTTTAACTGCTCATTTCTCTGTCAGATTTAGTAAGACTGGGCTTTGCAATTTAGCAAATGAACATGAGTTCCCAAGGAAGGTTGAGCTGTAACTCGATGTTTACATTCATGATCGTCAATACGATAATTAAAAGACACTGCAGCTGATACCATATTCTGTTACCTAAATGAATGATACAAATGCTAAAAACTCTAAACTAAAAAGCAGAGGTAGAAATAGGTCAGCAGTTACATACTGATATAAAATACTTTTATATAACCAAGTAATTGATCAGTTTTAGTATTTAACTGATGATAATTTTGCTTGTGTCTGAATTTTTGGATTTTGGACTTTAGCCAGGGTTTATTCTCAAGTCAGCAGACCTGTTTAGTTCTGCCATCAATTTAAGATGGAGCCGCCATCCTCTTTGTCCTTGTAACTTTGTACACTTTTCTGGCTGAACTCCAGCTGGTGAGAAGCACCACAGAAGATTGGATGTGATATTTAGGACGACCTCTGACTTCGCTCCTATAGCGCAGCAGGAGTCTGTCTGGTCTTTGAGGTGGACAGAGTGTGTCAGCTGTGACTGTGTGTGACGGAGAAAAATAAAATGGACTGACAGATTGTGTGTGTGTGTGTGCATGTACAGTATAAGTGTATATGTTCATACTGATGACACACTGTAGATGCTGAGAGTGCAGACAGGCTGGGCGTTTCTGTCCGATGGCCATCTAAACATATGTCTGTATATCGGTCAATCTGTCGTATGGATTCTTCTCCACTAATGCACAGACAAACCAACACACACACACACATTATAGTACATATGAACACATGTGGAGTGGCTCACACACCTCCTGACAAACTAAATTGTTGCTACTTCATTGCCTTTGAAACACACATACTGTACATGCAGAATATAAACCCACATTAAAACAAGCTCCCCGCACACACAGATGAATCCTTACTAATCCATACTACACACTAATTATGCAGTCACCCATTGAAACCACAAAACACCCACATAATCCAGGCTGTCACAATCCCACACCATTCATACAAGGCAGCACATGCTTCCAGAATAAAAGTGAGTTTTATACAGTGATTGGAGCCTAACATTTCTGTATGTTGGGCCAGACAGTGCTACAGGGTTCCCCACTTCCTTCCACTTCACTGAGCCCCAGCCCCCTCACACACACACACACACACACACACACTAATACTAACAGTCTACCTCATGGCCAGTTTCTCAGACACAAAGGAATATCAATGTACAGTACACTGTCTCATGATATACATTTTAAAAGGCTCAGTACATCTAAATTACAGAAAAAAATATTTTGAGATATATCTGCTGAGATGTTTGGGGACCACACTAATACTGAGAGAATAAAGGGGTGAATTTCTGATGCTCAAAGCATTGAAAATGAGACATGAGAAAAACTAAACGGCCACATCTCTTTCCAGGAACAATGTCCCGCTTGGTCAGGATAATCCAAAGAGAGTTTAACGAGAAAATGTGTTTTTGTGATTCGGGTGAAGTAATAAATAAAGAGCTAGGAAAACAGCAAAAATGATGAAAAATTGTTTTATTTATCTTCACAACACACCCCTTCAAGGTGATCTTAATTCAACTAATAACTAATTCAAAGAATATTAAACTAGAATAGCTGAAAAATAGAAAAAAAAGACACCTTATCTCATTATGTACACAATATAGAATTATATCACAGCGCAAAAGCTTAAAATGATAGTTTAGACAAATGAGAGGCACAAAATATTCTCTTAATTCTGTAACTAAAAGACGATTAAATGTAAACACTGATTACTGTGTCTTTGTGAATCTCAGTGCAACTGCATTCTAGCCTGAATGAGAAGCTTCTCTCCCACATTAAAAAGCACTTAAGCAGTGTAAGCACGCGCTGTAGGAGACAAGCGTTCAATCTGTTAGACTGCATCAGTGCATCATTCAGTGGGTAAAATAACCTCGTATGAGGCGCATAATCTCGTGTAAAAGGAACAGGTAAGTTAAAACTTGCAATTCCCAGTTACTGAATGCTCTTTATAATGTATAACAGAACAGCAGCTCCGGCCTTTATGTGCAGAAACTAACATGGATCAAAATCAGAAAAAGAGGCAAACATTTCAATGGAGAATGGAAATGATTTTCATCAGCAGTTGCATTTTATTCTTTTCCGTTACGAGGCTGTTCTGTGTGAGATGTTTCTCCTCCTCCCCACCCCGTCTGTCACACCCAGTCAGTCAGCCATGGGGGGCTGACTGGGGCCCCCTCCCCCTTTAGCTCCTGTACTCATCCCCACAGTCCCCGATGAGCGCCATGAGGTCCCTGGAACGCCGTGTCACTGCTTTGATGGTGGCAAGATCTTCCGCCGCCAGCTTCAGGTCAGAGCTGCAGCTACGCAGACTGTCACTGATGTGTTGCCCCGCCCCTGCGACGCCTAGCCGACAGCCCACAATGACCCCGCCCACCGCAGGGCGATCCAGCACATAACGTGTTGCCACGCTGGCCACTGAGCAGTCATGCCTCTTGGCAACAGTCTCCAAGGCGACGAGGAGGTCCTGGAAAAGGCTCCAGCCACCCCAAGTGTCGATCATGTTCTTGTACTTAGAGAGGGAGGCGGTGTAGAGCTCCGCCCTGGAATTAGGCTCCGCCTTCCCCAGATAACGCTCTGAGAGTAGACCTCCAGCTAAGAGAGGATAGTGATGAAGGAAAAAGAGTGGAAAGAGGGACGGAGGAGAGAGGTAGACAAAGAAGTTAAAGGAGTCAGGGAGAGGGGAGAAAAGAGGGCAGGAGGAGGAATACAGGATGGAGTGAAGTGGGAGGAAGAGAATAGGTGAGATGGAGAAGCTCAGAGAGGACGGAAATAGATGAAGTGAGAGAAGGCAGAGAGAAAAAACAAGAGGGGAGGGGTGAAGCAATGGAGAAAAAAGAGGGCAGAGATGGAGATCATTGAGGTCGAGAGGAGGTTGGGATGCAGAGACAGACAAAGAGGAAGGAGTCAAGATGATCGAGGGGGAGGGCAGAGGAGAGAGGATGTGTCGTCACGTCGACTGACTCCATTTTAGAAACCCACCATTTTACATCTTTACAACATGATGGTAAATGTGCTGCTTACATCATTATACATGGAGTAAACCATTGCCCTACTGGAGTGATATTCATGTGTTTAAGTAATGCAAATGATAAAAACACTAATATATGATGACTGGATTTTAAGAAATGTGTTGTATCTCACCCAGAGTGCCATAAGTGAGGAGCTGAATGTTGTTTGCCAGACAGAACTGTTCCATCTTCGCTGCAGGTCGCTGATCAATCACAGAGTACTGAACCTGCACGAAAGACACAGTAAATACAAATACATGGTTAGTAGATGTACTGAGGGAGGAGAGAGAAGTCAAGAGAGTCTGATGGAGTATTGTGCTAACATGCAGGTGGACGTGTTACCTGATTGCTTGAGATGCGGATGCCTCTGTTGGTGATCTCCTCCAGCCTCTGCGTGTCAAAGTTAGTGAGGGCGAGCTCTCCTGAGGAAAAAAAGATGAAACAAGTGGGACCCTGAAGTCTTCTCACAGTAAAAATAAAGATCCAAGTTAACAAGAACAAGACACAGATCCACTTTGCTTATCTGACACTTGAGACATACTGTACTGCCTTCAGAGAATATGTGTGAATCATTCTAGATGTGTGTGTGCCAATACTGATATGTCTGTGGCGAGCCAACATCAGCCTGCCAATATGTTGGTCAGAGTCTGATATTTTTGTGTGTATAACTGCATATAAATCAGACACAAATTTGTCAGCAAAGCGCCCACGTGTGCTAAGTTATTTCTGTCTCTTAGTCTTACAGTATGTTTATCTGTACATGTTCACAGCATGTATTGTGTATACATACGTATAAGTCCCTCCTGCTGCAGGTCGGACAGGTGTCCCAGTGCGTCCAGGTATCTTTTGTCTCTATAGTCCCACCAGTGGAACTGAACGCAGTCCAGACTGTCCACCTGCATACGAGTCATGGAGCGCTGCAGCGCCTTCTCCACCACCTGCACACAGAGAGACACTTCAGCCCCTGTTTCTACTTTCAACAGTAAAATTGTCTGTGGCCCTTTAAAAATAAAAACATTAAAACCCACTTAACAAGCAGAGTTTCATTCAACCTTAAGGTCCAGATTCAGAAGTCTCTCTGCATACATCAACATGCATACACAATGCTGGACAATACCAAAGAACCAAAGAATAGTCCGACAGATTCTGGATTTTTGAGGCTGATACCGATATTGACATTTGGGAGTTTAAAAACCTGATAACAATATGAGCAGATAGTACATACAAACACATGGCATTTCTGTACTGCAATTTTTTGTTACTTATCGGCCGACATATACACCGATACCATTATATTGGATCTACATATTGGCTGATACATCGGTCTAGCTCTAGTGTCTAGCTCATGTGCATACATTTTCTATGTTGAGCTGAGTCTAAATCATTTAACATAAAAAGAAACAAGATCTTGGGTTGCTTATCTTTGTTTACTATTGATTTACCAGCATACTGTTGGTACAAATAAATCTTGTAAACTGTGCACAATTGCAACATACTGGAGCAATCACATTTAGTGCATATGAAACCACAAATAAAATCTGTAATTGAAACTCATTTTAATTGTTTTTCACAGTAAAGATCTCATAAAATAAAGGACATAGAGAGAATTACTCAACGCCAACAAAGAGCTCAAATTTCCTGAGATTTTTCTATGTAGCTTTACATTTGTTAAATAGACCAGTAAGGTGATGCCCTGGTTCTTTATAAAGACACACACTGCTCTCCAGTGGATAGAACTGTAAAACACAGCAGACCAATGTGAGTGTCACTCTTGGCTTTATCCATTTGTCAGTGGCTCACCTTGCTGTCCATCTGTCCAGGTCTTGGCACATATTTGGTCAGACTCTGCAGAGCTGGGATGTCATTCCCAGAGGATTTGCATTTCAGCTACAGATCAGACAAAGAGTCATAAAAACTAGAATTACAAACATTTGAATTGAGCTTTATCTTGTTTCTGTAGCTTACACTCATCTATTAGAGTCTATTTTTTACTGTTTTGTACTGCAAAACATTCTGTAAAGAAAAGTTTTTAAAAAGATGGAGATTTACAAAGTATCTGTTGATTAGCTAATCGTAACAGTGACAAAGAGCCTGGAAAGCATGTGTAATGAGATCAAATGTGAGACAGAGAGAAAAGCTGGTTGGATGAGAGAAGAGCTCTGCACGTTATTCCAGGTGAATGGCTGAGACCACGGTCGATACCATTAGACTGTCACAGCACATCAGCCACAAAAACTCTGATCTGAGCAACTCTGGCACCTCTGTGTGTGTGTGTGTGTGTGTGTGTGTGTGTGTGTGTGTGTGTGTGTGTGTAAAAGAAAGGCAGAGAAAGCATGAGGTATTTCTCATGCCTCTGTGAATACTTGTGTGTCTGCCGTGTGAGAGCATTTCTTAATGTGTGTGTATGAGTATCTGCAGCTCTGCGGAGAACACAGGCACTAACAGCTGGATGGAAAAATCAATAACCAGGCAGGACTGAGCTTACAGGAATATACAGAATGAATGACGACTGTGTCCATCACAATTCAGGAAATTCATTACTGGTTTATATGCAAACAAACATTTCAACTATTTCAACACTTTGAGTTTTTTCCACCAGCAGCTTGTTTTCTCTTTGAATATGTCTTCGTTACTTGCTTCTTTTCTGTCTTTTTCTTGTAAATGTCACACATACGCACAAACACACACACACTGGCCTCTGTGGAGCACTAACTTCAATCTACAACAGTACATCAGCGCCCTCTTGTGTTTTGAGCGGCTGGATCAACTTAAACTACATTCTCCGCAACTATCTCCAATCGTGCAAATTTTGATCACAGTGTAGCTGGTCAGTTACACGTCAATATGTGATGTTACGCTACATTTAGAAATAAGTTTCTTAAGTTGGGTAGAAACGTTGCATCTCCAAGTTGTGCATTGCAGCTGTGCATTTTCCAATGTATCTATTCGGTTTTATAAGTAGTGAAGGATTAATCCCATTTTTTAAAACATTAAAACAGAGAAAACCACATCAACCATCCACATCAGTTACTTTATAGTTTCCAGCAGTAATTATTTATAAAAAGTGAATAAAACTTCAGAATGGTAAAACTGTTTAACAGCTTTCATCCAAATATCACACTTGCTTATAAACGTTTTGAGACGTGTGTGTGTGTACCTGGCTGTTGAACTGTCCAAATATTTCCTCTGCAGGCCCATAAATGTCTGCCATGTCAAATGTGGTCAGACCAGCGTCTACGTAGGCCTGCATGGCCTCGACTGGAGAGACAAGAGGGAACATTTAAAGATAAAGTATATTATTATTAAACAGCACAGTTACAGTGAGAGTAGGTATAAAACAGTAGCATATACTGCTGGCATGGTGATTTGCTAAATCCCAATGTTGCACTTCTAACATGTACAAATTATTTAGTGTCTGTATAGATACTTTTGAAGACGTTTTAAATGTTTTCCTGACATTGTTCAACTCTTTTCGGGCTTTGTTACACTGTAAGACACTGCTTTACTGCCCCACCCTTGCACACTGGCAACTGAGGTTAAAAGAGAAAATGTACCTGGAGCTTGTCTCTTTTGACTAGAAATTGTTGAGAGTCTAGCAACATGGCCCTGGTGTAATTACCCATGACTTTCCATAGCCAGTGCAGTCCTTAAGCGAAAAATGTATTTCCTTTCTGTGTTTATACAATTGCTGTTCTAAACTGCCACACCCGGGTCTGACAAGGGTATAAAATCTAATTTGATACAGACTTTGTAGTCTTTATCAAATAATTACAGGTCTCATAAAGTACATCTGAAAAAGTTTAGAGGACATGTTTTCTGTTCCAAGCTAGTGATCCTGTCCACAGAGTTCCCAAAACACTGAGATGTTTTCAATTTGCCTGCAATACTTCTATGATATCTGAGTTAATGTTTACCTGCCACGGCTTTATCCACCGCTCCGTGCGCCCCAGACACCTGCCACATCCCGTTCAGAACGCGGCAGATCTCCAGACCTCCGGACAGTCTCACTTTGGGCACTGTGGACATCCTGCTGCCAGTGCCGGGGAAGAAGCTGCTACGAGCGGCCTGCGGTTTGAACACAGCCACACAATAACTTTATTTATTCCATCGTAGATAAACTGTAGAGCGTTGTCAGTCAATTTATGCATTAACCTGGTCGACACTGCAGGATATAAACATTAAAATCAGCTGATTAGAAACAACTTCCTTTATGTTTCCTACCACACGTGCACGAACCACTGCCGGCAAACCAAACTAAAGGGTCACTATAACATCAGACAGTTACAAAAGATTTTGCGTAAGTGCGTTACAAAAGCCAGGAGTGTTTCAACCAATAGCGGACTCTGTTTAGCCGGAAACAAACTTCGTCTTCTTTCTTCTTCTTCGTCTCCTTCAGCAGGTTGGCTGCTGGTTTCCTGCCCCCTACTGGATAAAAACTGCCACTTCTCTGGAGAAACACAAAACATCTGAACCTGTTTCTTTGCAGAACATGTGGTCATAGTGAGACACAGAGACATGATACAGTAAAAATTAATCTTTACTTTTCAGTTACATTCTACATATGTCTCTATTAGAAATGAATAGAGCACCATACACAGAGCTTTCCCTCCAGACAACATACTATAGCAGTCCCAATTTAAATTTCTCATCACTCCACTGTTCCCGCCTTCTTCTTCTTCTTCCTCTTCCTCCTCTTCTTCTTCTTGCCGGGTATACTATTGGCCTGTCCTTCTGCAGGTGCTGGTTTGTCCTCTGTCTCTGAAGCTTCAGACTCTTCTTCTGAAGCTGCAGGTCTCTTCTCACAGGTCGACGGGCCGTGTGGTGCCGCCTCCGGGTCACTGTGACAGAGCAGATGGCAAAAGTCAACTTGCTCATCTAATTTCAGCACACAATGGTTGTCCATCTGTATCAAAAGCTTCTCTAAAAATGAGTAAAATTCCATTTGTAAAAATAGTTTGTGCTCATAAAGTTTTGTGATATTTAATTGTGAGTAAAAAATATTGTGACTACAGTCCTGTTCCACGAGACTAGTGGTCCGAAGGAACCTTTAACAAAAGATACATTCAACTCTTTACAGGCTGAACTGTCTCCATTTATTTTATTTTGTTTATTTATTTATATATTTATTTTTTGTGTCTCCATTTATTGTGACAGGATGATGGCTGAAGCATAGATGTAGAAGTAGAAATCATACACCAAAAACAAATAACCAAATAGCAATTAAATCAGAGTTGAATGTGAATGAATGCACGAAATGTGTAGTCTAGATATTTCAATTTTACAAATTACAGACATTAAAACAGCATTATAATTTACAGATGTGACGCATTTTACATGTAGATAAAATAATTGATTGGATGTCCCTTGGAATTACTAATCCTGAGCAAACAGGACTTTTAATTACAGTATTTTTAAAATCATTACAATAGGATTTAAAACATCATTATACAATAAGAACTTTACATGACACCCCAGTACTTACCTTATCTGAACCACTGGCTCCTGCTTCTTATTCCCAGCCTCACTGTGTTTCTCCAGCAGAGCCACAAAGAAGCCGTGTGTGCGGGTCTTGGTGGTGCTGGCACGCAGACACTGAGTGAGCGGCTCCAGGCCTCGTTCAGGCCACTGAGAAAGCAGAGGAACCAACCTGGGGGAGAAAACACAAACACGTTCAGGGACCAGCTCCATTGAAATTGATTTCTGAAGTCCAGCAGTGATATCTGCACGTTCAGGGACTGATAGCTGATTCCATGTCTGCAAACTGGCCCAGTGTTTCACTCAGAATTATATTAAAGGCAGAGTGCAGAGTCAGAAAAACATTTAGATCTTTATGAAACTTATGTTTTAATTGTAGTTTTAAAGACTGTTTTATGACAGTGCTGCTTAACTAACAAAGGAGCGAAGCATAGGTTTTATTGTTGTCTTTTTTTAGTTTCCTTCATCACTTGTAGATACTATAGTGGCAGACAAAATTCTCATGATATACTTCTGTACTTTTTTGTATTTCAAGAGCAGCGAGGGAGCTCCAAATGGATTATAGAAATCAGAGCTAATTTATTTATCTAACAAATATCAATATATGAATAAAATTTCCACCTGGCCCATCTGCACTGAATTGACCAATATGTGGAGTCTGGACCCATTGAGCAAACCTGAGTCTGAACAGTCATAGATAAGACAACAGTGTTTCCCCAATGATTTTTTCTTGGCATGGTGGAGGAGCTGCTGAAACATTATGTAAGGCTGAAATTCTTTCTTGGAAACAGACCAAATTCAAGTCAAGTGAAGGATGCAAATGCACCAAGTTACATCACCCAGACAGCCAATACTAAAAGAGAATACTGGAAAAAGCACAAATGCTCAAATATTTACAGATATAAAATCATCAACAGGTTAATTTTATTTTGTGAAAGTGGACTGTTGCTACCTGAAGCCAGGGTTCTGCTGCAGACAGGCGGTTACGACTTCCTCGTTTTCCTGGCTGTGGATGGAGCAGGTGGAGTAGACCAGGCGCTTCAGGCGAGGGAACCTGAGGCCGTGGTTCAGGCACCGCAGCTGGAAGGAGGCCAAGGAGGCCAGACGAGCCTGATCCTTCTCCTGGTCAGCAGAGGAGGCACTGTCCCGGAGACACACCATACCTGGACCCCACACACAGATTAAAGAAATTATATTTAAATCCTAATTTGTTTGTGTATAGGCACACTAGTATTCTGGTTTCTTATGATCAGATTTTTGAAGAATCTTGTTTACTTGCTTCCACATGTAAACTACATACACTGGTTAGAGAAATGCAGACAAACCCTACGTTGTGTCAGGTTGTGAGAAGCATGAATATGCTAGTGGGGATATTGAGAAGGAAAGTGATATGTAAACAGGTGTCTGATCACAGCACACCTGCTTCTTTGACTTGAATTACACTTAGAGAAACAACTAATATGATAATAAGATAAGTATAAGATAAGTAAGATAAGTAATATTATGATCAACATTTTCATAGACGCGAAAGCCCGACAAAGTGGATGAAACATTATCAAAACAGCATCACTTGTCTCTCATTATGGGCAATAAAATGAAGAAGTCAAATACACAAGAGAGCGTAAAGTACAAGCCATACACAACTGGTGACATAACTCGATCAGTACAATTCAGTCAGGACACTCGTCCCAAGTTTTTAACCATTTATTGCATTTATCTGCATATTTCTCTTTTGCTCTGTGTGCGTGTGTTTGCCGATATCTAATCATGAGAAGCCGCAACAGATTTTAATTTTTGGGAGCACTAATGCTTCCAACTTTCAGCATGTTGATTCTCTCTAAGCCTTTTGAAAGCCCCAATTTACCACTGCGATTTACATGGAAACCACTGATGCAGCAATAACCAGTGGTGGAAGAAGTACTCAGATCCCTTGCTTCAGTAGAAGTACCAATAAAGCGTAATATGAAAAAGACATTACGAGTTAAAAGTCATACATTTTAGTTAAAAGTACAGAAATATTACCAGAAAAATACACTTACAGTATTAAAGGTAGAAAAATGTCCCCTGTGACTAATAGATTAGTATATGACATTGGATGCAACGTGTATTATTTATCTACTTTAGATACTGTCAGGTAGTTTTTTCTAACCTATGCTTTTTTTGTCAAACATTGGTTAATTTTACCTCTCTGGGCATCAGACAGTTATTTAAATAAAACCATGTGAGAAGTTCAGAGGGGAAATGTCTCTTTGGTGGAACTGCTAACATCGCAGACATCTGAAATGTGACAAGGAGACTGATTTTTTTGTAAGGAAACACACGCCAAAAAGATCTTTAGCAATTCATTGTATTTTATAAACTTATTGTATGTTTTTTTTCAAATTAAATCTTAATCTGGAAAGTAACTACTACTACTATGACACTATAGTCACATGTTCCATTGGCTCACTGAGATGTCAAGGACTCAGAGGTCTACCTGTAGGGACAGCAGACAGGTGTTGATCAGAAACCTGAATAACACCATAATTATGTACACACAGAGATACTCAACCTGATCCGCTGCAGGATGGATCCAGCAGGATATACTCAACATCTTTATACTGTGGGCTGTCAGGGTCCACTTTCAGGAAGTCCTGGTTGGCCAGCTGCTGACAGGTGACCCCAGCTCGGAGCAGGAGAGTTGACATAGTGGCCAGACGCTTGGCATCCAGATCGAAGGCAAACAGCCTGCCCTTGTTCTTCATGATGGCTGCCAGGTGGCTGGACTTGTTGCCGGGGGCCGCGCAGGCATCAATGAGATGGCTGCCAGGTGGAGGGTTGAGGACATAGGCAGGGAGGCAGCTGGCTTTGTCCTGCAGAATGATGTGCCCGGCCTTGTAAAGGAAGTGCTCATGGAAGTCAGTTTTAGGAGAGAAGACCAGCAGCTCTGGCAGGTGCAGGTCCCTCACAAAGTCTCTCTCCTTTAGGGTCAAGTCATCCAGCCTGGACGCCTGTCCCATGTAGAAGAAGCCATCCCTCTTCAGGTAGTCCACAGTATCCTCCACCGTGGTCTTCAAGGTGTTCACGCGCGCATACCTAGGCAGCTGGGCCCCGACGAGCCGCTGGACGCTGGCCGGGAGTAGGTCTTCATTTCTGCTGACCCTCTGCTTCACCTTCATGCGGGCCAGCACCGCCTGCAGCCTGGAGCGATGCTTCATCATCATGGCCTTCCAGGAGCCGCCGCACTTCAGCCCCTGGCCCATCAGCAGGTCGTACACCAGCACCTGGGCCAGGTGCATCTTCAGCTTGGTCTGTTTGAGCAGCTTGGTGGACTCGATGATCTCCTCCAGGATGGACGAAAACTTCTGGGTCTCGCAAACCAGAGCGAACAGCTGCTTGATGTTCGCAAATTTGCTGTCGTAAACCAGAGTTTTCAAAGCGCCCTGCTTCCTCTCGGCTTTCTCCAGGATCTCAGCGGCTTTCACGTAGAGAGCCATGGCGAAAACCAACTTTTAGCTAACTTAGCTAACAGGCCGGACTACTAGTTTGTCAGCAACTCGGAAGGGGTTTTACTTTGGACAACCGACCTGACACTTTCCTCGACCTGCCGAAGCTTCCTCCTCTCTGAACAGGGAACGACACGCGTGTTTGTTTTTCTCATTCGGGTTTTACAAAAGCAGCTTCTTGCTTACTTTCCCACCATGCACATGGCAGACGAAGGGTTATGACTCCGGAAGTACAAACTGACGCTGTTTTCGTCTGACGTAGGAGGTCTGTCCAGCCAATCACTGATGACAACTGAAAAACAATAATATTAAGGCACTTTACTGTCCTTTTACCAAAAAGTCTCTCTAAAACACATCTTATTTGTTATACACGACATAGTCACAGTCATTTTCTAAACATTAATAAAATGTTTGAATGTGCATGTGAAAATTGTAAGCCACAGATACAGGAAGCTATAAAGAAAAATAACTTTATTCTTTAGTACAAGTACATTCTCTGGATATTTCCATGTTGAAACACAAGAGGTCAAAAGATTCAAGTTCACGCCGGTATCATCGATCATCCCTGCAATAAGATCAGTTAGCTGTCATTCAATGTGAACTGTAGTTTGTTTAAAAGCCTTTTAAAGCTGAGGTATCTTTCAATTTACTGCCAAGTGACCCAACACACAGTCCGTCAGCACTTGTGTACAGCATACAAAACAAATACATTACAAAAAAGAAAAAAAAGGAAGAGAATTAGCTTACAAAAATGTATTGTGCATTTTCTCGCACTTCTCAAGTTTGACTGAAGTGACCGGTTGGTGTATATTGTTTTTGGAATACAGTTCAGCTACTTTGTGTGATGGGCAGCTGCCTTTCACTCTGTGGGCATCTGAAACCACTACCCACAGAGAAATGACAACAGTGTGAGCTCTATGATGGTGGTCTGCTGTTTGCCATTGTGCTGCATCTCGTTATTTCAACAAAAGAGATATTCTGAGTAAATTGCCCTCGTTTTCAATATACTTTTAATATAATTTGCTGCTGTTGACTACTACTGCAAGGTAGAAATGGTGTTAAATTCAGTTAGTTTAATCTAATGTTCAAATAAATTTAATTGAACGGGATGGTGTCAGTTTGGTGTGCAAGAACAATTCATAGCAAGTAACGGTGCTGAGTTTCTGTTTAACGCAAAGTGACAAGTATGGAGAAGCAAGTGTGTGGGTTCTTTGACAATTGCATCTGGCTATTCTGTCCTCCACCCACTTCACCAATTAGTGTTTAGTGACCCCGCTGGACTTTTTAACAGTCTTTGTCTTTAAAGAGTTTTTGTATAGAAGCAGTCTCTCTGTGGTGTGAGGTGGCAGGCGGTTCCTCTTGGCTCTGACAATACACGCCGCCATCGGACACAGCCGGTCAAAGCCCCCTGAGGTGGCCGGTACTGCCAGCAGCTTCTTGGCGATTTCCTGGAGCTGGGGGAATCGAGTAGCAGATTTCCAGTACAACAAACTGGAGTTGCTTTCCCATAGTGGTTCTGACAGATACACATCAAGCTCTGATGTCTTTATGGTCTTTGCAGGTGGCTGAAGGAAGTTAAAGATGGACTTCCGCTTGAGGTCGTTTCCACTGACTCCGTCGCAGTTGTTGTCGTCTGAGCTGCCACCAGATGCTTCCATCGGTGTGTTGGCTTGGCTCTCCTCTTCACCATCCGGTTCCTTTTTCAACTCCTTGCTTGTTTGGTCTTTATCTGCTTCTACAGAGGGAGATGCTGAGGCCTCCATGCTTCCTAATGTGGCTTCCACGATGGTGCGAGCCTGTTTCTTTGACGGAGGCGTTAGGAAACCTGTCTGGTCCTCCAGTTTGGCATCAGAAAACGGCTGGAAAAAAATGTTGAAGCCAGGGTGAGATTTCTGATTCTGAGTGTAGATAGGTGTGATATGTATTGTTTTCTTTGATGTACTAACAGAGATGTAACACAATATAAACAGAGCTCAACAGAAATTAATATAAAATTGCTGTAAGATGTCATTTGATACAATTTTGAAGCCCACCTTTGAAGCTTTCAGTTCATCAGCTCTGCGGATGCAAAATGGCAAAGCGTGACGAAACAGCCACAATCCTAATTCAGTACCTGCAGTTTGATCCTGGGGTCAAGCACAGCAGCTAGTATCATGTCCTTCTGGTGAATCAGGAACTGGAAGTGTGTGTGGAGGCCTGTGCGCAGGGCCTTGTTGAAGTGGGTGTAGTTGGTGACAAGGCTCTCCAAGGTCTTATCAAGGCCAATGAGGGAAGGTATGATGAAAGAGATGGTCACTCTGTTTCCTTGCAGGACCTGGGTTAGAAGAGACAAAAAGCAGATGATATCACATAATCTTCAACCAACAAGACCACAATACTATACTACTGTATTTCCATACATGTATACAATATGTCTAAGGGGTTTACAGAGAAAAATAAGTCGCTAATCCTTGAATCCAGGCTCAATGTACAACTGAAAAATTATGACATTCGTGCTGCAACATTAATGAATTCATCATAATGTTTTTGTTTGCCCTGTCTCAGTAATTCAAAGTGCCCTATTCAGAACAAATGTCTGTCACAGCGGTATAAGTTTTGTTTAAGAACATGTAGCACAATGCTATTTTAGGCTGACATTGCCTAAAATGCATAAGTATTTAAGATGGTGGTAATTTCATGTATGTTAGGTGAAAGCTTAAGCTAATTACTTGTTTAATTGCCACAATAAATGTCAGAAAAACGTCAGAAAAACAAGAAAATTAGGAAATTCCAGTATAAATAGGAGAGGTTTGGTGTCCAAAAAGCTCAAAACATATTAAGGGTTTAAACAATAACCCTCATATTCCCAAGTAATATTGCAACTCTCTTTTACCTGCAAGGCCTCCTCAAAGGGCTCAAGGAGACCCAGGATGTCAATCACTTGCTCCCTCTTGACCATGACCAGAGGCGGGGCACTGGCTGTGTTGTTAGCCTCTATGCGAGCCCGGGCTAAGAGAGTCATGATGGTGCTCCAGACAGACTCCTGTATCATGCGGCGTAAAGATAGCATCATGGAGTTCCAGCGGCAGTTGCTGGAGGAAGGGCACAGGGACACATTGCACTCCTTCAACAAAACCTAAACAATAAAATGATACAAAATGGTCATGTTAAAACAATTCAGGAAAGAAATATTTGATCTATTTAAATTTCTGTTGCCTTATAAAAACTGACAAAACTTGTATTGTCAGACATCAATAAAACAATTTATATATGTATAACTGTGATGTTAATTAGCTGTCCCACCGCAAGTAGCACAGTGTCACTGTAGCCAAAACTTTAAGTTTAATTTGTGAGCTCACAAAAAATCCTCTAAATAATCAATACAGCTGATGTCAGTTAACTAGAAGAAGGTTGGGGATGAAGATGTCGTATTTCTTCTTAATAAAGTCTGGTGTGTGTCTGCACACAAGGACAAAACTCTCTCATGTGCAAGCTTGGAGACTTTTTCATAAAACATTCTGACCAAACCTTGATGTTTCAGGACACTGAATTTGAAAGGGTTAATAATCATTAAAGCAAGACATCCTGGATTTGCTGCCTCATCTCTAGATGTAAAATCTAAAAATCTATTTTTAAAAGTGTAAAATACACTTG
>NTHP01000023.1:1315882-1345497 GCA_003416845.1 Oplegnathus fasciatus
TACTCATGAATGACCTGAAGCCGGCACCTTCAACAAAACTGTGGAGAACAAAGTGAAGATACATTGGCACTGTGCATTGTCAAATGATGTGTGTGATCTAGATTGGCGATTGGATGTTTTATTTGGATGTCCATTTGGCTGACATACAGAATAGACAACTAGCCTTCTGTTGCAGTAATTCAACAACTACACAAAAGTAGTTGCTTCAAAGTCTGGTGGCACATTATCCAGGGAGGGCAGACACATGAGAGTATTTCTTTGACTTGGGGATGAACAAACTTGGGTGTTTTGACAACTTTGAACAACAACAGCCATCAGCCACTAGCACTACAAGTCACCTGAGTGGCAGCATGTCTTCAGCGATCATCCTCAGTGCTGCATCTGTAAACTTTTTCTGGTCCATCGGCGCGGCTGCTGGTGCAGTGCCTGAGCTGGAGCTTGGACTGGAACTTGAACTGGGGGGCAAGGAGGGACTGGGGGATGTTAAAGGCTGTGGAAGAGGAACAGCCGTCTTCCGCTTGACTTTCTGCTTCTTCTCTTTCTCTGGCCTGACCTGCAGCAAAGAGTAGGAGAGTGAAACTAAGCTTGCCAGTTGGGGACATCATGGAAGAAAATACAAAAACATTTTAGGATTTTTTCTATGACAGTCACACATCCAAGGCCACATCTAAAAATCAACAGCTGACACTGAAACTGAAACTAACGTAGTTCTGTGACATTTGAGTGTTTCTCTTTAGATTAAAGATTACAAGCAAACACAGCTGAGTCATAACAGAAAATCATCTATAGCAAGCTCACCACTTCAGGAGTTACTGGTTCAGTGTCTAATACAACGTCACACTTGAAGTCCACCTGTAACACATATAACAACATATGTGAAAGCAAAATAGTATCTCTGCTGCACAATATCATAAATAACACCAAAGGTTTTATTTTTCTTTCATAGCCTGACTAGCAGCCCACATAAGGATTAGATAATATATTAGCAACAAACAATTTACCTGCTACAAATTGACCATTTTTTATTCATTTATAATCTATTCAAATTTGCTCACTAAGAAATCAAGTATCAATAATTTGTAAAAATGGTTAAAATCGGTAAAAGCTGAAAACGATACAGTATGTGCTAAACTCAATAAGTACTGTACCTCTCCTTCCACAAACTGTTGAATATCAAGGGAAATACTGTCAGCATCGTCTTTGTACAAGCCCAACTCTGCTTTACGTTTGATGGTGGAGTTCCAGTGATTTTTCACAGAATTGTCTGTCCTGCAAGAGGAATTGAAAATGTACATTGTAAAAGTTTACATTGCTGTGTCATCCCTGGTTAAAACAGGCTGATACGTGTATACATATTCATTGTTAGAGGGAGCCTGAGAATTAAGAACTTCATTTGCCAGTGACTGCTTCACTGTGATTGTTAAGCACATGACAATAAAGAATTTTAATTTTGTTACGTTCGCCCGCTTATTTTAAGAATAACAACCAAATACTGCATTTGACTTCCCACCATCCACCTTGTTAAATTTCAGCAAATCAATCACAGCTAACAGACCCACCTTCCAGGGACCAGCTTGGCAATCTCAGCCCACCGGTTTCCCAGAATGGAGTGGGCTTTGTAGATGATGAGGTCTTCTTCATTGGTCCAGGAGCTCTTTTTAACCAGTGGGTCGAGGTGGTTGTGCCAGCGCTCACGACACTGTTTCCCCAACCGCCCCTTCAGGTTCCTGGCAATCATACTCCAGTGTTTGGTGCCGTACTTGGCCACCAGCTCTACTATCTGTCCAGAGCAAATAAACAGGTAAACACAGGAGCACAAAGTGAGATAAGACAATATTAACTACAAACTGTGTTTAAAGATGTAGTCTATGATTCTAATCCAAAACAGTTTTCGTCAAATTCAGTGAATGTCTCCTCGTGGTCCACTAGCTTTCCGTTCTGTGTGTGTGTGCTGGAAAAAAAGGTCCGGTGTTCATACACAGCCCTGGCTCTGTAAACGGGAAACAAACAGAGCGACTCAGGTAAAGCCACCAACCCAGGTCGTCAAATACCGACGCTTTAGACGCGTTTCCACTAAACTCTTCAGTATAATATGTCACAGCTCATGCTTGTGCACAGGACAAACTAATGCTATGCGTTACTCGCGAGAGTTTGAAGGAGCACTGAGGGGAGAGGTGTATTTGTTTTGCTGTTGAGTTGAAATATCAACAAGCTTTCTCCAGAATCACAGACTACACCTTTAAGCCAAATCTGTATCAGATGTTTGGTGTAATTTCTCCACCTTTTCATCTTCCTCTCTGGACCAGAAGCCCTTGACTAAATCAGGATCAAGGTGCTTTTTCCAGCGGTGCATACACTGGAATTCTGTCCGCCCCTGTCAAAGCAAAAGTAAATGTCTTTACTTCTTTTTCTTTAAACACATTGTTTGAAGAAGAAGAGTTGCATTATCCAATATGAATATAATTAAACAGATATAGAGATATTAGTTAGCATTCAGAGATTTGCATTTTATAACATGACAATGACATGACAGACACAATGTTGCAAGCCCTCTGGCTTTCTTCTGTTTTATTAAACTTTAAAAGTTTACATTGCTGATTAATTCATTCTCCATTGATTTAGCTTCTGCTGTGTACTTACCGGTAAAAAACTGGCAATGGTTTTCCAATCTTTTTTCCCAAAGTTGCTGATCAGGATTTTGAGATTTTCATCCTGTACACAAGAAGACATCAGTTCAGATACAGTATAATTTAATGTGAGCTTTAAGGTCAGCTTTCAGGTATGAGTTATCATGAACAGTTTGTTACTTTTGACATTAGCTAACGAACCAACCAATCAACAGAAACCTACGTGACAACATTTCTTAAGCATGTGTTCAGTTGGTTCTTCTTGCTAGCATGCAGAATTACATTCTAGTAACTGACACTAATGTAATAAACTACTTGAAAGTAATTATAGTGTGTCATCAGATGAATGTCTGAAATATAGGGTGTTGCAAGGACAACAGTTGTTGAAAGTCTTCTTTTCACTCACCTCTTCCTGAGTCCATTTGACTTTACACTTGGTACCATCCTTTTTCTCTGCTGTGTCCGAGTCAGTGTCAATGCACATATTACTATCCCCTTCTTCCTCCATGCTGCAACCACACAGATATATAGAGATTATTCAAAGTCCAAAAACCCACTAGATGATGATTAGTCATATTGGCATACAAAATGTACATTGATATCAATATATAATATGGTTGATATGGACTTTATAATGGTGCTGTTGAGTTCTTTTAAGGTAATTTTTAGCATTCAAACACTTAAAACAAAATTCCATTCAATGTTACTGCACTGGTAACACTCTCTTAATTAAATATGTTTCAATGCTGCATTTAAACTTGCCCCAATTCTAAAACACTATTAGAATACCACTGCTGATTCAATGGCAGATTAAAACACAAATTGTACGCCACTTAAAAGTTGCTCTCTACAACAGACTCCACAACGCCACCACTAACATTTTATATAACTTGCAAGTTAGCATCGAAGTCTAATGGTAAAAGCAACAATGCAGATACTAGACAGGAGGAACCCAGAATGAAGCACACAAGTATTGGCAGATATTCAGCGGCCACTTTGTTAATTAGCTAACGTTACACCTGTAAAATCTAATGCAATCCAATACAACAGCTCTGCCATAAAATCTACCTTTACAAAGACAATGATGTTCTGAGAGGTATTAATTTAAATGTATGATTATTAATGAGTAATGTAGTTGCAATGGTGTTGAAGTGGACTACATTATATTGCGAGGCGTTTCTAATATTTTTTCTCACCCCATTCGCAAACATGAGGAGGGACGACTATTAGAAACACATGGAGTCCAGTTTTAGTCCTGTTATTTACCAATGAGAAATCATTTGAAACCTTCTGTGCTCAAAGAGATAACGTTAGATATGTTGACAACTGTTGAAGAGTAGAAAAACAAAGTTGGCCCAACTGTTCTGTAAACAGCTAAGAAATGCAAACTTGCATGTTTAACATAGAAGATACAAGCTAGCTATAACTACAGTGTCACTTAACTAACTTGTAACCGATTCCTTGTGTACAAAGCCTATGTATATCACTTTCCCTCCCTACCTACCCACAGCAGCGAGCTAGCTTAACTGCCCAAAGGCTTGAGATAGCTTAGTAGCTAACATTAGCTGCTGCAAACCAAACGAGTTAACTAACTTAACATAAATGTGAAGTGTTCCGCTATATATCCAAACAGCAACTCTCAAGACATAATTGTTGCGATTAATTACTCAAAAATTTTTGACAAACGAATTAACTTAACCTACATTCAAACTTGGCTGCCACTTCAAGCTAGCTAACTTGGCTAGCAGGTCCCCTGAACACGCTTGAGGAAACGTTGACTGTTATTTCGAAAGTAGAGCGCCTCCAGCGGCGCATGTGTGCAAATGTAACAAACCTGCCCACCTGGCATCATTTTTATCAGCGAAAAAGAGGTGTTTGTGATCATTTCGATATTAGTGACTGTAATGGGTAAAGTCAACTGACATGACAGTAAGGAGAACACAGAAATGCCTAGCTTACCTAAACTTCAGATTGTGCAACTGCTTCTGGAACACAGCCGGGTCCAGCTTTTCCAGCTCGCTACCACGAAACAACAGAACAACGGCTTTTAAACGGACATGAGGGAGAGGAAACAACCGTCTCACTCACGCTGTCATACACACAACAAAGCCAGGCAACCACTTGTTTTACAGCCGTAACGATGATTGCATTTAAATTATTACCGCTGTGAGGTATTTCCATCCTGAGCATAGCTCAAACACACACACTTTTTTGCAAATAAGGCAAACGGTCACATCCACGAACGTTATTGTTTCCCACACTTACCCGCGTGACATCCCTCCTCTGTCTCTCCAGTCTCTGCTTGATATGCAGACTGGAGCTCTCAACTGCTAACGTTAGCTGGAATAGTTTAACAGCAACTGAAACAAACGGTCTTTTCAGGAATACATAAAAGCTCGAATGACATACGCTGAATGAAGTGTCTGTTGATTACTGAATTACAGAAACAGTAAAGGTACTCGTGGTGCTGTAGCAATAGAAATTTACCCGGGACTGAAAGTCAGAGGTCTGTTCAAGAACACCAGTGCCACAGCCACGCACACTCCCCGGAAACAATCCATGTGAGTGACGGTTTCAACCGACGCTAACGGCTAACGGCTGCTGTAGCGCAGACGTTGACTGGTTACTCTGCATTCAGGGGTTTTCCATCCAACATTAAGGTTAACAAATCTGTTTCAAACACTAATCAGTCTCTATATCAAACATTCGTGAACGTTGTATTAACTCTTCTGTAAGGACAACACTAATATTACTTAAACTAAATTAACCACTTCACAAATTCACTGGAGGGTCACTTATTTCTGCTAGGCTATATGCTAAGTAGCTAAGCATTGCTCAGACTTTATTTTGAGTTTTAATTATCTCCATGTCTCTCCACATATCAATTATGGCATGCTGACTCACAACAAACTATGTATAAAAAGAGGCAATCTATCTAGAGTTTTAAATTTGAAGTGGTGGCGCAGCTAAAAAAAAAAGTCATTTTAAGAAATGACACGGAATACTCTTAACTTTTTTTGAATTAATACCAGAAAATACCAACATATCAATATTATAACAGTATTTTACCATATTTTTTTGTCCATTTTAACACTCACAAATTATAATCACAACATAGTGTCGAAATAACAACAAAGTAATGTTTGTTTTAATCTGATCCATGTGAGCATCATTTAATGTATTTCAGCCTAATTTCTGTCTTCCCCAATATTCTGTCAAAGGGCACTGTTATTTTGTCACATGTATGCACATGTAGGCCTGGCAGTGTTTTGTGTCAGAATTCATAGCATGTTCATTTTTCGCGTCTGTGTGTGGGTGTGTGTATACCTGTATGAAGTCACAGATGCAAGGTAAGCTGTACAGCCTTGTTCATTTTTCCTGTTTCAATGTCATCCCTGCTCTCTTCAACAGTGTTGCTAAGCAACTGTTGGTTCCTCACAGTTGCTTAAACCAATGTGCTTCCAACACACTATGGCCCTTTCTATGAGAGAAAGGAACATAATTTGAATGATTATTTCTGACACAGTATTTGCACCTTAACGTTGCATCAAAACTTTTTATCTTTTCCCAAAACTAGTACATTTATTCCCACACAATGGTACTGTAGTGAAAATGTGGGAAATTACACACTATATGTTACACACAATCGTGCACAATGTGTGTGTTACACAGCCTTGACTTCTGTTTGTATTTTTGTGCATTAAATTCCATCAATGAGTTAATCACCCTGATCATTTATTGTGCTTCTTATTTTCACCACTAAGTGGGGCAGTTGTACAGCAATGCAGATGGTGAGCTGTTAATAAGGTCACATCTCCCCACCTGTCTATTTTCTTCCCACAGGTGAACTGGTTTGTCTGCTAGGATTAATAATTGATCACGTTGGAACATTGAAATTGATAAGTTTCTGCTGGTTATACTGTACATACAGTATGTTCCAGCATACAGGATGTTGTCAGTCTGCCCTTACATCCTCCTATCTGAAAGAGGTTAGTATAAGCATTATGACATTTTGATAAGTTGTCATTTTTAATTCTCACGTGCAATCTCCCAAACAATTTATCATTTGTCTTACCTCCTACTATTATATACATAAATGTGCTGTTGATGCCCATTCTGCCCATTTTTAATTAATGGGTAATTGATAATGATTAAAATGATTCCATGTGATATGGATGATCGCTGTTTGTAATTCTTTTTAACCTTTTTGTACACAGTGACACACATTCACACCTGGAAGCTGCCCAGTACAACCACAGCTGGGGGTTAAGGGCCTTGCTCAAGGGCACCTCAGTGGCGATAACAAGGGCAGGGAAGCGCTGCTCTTTCACGTTCCCCACTCAAAGTCCACTTCCCTCACCTTTAGGCAACCACTGCCCCTAAATGTACTCTTTCATCTTTTTCTTGCATTCTTCTCTCTCTCCTGTAAGCCTTTTTCGCAGAAGACATTTTTACAAGTCACAGTAGGAAAAGTACAGATGTAAATAATAAAATTGATGATGACTGAATTACATTTAGCTGCTTCAGTCGAGCTTCTTGTCTCCATCCAACTTTCTCCTCCCTCTTTTGCATTCCTCTTCTAGCATACCTGTGTTTGGTGGTGTGGATCTAATGGAAATAAATCTCCAGATTACCAGTATTGTTTGCTTCAGACACCAGTGAGGGATACAATAACAAGAACACCTGTACAATGTCACTCAATCCAATCCAGTTCAACATCCACATCAGCAAGAATGTTTGAGGCTTACTGTAGGTTGTGGATAACATTATCTTGTAAGCTTTTGTTCACCTTTTTATACAGACACATTCAGCTACTATGTCACTATAGTATGTTGTGTGTAAAATAGATGTGTAATAGTTTGTTTATTGTGACTTAAAGTGTTTGAGCTGTCATAAATGATGTGTTCCTTGCTGATGAATCAGAGTGGGCAAACATTAATCATTCATGACAGTGATTACTAGCATGATATTTGCAGAGCTGAAGTGTGAAACATGTTTGTGTAATGAAACAAGTTTGGTGCCAAACAGACTTTGAGCGATTGTGTCCTCACCCTCTAGTCTGCATGTTGCCTCCCTTAAGTTGCACAATATTCTCTGTCAGATCCTTATGGATCTGTCACCTTCCTGTTTTGTGAGAGTTGTGTGCTTGTAAATCAAGGGACAGGGAAATGTATTTCAAATGATGAAGTACTGATTCCACATAGAACAAAGACACATACAAATGACACAAATACATTTACTGATGCACAGTATGTGTCACACATGCTCACAGATTTAGCCTATATTATTACTCATGCCAAAAGATAATGCAGCTAAACACACACAAAAACACACATACCTGTGCAAGCAGCAACGTGTTGAACTGCTGCACTCTTGTACATAAAATTAACAACATTGTTACCTGCTGAGTGTGTATTTGTTTGTTTTGTGTTCAGTAATCCCACTAGGTTCTGTTGGCACTATACACGGATGAATACAGTTTAATGACACTTTTGGTAATGCACACATACACACACACTGTATACCAAACTATCAGTACATCATGGTTGGAAGACCACTGCTTTAAGGGCGGTAAGAGGAACTGATGTGATTGGCCATGATTGCTGACAACAAAGTAGCAATAATATCCACTGGGCATCACAAACTCATACGATCAGACAAATTTTAATCAAGTACAGAATAAATCAATATCTGAACATTTATTTGGAAGTGAAAAGGTAGAAGTGATTTCAATAAGGGGTGGAAGAAATAATCAGATCTTTCACTTTGGAAAAGTAATGATACAACAATGTCAAGAGACTCTGTGACAAGTAAAAGTCCTTCATTCCAAATGTTACTTAAGTTGAAGTACAAAAGCATTATCAGCAAAATTAAGTTAGCCATTATGCCAAATGGCCTCTTTCATAGTGTTACGTACATTATAGGATTATCACTGATACATTAATGTGTGTGTTTTTACTGGTCCAGGTGGAACTGGTTCGAACTTCTTTATATAATGTTGGGCTGTTTAATCTGCAAAAACTTCAATCTTACAAAGACATCTCTGTAATTGAGTCCTAAAAACCTTATTTTGCAGTGCAGTAAGAATATTCAAACCTGTTTTTAATTCAAATCAACTTGTTTAAAACATGTTCTCAAAATGAGAGTCTGTATCTTGAAACAAGAAAGAATAAGGCAGGTTGAGACAAAAGAGTTAGAAGAAGAAGAAGTTGATTTATAGAAAATTCTTGATTTTCAGGTTGAAATATTTCTACTACATGGCAAGTTCTTTTCACTTTTTATAAGAAAATCAAATTTACGGGCTCAATTCCAGACTAAAAAGACTCGATAAAAAGGAGATCTATTTTCACTGTACCATGCATCCTGCTTTAGAAGCTAGTAACTAGCTGTCAAATAAATGTAGTAGAGTAGAAGTATAAAGTAGTAGACAATGGAAATACTCAAGTAAAGTTCGAGTACCTCAAAACAGCACTGAAGTACAGTACTTGAGTAAATGTACTTAAGTTACTTTCCACCACTAGCAATGACTGAACTGTGCTTGTTTAAAACCTGTCTTGTGTTTATGATGCCACATGCACTTCCTCTTTATGTTTAGCTATTGAGTAAAATATCATAACCACAAGGAAGTAAGGACAAAGCAATGAAAATAAGACTCACTAAGGACTCAATTAGGTTGTACTAATACAGAACTTTCATTCAAGATTTCAGACTAGTAATGGTCCACTGAAACCTTTAGTAATAAACTAAAGTTTATTAAACTAATAAACTAGAGTAAGAAACTCACTTACTACATTTGGCTAACAGTTCCTTAAGACTGGGTCAGGCAGGTTTCACCCACAAATCCATCTACTAAAGTGATATCTTCACCCCCATCATATAAGCTGTGGGCAACACCCAATATCTCATTTAATATATAGCCAATAATGGCTTAATACACTTATCTAAACTTACCATGTAAATTAATAGTCTACCAATAATCTCAGCAAAATTCACTCAGGTCATCACTAAGGAGTAGTGATTTTTGATAACATTTCCAACATTTACAAGCTGGTCACTGATTGCCAAAAACATTGTCTCTGTTATGCACACATGTTAAATGGCTCATCCAAAAGAACATGTGAATGTTTTGACAGCTGTTTGATTTATTAACAAGTTTTCTATGTACACACACACACACACACACACACACACACACACACACACACACACACAGTCTTGGATTTTTGCTTCCGTTGGCGTCAGCCCACTATGACGCTGCTGCTGGCGGCGTGACCTGACAGTCTTTAACGTCAGCCTCTCTGTTTACAGGATCAGTCAGGGAATAACAACTTGGCACGCAGGGTTACAGTTTTAGAAGGCAAATGGCGAACAAGGAGGGTCAGAGCAGCATTTGTCAGGGTGATTTTCCATTAATGATTTAGTCCATTTAGAGGAAGAAATTACAGCTATCTTTTAAGGACATAAATGGTGTGTATTTGGTGTCATAGAAGTTTAAGGAGGTAAATAGGAATATGCTATATTCAGGAATTGGAAGAGAAGAGCTGCTTTAATATTGGATGTACAAACAAGACTTGAAGTATATATCTAAATGAGATAATACAAATAAAATGCAAGGACATCAGGTGTATAAATGTACCATACATCACTGCCTATGTCAAGCACCATCAATCACCAACTTCATTTCCAAGGCAGAGAGGCACTTCATGGTTTACATCGATATAATTACATCTTACTACTACAGTACATAATCCTATTGCAAAGCTGCTACTATATTTACACATGTTACATACAGTATTTCCAACATAACATTAACTGTTTTAGCATGTATCATGAAATAAAACTGTGTGCTATCTACAGGCTAAAATAATCTCCAGACAAACATATTTTTCATAGTTTCCCAGTTCCAACACAGAGCATTTTTAACATCAGTGCATCATCTACAGATTAATCGACATTTTGGCATAATTGCCATAAACAAACAAGACCACTGTTGTGAGGACTGAGAGCCTCTGGTTCACACCAGTTGCATTACTCACCGTGTTACATATTCTATGTTATATACAGTATGTCATACTGTATACTGTATATACTGTATATATTTGAGCTGTTTTTTCATCTTTGCTTCTTTGGTCAAAGAAAGAAGAAAAAAGAAGAAAAAAACATGATGTGATGTGATTTTATCATCAGTCTGTCACTTCATAAACTTCTACAGACTGAAAGCTTTAGCTGTCTTTGCACATCAATACCATCTTGTTTTAAGTAGTAAGAAAACTGAACTTTATGTACTTTATAACCATGATGACATCTGCCTTTGTGCCAGCAATGCAGCAGTTTCCCAATGAAATCTGACCCCACAGAACAGTGTAAAAGCCAATAGAGGCTGCCAGTCATCTCAGCAATGGACTGTGTTCCTTTTAGCACATCATATCAATGTACAAGAAAAGTGTTAATTTTGTATTGGTAACTGATGTTAAAACGCAAAAATGCATTGTTAAAGCGTCAAACATTTTTCAACTTTTTCTAGCGGGTATGTGCAAGACAATTTTATTATTTAATCTAATAATTAATTTAATAATTATACTGCCTTTTTCATTTGGTTTTCTGGATGTCATCCCCTCTTTCCAAGCACTGGTGAACCCAGAGGTTATCATGTTCATGTTCACATAAGAAATATGTTAATTCAGATCTGTCTTCTATAAAAATGAGGGTAGTGAGACTAAAGGCTCTATTTTCCTGCAGGTGTAAAGCCAGCACAAGGGAAAACACAAATCTATTTTTTGCGTCTGTGCCTCTTTGGTAATTTCCTGGCACCAAGCGAATGTGTTTGTGCTGAGGTGGGAGGAGGGGCTCAGTTGAGGCAGTGTTCATGCTGATTAGGCAGCGCAGTGCAATTTGGTGTGTTTGCGTTAAAACCTGCTCAGAACACCTCCTATCGCAAACACAGACGCAGGGCAATTTTCGTGTCTTTAGTTGGCAGAGGCACACACGCACACAGACCTCACAAAAATCACAAAACACCTTTCATGTGTGTTAAGGTTTTTCTTTTTCACCCAGTTGCATCTGGTTGTGCGTGGTTTCCGCCAATGACTCTGGTCACGCCCATTTGTGTTTGTGGCTGGATATTTTGCTCCCTATTTCAGGAAAATAGAGCCCTAAGTCTGGATGTACACAGGAAGACAACATTGTGTTTTTTTCTTTTTAAATAGACACAATACAGTATGATAATGTCTGTGTATTAAAGAATAATAAAACACGTCTTTTGTGTAAATCCAGCCTCACATGCTCTTCATTCCATTGCAAATGAATGGAATAAAGATAATTTGAACTGCATCTTAAAGATGCTTCTCCTTCTTGCGAGCCCTGTATATTTAGTAACACGTTCATGTCAATTCTCGCTATCTCTCTAAGAACAGACCTGGGACTTCCAGGCAAAAAGTGTTACATATTTTAACCTTAAAAGTCTCCATTGCCGGAATGCTCCCTTTCTGCTACACCCTTAACAGGAACAATTAGGAAATCCCTGCAGTAATTAAACAAGATAGATGCCATGTGGGATTTCTGCAATGAGACATGAGATCAAAACTCAAAAGAGGTGTGATCACTCCATTAAATCAATCACCCTGTTCAAACAGTTGAACAGTTAACTCCTGCCTCACAGAAAGCTGTCATCGCTGGCGACAAAGGAGAACCCATTGAAGGCATTGTTGGAGCTGGTGCTGGCGTTGAACTCTGGGGTGCGACTCACAGAGTTGGGAACCATTTCTCTGGTGAACTCTGGATCAATATGCTGAGTGTCAGCTGGGCCTCTCTGAAAGATGAAACAATTTATATAAGCGATAATGCGTGCCGAGGTGTCCTCATATATGAAAATAATCATGCTTATTCTAAGGTAACTTAACAGGTAAAAAAATAGGCTGTATTTCTGTATCAGTATTGTTGCTATGGTTACATGCAGGTTCATATACTGTGGTCACTCATTGAGGACTGGTTAAACTGCTTAAACTAGTAACCAGAACTATGTTTGTGGTCTGTTTATACATATTTAATGGAAACCTGTCAGCCAATCAGAGGCAAATATTTTCTGTTGCCATGGTACTATAAATAATAGTGACTAAGCCTGAAGGTTACCCCTTGATGCATAAATGGTAAATGGACTGCACTTATATAACGCCTTTCTAGTCTTCCGACCACTCAAAGCGCTTTACGCTACATGCCATTCACCCCATTCACATACACATTCATACATTGATGGCTGAGGCTTCCGTATTCTAATACTCGATCACAAACACACATACACACACCAATGGCACAGCCTTCGGGAGCAATTTGGGGTTCAGTAGCTTGCCCAAGGCCACTTCGAAATGCAGGGATCGAACGGCCGATCTTCTGATTAGTGGACCCGCTCTACCTCCTGAGCCACAGCCGCTCATAAAAGTGATGATTCCTTTGATTCCCATTTAAAAAAATATAGAAGAAAATACTCACAATGCAAGGAAAAACACGTCAGAAGAAAATTGTAAATACAACTCTATTGGGCCTTTATGACAAACATTATAAGAGTCAAAGGAATTAACTTGGATTAAAATTTGAGTAAATAATATGAAGCCCTATAAAGAGGTTGAACTGGTGAACTGTCGTCACCTGTTTATCTGGAAGAGAGGATAAAGGGATTTAAGAAAATATGTAAAGTAACTGAGATTTAGAAAAGAATACAAGAGCGGGATTCGTTGGCTGATGCCACTGGAAAATGTGCTGAAAGTAAATGATTGTAGAGGAGAAATATGAGAAGGCACACAGATGTCTAGACGGGCACACACAGCTTACAAAAGACAGAGTGCAGGAACAGACTTAATATGTAAAAGCTTAAAAGACATGAGCAGTTATAGTTCACAGACAGGCAGCCTGAAACAACTCACCACATTAGGGTTGTAAGGGGGAGTGATTCTCTTGTGGTAAAGGTCATCCCAGTTGATTGGAGAGAAAAAGGTGTGGTTCTTTATTTCTAACTGTAAATAAAAGAAAGAAGTTATACATGTGTAAAGTATATAGTTATACTGACATTTTCCATTCTTCCTATTAAGAATTCAGACACATTTATGAGGACAAACTGGCACTCCAATAACAGTTTGTACAATTATTATGCTGTTTTAATCTATGAGAAAGAGAATATGGAGGTGATGTCATTTTGGGCATCTTGGTCATCTTAAATCTTAAATTATCTTAAATTTTCTTGGAGAGACTGGGCGCAGATTTGTTCTCAGAAAAGGTCCAAACCCCTTTAAAAATGTTTTATACTGTTAGAGGCTCGTTTCCCAAACATGGAATAATCCTAGTCCTCCACTAAAACAAAATTTACTGGAGTAGTCCTCTGAAAAACATCCTTTGTCTGAGACTAGGCTTATTTCTTGTCTGTTTTAATGTGCAATAACAGTTGAAAGACGTTTTTTTTTTAACATAACACACTCACAAAGTCGGCAATGGCTCCTAGGCGTCTGTGCTGGTCCTTCTGCAGAAGACCCACCAGCAGAGAGCAGACAACCTCAGACTTCCCTGGAGGCAGTGGCAGCGGCTTGTGAAGGATCCCATCATACATTTCACCAACGTCACGGCTGTAGAAAGGGGGCTGACGCGGAGGGATGGATACAAACATCATTCGTAACATATACGTATATATATATTCTATAACGTATACCAAAGGTTTTCTAGATATGTCCACTTGTAATGAAGCATAAAATTGTCGTCATTGTTTGTGGCTACTATCAGGGATCTACAGGTTGTATTTTACTAATGTGTGTGCCTTCATGACTTGAGGGAGGCAAATGAAGCGGGGAAAGGTGTTATACTAATTCATATACAAATACATAAAATAGACATATCCTATATGTGTACATGATAAAGTTTGCCAGTATTTGGTCATAAACCAAAGTATTGAATAAATTAAAATTTTGACCTGATGGTGGCGCTAGAGGAAATACTAAGGGATCACCAAGTTATTACAATTCATCCTGAGGAGATAACATTTCACTTAAAACCACAAATGTCAACCTGTTGGTGGCATCAAAGGACAACCAAAGTCGGTAGGATTCGTTTTCTGGGGACCATGAATATATGTACAAAATTTCATGGCAATCCATACAAAAGCAGTTGAGATATTTCTGTCTAGGCCAAAGCGGTGGACTGAACAACTGACAAACAGACCGACATTGTCATCCATAGAGCTATGCCGCTTGCGTGGCTACAAAGGACCACATTTCTATTAAAATCTGCTGTGGATATTCATGGTCCCAAGAGGATAAATCCTAATATTTTAATGATGCTCTGACCTTTTCTCTGGCACCGGAATCAGCACAAAATTTCTACTTGTACACGAAACCCGTGGGTGAAAATGTCGACCTGTATGCTGTACTGCACTGTAGTCTAATATGTAGATGCTTCCAAAAGGGATGGCGTACAAATGAGCCACACATAAACACACATACCAGGCTGTAGATCATCTCATAGAGCACTGCTCCCAGACACCACCAGTCCACTGTCCTGTCATATGGTTCCTTACGAAGAACCTCTGGTGCCAAGTACTGTAGACAGAGAGACAGATAGAAAAAGAGGAAAAAGGAAAGAAAGAAAAGTTGAGAATGGAGGAGGTAGAGAAAAAAAGGAGAAAGGAAGAAGACGAGATTGTAAACCTCAAGGACACACCCTCTTCTTCTCTAAACCCTAATCATGTATGATATACAGTATGTTGTACGAAAGATAAGTCATATAATGTCCTTTAACTGTTCATATGTATAGTTTTACTCACTTCTGGAGTCCCACAGAAAGTTGAGGTGGTTCCCTCCGGCTCTACACCTTCTTTGCACAGCCCAAAATCTGTTAGCACCACATGGCCCTGCACACACAAAACACAAGCAGGAACTTGTATTTACATTTTAGTTAAATAATAACTAAAAGATATGGAGGAAGTTGAAGTTTATAGAAACAAATGTGTCAAATCTGACTCACCTGAGAGTCTAAGAGAATATTCTCTGGCTTCAGATCTCTGCAATAGACAAGAACGAGCACATTATCAAGATAGAAAGTAAAACCAGATCATTTGTGAATTTACTGTTTTGTGTTTTACAGTAAAAACTCAGAAGGTATTTTAAAGTGTGTTTAAGTGTGCGTTTGTGGGTCTGACCTGTAAACGATGTTGAGAGAGTGAAGATAGCCGATAGCGCTCGCTACCTCGGCTGCGTAGAACCTTGCTCTGGGCTCTGAGAAACACCTCTCTCTTTGCAGGTGGAAGAACAACTACAGAAAGACAGAAAGAGAAAGAACGATGGGTGGACGGAGAGACAGAGCATGGAGAGGATGGAGGGAGAAATTAAAATGACATTAAAAAAGAGTTGTTAGAAGAGGACAGAATTAAGGGATGAAGAGACAGGCATAGTGACAGAATGAGAAAGGAAACATTAGAACCCCAGGGAAGTACAGCAAAAGATTATTTTCCAAACAGCAACAGTTACACACATAACATACAAAACAAAACATTAATTTTAAAATTAATGAAATACTTTCAACCAGGGTATGGGGTAAAATGCTTGACCATCTGCACAGTAGCACAAATGCACAGCAAAGTATCTGTGTGTGAAAACAGGTTGGGTGGCTGCACACCAGCGAGCTGTCTTATTTTACTTGATATGTGTAAACAAAGGATTACTTATTAGGACATTGTTACAGAGCAGCCTGCTGTGTCCCAGCTGAGCAACTAGGAAACAAAATGTGCAGGAATAAGATGATATGATGTTAAACCAGGTCTTACCCCAGTTTATTCACAGTGTGGACCTTTTGACACTAATAGCCTTAAAAAAAAAATTTGCCTGACACAATAAATAAAATCAAATACTATTCATAGTTTTAAAACTGTGTTATGTGTTATGTGTAGTATATTTACATATCAAAGCAAAAGTATATATGAGATTGATACCTGAGATTGATTGATACCACTCGCATGTCTGTACACAAAATATGAAGCCTAGCTTAGCATAAAGGCTGGGCGCAGGGGGAAACAGCTAGCCTGGCTCTGTCCAATTACTAGTGACAGTTTGGTACAATCCTACATATACAAATGAGACCATAAATGAAGAAATTAGTAGCATCTTTCTGATGATAGCAGTATTGCCACTAACAATGTTTCTTCAAATAAACATAAATCCTGTTGCTTCCTGTGTCTACCAGTTATTAATAGATCTATGTCATAAACATAGATCATAGTTCAGTAGATTTCACAAGAAATCTGACTATATGACACACACACACACACATCATAAAGTCCACACGGTATTAATCTTCTGCTATTAAACATCCACTATCATGGTTCCGATTTATTGATGTTGAAGCACCTTCAATTTAGCCAATGAATGTAATGTCATAGCTCCAATCTGCCAATTTCTGACTCAAAAATGTCCCACCAAAACAGCCAGCACATCACCTTTAACGTTATGCCATAAAAAACACAATCATGTTTTCTTTGATTTTTTCTGGAAACAAAGTCAATTTCTGACCATGTCCAATGACATCTTGATCTGAAAATAAAGTATTCTATGTTCATTTACTCATCTATTTAGTTTAAGACACATACCTCTCCCCCATTCACATAGTCAAGGACAAAGTAGAGCTTCTCTGGGGTCTGGAAGGAGTAGTGGAGCCGAACCAGAAACGGATGTTTCAGACTCTTCAGCAGCACATTTCTCTCTGCCATAATGTTCTTTTGCTAAAGGAGAGAAAAGAAAGAAACAAGATGGAAACAGGTAATTTTGTTACTCTGTAGAAAGAGAAATGCACGTATGGATGTTAGATGTTACGTGTGCTATTTTCACAGAATACATTTAAATTGTGGGCCCCAGGGAGAGTAGCTAATGGGAATCTAAATAAATAAACAATAAATAAAAGTGTGCATGAATCTTAATTTGTTTTCCATGGGTGATTTCCTGCTCTTTCCCAACACTACCTGTCAGAGTTGTTTTGATGCTGCATGATACGTATTTATATATATATATATATATATATATATATATAAAGATATAGCTTTCATCCCATTTTCATCCCATTGCTTGAAATGCCTCTGTCATTCTGTCTGTCAAAAAAACACTGGTAAAACTCTTATCCAACTATCTTTGTATTCTTTGTACATACAAATTGTAAAAGGTTGTATAACCATTTGACTACAGTTAAGTGCAATGAGGATCCCTGTTCAAGCTGAGGAAGCTTGTGTCTTCTTTTTATTTGGAGGGAAGTTACTGTGCAGACATGCCTCTGGACAAAAACATTATGTGAATGATTTCTGTTAATGCTGATGCTGTGTAGATGAGCCAGAGACCATGAGGGTGGAAACATTTACAACTACACCACCACTTGTTAGACGTTACAGGTTTTCCTTCGTAAAATTTAGTTTTCCTCTTTCTCCTGTCTAGATTTATGAAATAAGAGGATTGCACACTGAGTAACGTTAAACAACAGCCTATACAAGAAGAAGCTAACAAGGTGAAGTTAATACCAATGAGATTATAGTATTTGTGAGAGCAGAGAAACTCTGCCCCAAAGAAGAAACTAAAGGCAGAAAGGGAGAGAAGCTAAGGAAGAAGGTGGAGGATGAGCAGGAGGAGATGTAGTGAGAAGGAGGTGTAAATATGTGTAAGAGGAGAGGAGTCAGAGAGTAATAAGGAGAAGAGTCACAAGAGAAATGAGAGGGGATGAGTAGAATCACGAGGGAGTGGAGTATGAGGGGAAGAAGAGGAGACAAAGTAGTATTGAAGCAGACGACCCGAGAAGAAGAGAAAACTACGTCTGTTTCTCTCTATGTTGGTATCACCTCTGGGCTGTGTGAGAGGAACTACAAAACTCTGACGTGGCCGGACATCACAGTGAGATGGTGATGACTACATTAAGTCTAAATCCCACAAATCATACAGAAAACACATTTTTCTAAACAAACACACTGTATACTAAGGTGTATTTGTTATGTTTTGTGGGACACAGTTTATTTTGTAGTATATAAATATTTTTCTATTCTATTTTCTATTTGTATATGTCTTGCTTTCTCCCAAACAAAGTTTTGTATTTAGTATCTGTTATTTAAAAGGTATAATGAGTAGGATTTTCCTAAAAAAAACAATGCATAGACTCATACAAAAATAATCCCTCTCAATCATCACTTATGACCCACTAGAAGTGTGTGGCGGTGTCTATATCTGCAGAGACCCTGCCCTCTGCCTGTATTTTCTCATTTTGCTGTGTTCGGGATGTTTCTGGTCATCAACCTTTGGGCAGTGGTGTGTAGCCCCCAGCCAATAACAGCGTGCAGGGTGTGAGATGCAGGACTCTATAAAAACCTAGCGACCAGTTGCAAGATCGTAAGCACGTGGGACCACCAGAAGCGCGTGCACTTTGAGCTGGGGAGGAGGGGCCAACTTTGAATGTTGTGTTTATAAACAGCAACCAACAAACCCTACTGGTTATACCTTTAATATCGCTTTCACTGCAAGTGAGCACACTTTAATTTTCTTCAGAAAATGTAGTCTAGTTAAATATCTTAAAATATAAATTAAAATAATAGTAATAAAATGATCACATTTGGCAAGTCATGTTGTTCACAACAAAATGTGGAAAGCTCTTTGTATAATGTTTTTGTTCATCTCATTGTTCAATAATGTTTGTTTTTAATTAATTCTTGATTTAAAGGTCACATTATCACAAAAGTTTCACAACTACTGAAGAGAAAATATTCGTCTGGGTTTCAATTGAGTTTTAGTGTCTAATAGTTGAATAACTGAATCTCTGTCATTTTCTGGAGAAAAATTGAAAATGAAGTAACCTACAGTATAATTAGCTATTGAGTAAGGAGCAACTGTGCCATGCAACTCCAAAATAACATGTGCATGATGAAAAACTGACAGCTACATCCACAGTGACTCAGTCAGGAGGCAGTAATAAGGGAAAGGTCATCACATTCATCATTTTCTAGGACATAGAAGTCCTAGATGATTTAATTGAAGTCTGAGAGAGACTAAAAGAGAAAATGAAACAGACCAACCAACTATTTTCTAATAGCCACTTAATATTTCAACTTCTGCAGAAGAAAACACTCCAAATGAAAGGGGGACAAGTGTGTTTGATCTGATATTCTCATTGTGTTGTCAGACCAACACAGAAGTGGCTCCATTTATTTTCTGGGAGCTGTAAAATCTGTCCTTTGTACAGAACAAACTGTAGATTAGATAAGAATCAGATCATGTTGCTGGGTCAAAACACTGTTTACTAATAACACTCAAAGATACTCACACACACTTCCCACACACACTTTTTCCTCTTGGCTCACTTTGAGACATTTTCCACCTTCATCCACTTTAGCCTGGCACATCAGAATACGGTGCAGTTCAAAATACATTTATCTATTTTGATTGTCTGCTCATAATCCCTCTAAAAAGCACGTCTGCTTCATCATATAGAGGGTTTGTAGTTGGTAAGTTTGGATCAGTTCATATGTTTAAAGGCAGCGTTACATTCATCTTTTTCAAAACATTGTTGTTCTGAGGGGATTTAAATAAAAAGTAAACTTTTAGATCCGGAGTCACAAACGATGTGCCTCTGAAAATCAGAATTCTCCTTTATCATTTTTAAGATGACAGTTTGAAGCATTAAAGCTTAAGTGAGGTTTGGTTTGTGACAGTGTGGAGGGTGGGCTCATAATAGACTTTGTAGAAGAAAATTGTAAAGCCAGAAAGGAACAGCTGTCATTAAAAATGGACAGGCATGTCATATCAACATTAACACTGGGAGCCCACCTCTTTCTTCTTCAGGATGACTTTCTTCTGCAGCACTTTGACGGCGTAGAATTTGTTGTCGGCTTTGAGCTTGGCGAGCAGGACCTGCGTGAAGGTTTGTTTGTTAGTGGTTTGTTTGGTAAATAGTCTGCGCCACCATCTCGACACACTGCTGCACAGGGCATTACACCAAACCCCTCTGAGAACAGTGCACACAACACAGATACATGATCTGTGGAAACAGATGATACTGAGAAATCTGAGAAGTGTGTTGATACAAAGAAAAAAAAAAGGTCTGACATCACCCCGCAGCCAGTAAAAACATTAACATGACTTTTATGTAGAAAGACAAACTTGCCGACAAAGGTAAGTAATCCCATTAAAGGTTTATTGTACTTCTAGAGTGAAACACTCCTCTGCTGCCATTTTATTTTCTAGTATTTTCTAATATATTGACTAGATGATGTTCAGGTAACCTTAAGAGGCCTCAGTGGACTGTAAAGTTAATGATTCATGAAGCAGGCAGCACATTTTGATCAGACAGCAGTCAGCAGGTAGACTCTCTCTGACCCGGTCAGCAATGTCAGCAACAGCTCGCTATCTCTCTCTCTCTTTCTTATTCTCTCTCTTCTGTCTAACAAGGTCAGTTCAATAAAATCGCTGCTGCTAATCGGATACACAGAAAGTAATCCTTAATCTATATGACCCACTATTAATTCCTGCAACAGGGTCTATTTGATGTCCTTAACGTCACGCCATGTCGCAGAGAACGACCTGAATGAATTACAGTGAGGAAACTGCTGAAAGAAAAACACAAGATATATTCAACAATAAAGAGATAGATAGACAAATAACTAATTGTTTCAGTGTTACCTTTCCAAAGGTCCCTTTGCCAATGACAGCCAAGAAGTCAAAGTCAGTGGGTCTGGCACTGAAACAAGACAGAGAGTAATCTATTAAATGCATTGCACTGTTTGGCAGACACAATTATACAATAACCTCTGAAACACTTCATTTGTAATAGCTTACAAATTGTGGAAAAGCCACCAACAAAAAACGAACAGTAAATTGTTAAAATTCACCCTTCTGATACGTAAAATACAGAATACTGTATATAAATCATTAAAGATTCTTTTTGTGAGATTTTTACTGAATTGAGTCACAAGATTTTCTGAAAATATCTGATCCAGACCTCTGAAAATACACTTTTCGCAAAGACAGTGCTAGTATATTTTTTGCTGTGTTGTTAGCTGTATATCCTCTGTGTATGACATCTATGAGATCTAAGTGTTGGCCAGTGAGGGCAGAGGTACTGACTGTGGGTTTGCTGAAGGTCCCAGGTTGACATCATCATGAGGAGTGGAGGATGGCGATCGCTGCTGGAGGACAAGTAACCACAAAACAAGTCAGCAAAAGAAAGAAATCTATACTTTGTGTTCATTTGCCTAAATAAAGATACATAAACCATGAATAAGCACTTTCATATACTTGTGCCATTCAACATTAGCATTACTCAGTATAATTGAGTCCATGTTCACAGTAAAGCGGATAAGTCAAAAATGCTATTTCCAGGTGAAAACATGACATTTTGTCCACCCTATGATTTTCAAGTCATTTTTGAAAAGTTGCCCATCCACACTGAAATACCAAAACAATATGAAAATAGCAAAATATCTTCTTCCTTGCCCTGTTTTGGTTGGTAAACAACAATATTGGGCATTACAGCAATCTTATGGTTAGGAGTAGGAAAGACACAGGCTTGTTAGTCCTCTACATCTAAGCAGGGTAAATATCAGTTTTCCTATTTTCCTGGTGAGTCTGCTGTTTTCAGATTTTTACCTTTGCGGACCCCCCCCCTCTCTGAAACCCAAAACTTAGATGAACAGATATGTTTAGCGGGCTTTGTGTGAGCTTGGCCTCAATTAAACTGGTAGGACATAGCTGGGACAAAAACAGTCCCGAAAAAAACAGAGAAAAATCAGTCATTTCATTAGCGCAGACAGAATGGTCTCCATCGCACAGGAACAGTGGCAATAAAAAGCACAAAGCCTGAAGGTAAAAACACGAGGATCTGAGTCACATTGCCTCATATTGCATGATTACTGGGTAATTATAGAACTTCTGATGAATACATCTCACTGTTAGGAGATCATCTGTTTGATATATCTATTAGATTCCAGGAGTTTGTTTTGTTTGTTTTTGACATGACACGACCAAATAAACTGCAACACAAACAGCCACATAAACCCCGGATCTCCTGGATAATAGTTTGCTCACAGACATTTGTTAAACAAACAACCTCTTCTTAAAAAATGGTATTTGAACTGGGCTGTAGGCAGATCTCCAGTCACGTGGCCCAAAATGAAATAAAGTAAAAGCATCAGGCAAACATACAAGATAGATTCTCTACAAGTACAAAGACTAAAATACACTCACATTAGAGTGTGCCATGGCTATTATCCATTCCACTCCCACTGGAGATCCAGCATCAGTGTTTGACAGACCTGTGAGAGGAGATTAGATATTGAGGGTCATGGGGTCAACTGTGGTGAACAGTTTGGGATTCAAACCATCAACATTTATCCCTTCAGCCTTTTCTCATTTCACAGATAAGATGAGCCCAGACTCAGAGGAAGCTTCTGTGTGTGTGTGTGTGTGTGTGTGTGTTTTTCCTAATCAACTGCTGACCTCAGTCTGACAACCTGAGGATCCCGAGGAGCTGGTAGTTCTGGTTAGTAAGGAACAAGATGCTGGAGCAACAGAAACACAATGAAGGACATTGTGCATATATTCTGTGTGTGTGTGTGTGTGTGTGTGTGTGTGTGTGTGTGTGTGTGTGGGACTGTATTAGTGAAAATGTTTACATGGTAAATATTGCTGTGTCATTCTCATATCTGTCAAAACACGAAGGATGACCAAGGCCTCACATACACACATACACACACAGAAATGAAAGAAAAGTGCCAGTTATACTAGTTTATTGTTTCTTCAGGAGCTCCAGGCCTGTTTATCTATTTATAGCCACAAAGACGATGACAGTGCCATATGACATTTGACATTTGACATCAGATTGCATCTACTGTAATGTTATGAAGTTGTGATGTGCAGGCATTTGGAGAAAACAAAACTACATTAAATCAATCCAGTTGCACCAACACAAATATCCTGCAGAAATTAAAGATTTTATCCCAAATTCAGCCGCCTATCTACTGAAAAACCCAGACACTCAAAGCAAGAAAAGATCACTCATATAACTTTAGGAGATTAATAATGATCTGGACAACTTAATGTCAAAATAGCAGATTTAAAATCAAATATAGTTTAGTTTTAATTCCTGAGCAAAAAAGCATGATCTCACCCTGTCCAAGTCCCATTTTGGACCAAACACTTTATCACTTGAGTAGGAAGCTGAGCTGTGCTTTCAACAATTTATTTTCCCCATTTGTAAATTAATCTACATGTTATTGCTAACTTATTTCTGTTCTGTAAGCAAATACTCCATGAATTAAGACCAGCCTGCTGTGCAAAATGTATATTATGTGAAATTGTCCATTTTACCAAGATGTAGTTGTGTTTGTGGCAGTTTTGACACATTGATATCAACATGTAGTAGTAGTAGTTTTGTTTTTTTTAACATGAAGAAAACACGTGACTGGTATATTGAATAGGAAACAGGGCAAAGATAGACATATGCAAATCATTCTCTGTTTTTCTTTTGCAATTTGGACAAGTGACTTACTGCAAGATAAAAATAAAATCCGCCTCCTGAAGACTTAAGTCAAGGTGAATTCATCTGAGACCTCACAGCGAAGGATTATTAATAAATAAGGGCACAGAAAGATACAAAGAGGACATGTCTGCATTTAAAATGATCTTCTTCTTTTAATAACACAGATCTTCCACAGGCAAGTAAAGTTACCCTTTATGTCAACAACACTCAGGGAAAACGTCCTGAGGAAAACAGCTGCTCTCTGTCCAAAGGTTTATTCCTCAGAACTGATAATAGAAAAAATCCAAAAACCTGCCACAGCGCATCAGATACGACACGTTTTCTTTAACACACGAAACCCTGACAGCATATTCCATCAGACTTTTTCAAGAATAAGTCTCACATAATAAGTCCCGTGGGAGTCCTGTGGGAGAAATCAAATATAACCCCCCTGTTTAGTTACTACAGAGCCTTTTCAGGAATATTATGACTTTTCATTAAAGAAGCAAAAAATGTTGATCTGAATAAGACTGACAATAGTTTCTCAGCACAGTTTCAAAGACCAACAAAATGTGACTAGAATTCTATAAAAACCTAACACAGCCTGGACTCTAACACGTGGAGAGATCAATACATGAGGTCACTATAAACTCAATAAGTATCTCAGATATCATGTCTGTTTTAACAAATATTAACATGATGCCATAGCAGCACAATGAGGTTTCAAGCAAGTTGACTATCTAACCCGTGAGAACAACACAACACTGATTAGGAGAAAAGTGAGAATCTACAAATGTACTGGCACATTTTTAGCCCTCGAAAACAGAAAATAATCTCTGTAATTTTGGACTAAACACTATACAGTTAATCCGGGTTATCAGAGTGAAATCAGTACAGTTTGCTCACCTGTGTGCAGAGGATAAGGAGATCAGTGTGCAGGCAGTGTACTGGTTCAGGACACTGAGGAGTCTCAAAACAGAGACTTGGCAGAGCTGCAGGAGGCTAAGGTTGAAGCTGATCTGAGGTCAGTTTTTTCTTTGTTTTGCTTTTTTAGACGGTCATGATGGAAGGTCGACTTCAAAAGAGTGAATCATTGATGAGAAGTTACAGAGCTAAAAAAAAATGAGGCGGAGCAAGGCTTCAGACTTTCAGTGACACTGTGTGTTTGAGTGTGCGTGCGTGCGTGAGTCGGTTGGCTGTCCAGACTTCAAAATAATTTCATTTCCGGACTCTGCTTTTCGCTTTCAAAATAAGACATATAGCCTATACATTTTTTTTCCTTTAGACATCTATATTTTTAGAAGAAAAAAAAGTCAGTCGAAAGCTCATATTTCTTTTGTATAAATTACATATATTTTGTGCACAGAGGATGATTATGAAATGTGTATACTACTGTAACTGATGTAATGTTAGACACTGTTAACATTCAATCTTTCTTGACAACATTTATTTGCTCAGTATTATATTAAAGAAATTGTTCAACATTTTGGGAAATGAGCTTATTCTCTTTCTTTCCAAGAGTTAGATGAGATGATACCATATCTGTGCCTGTCCAACGAAGCTGAAGCCTGGAAGCGATTAGCCTAGCTTAGCATAAAGAATTAAACAGGGGACACCAGCTAGCCTGGCTGTCAACAAAATAAGGATGGATAAACTGTTCGCCGTGGAATAGCCTACTTGAATACATGAAACACAAATTGTTGTTTTTACATTTTGTTTGTGTACACATGAAACAAACGAGATACAACTAGCTAAAAAGTGAACTTTAGAGGTGTGTTAATAGTGCTTTTGCACTTCGGACAGAGACAAGCTAGCTGTTTCCCCCTGCTTGGCTAATTGCCTCCTGCATCTAGCTCTGCAGTTAATGCAGACATAGGCGTCAATCTTCACATTTAACCCTCGGAAAGAAAGCAAAGATCATACTACTAAAATAAAAAAAAGGAAAGATCATACAAACTGACATAACATATAGGCAAGCTGATAGGTTCAGGCTAATCATGTTTTTCAACTTACCCCAATGGAAGCCATGAACATCATATGCTAGCAGACTACTTCTCATACTAGCTATGTAGTCACATTAGTTTAGGCTGGTGATACTGACTTAATTTATATCACTTTGAAACTGCTGTTGCACAAACATAGACAGCTATTTAAAATATTACATATGGAGAAATATTGAGAAAAAATACAGGTACGATGAGCCACCCTGCTATCACCATCATTTTAAATCAGCAGCTTTATATGTTTACTCAAGTAATTTACCTCTACTTAGTTATTTTTAATCTTTACTCTTGGAGTAATTTTACTTAAAGATCCCCTCCATACATGTTTATGGTTTTTTCATTTCAAAAAGTGTAACTGCTGGAACAAAAGATATCTCCTGCTTCACTGAAAACATTCACAAACAGTGTATGCTGCAGATTTCAGGTTTCATGTTACACTGTAAGTTGCATAATAACTATAACTGGCTTTCAAAGTAGTTGTGATGTCACAAAATCATGCTCGTACTTTAAAGTGAGCAAAGAGAAACTTTCCCCCTTCAGTAGGTATAAACTGTCTTCTAGCGTCAAACATTTTGGAGTGGAGGGGACACTTTAGTGTTTTCTACTCCTGCAAATAAGCATACTTTGTGACAGCAACAAAGCAGTGTCTCCAGTCTCCTCACCATCCTCCTTCCACAGGATAATTTTTTTTTAAAATTTATTTATAAGAACAACGTACATTAATTAACATTTCTGTAAATATACCAGTGTTAGCCAGCTGGCTAATTTTCAACTGTAGTCCTTTGGTGAGATGTTTTGAGAGCAGTAAGGCGATCACATACAGAAGACAACAAGATGGCATAAAGACAGCAGCAGCAACAGAAATAAGCATTCTCAAACAGTGCACAAGCCATGCAGAGCAACAGGGAACAGTACACATGCAGAAATACAGAGCAGCAATAAGAAATAAGACATAAGTAAAATACAACAATCGTGAAGTTGTGCTTCATAAAATGTTAAAGGTGTAGTCTACGATTCTAATCTAATACACTTTTTGTCCCATTCAGTGAATATCTCCTCAGGGTCCGCTAGCTTTCCATTCTGTGTGCGCGCTGAAAAAAAAGTCCAGTAATCATACACAGCCCTGACTCTGTAAACGGGAAACAAACAGAGCGACTCAGGTAGAGCCACCAACCCAGGTCGTCAAATACAGACGCTTTAGCCGCGTCTCCACTAAAGGGAGGCTGTTTGGCTGTTCAGTTCAAATATCAACAAGCTTTCTCCAGAATTATAGACTACTACACATTTAAAGAATTTTAAGTTAGTAAAATGGTAACATCATACACATCAGCCATGCAGCACAGAGTTGTTAGACACGACCACAGAAGAGACCTGCACACCCGCTATTCCTTCTTGCATGAAACATTTACCACCCAACAGTCAATTGAGTACTTTCATTTTGCTGTCTGGCTGCAGCAGCAGGTTATCAGCAACACTTACTGTTTTTAAGGCCTCTGCAGTGGAACAAGAAGATAAGCAGTCAAAGCAGAGAGGGCATGAAAGGAGTTGTCACCACCACAACCAACTGTTGACGACAATACGGTGAATAGGGGGATGTGATATAAGCAAACTAAGTTTATAGTCAACAGTACAACACACACAACATACCTGCACAGGCGCAGGAAATGCAGTGTGTGTGATCCCTCAAATAAGACAAGAGGCAGTGGCTTTAATCAGACAAGACAGCTTTAGACGTTTATTAATTCATATGGATTGAATGACATTTGTGACCCAAGATTATCTTGACACACACACACACGCACACACACGCACACACAAATCCCACCAGAGAGACACACAAAGAATTAAGTTTCCAAGAGCCCTTAAAACAGTCCAGTAAAATAACTTTCATCTCACAATATTAAATACATACAGTATTTTTTAACCAATCCTTACATAAAATGTAAACATTTCAAAGAACACACCGGAGTTTCCATCACATGTAAAGTGCAGAGAGCTCCATTGACTCAATACCAAATCCATGATTATAGAGCTATAATGTGGTTTTTTGCACTCTCTAGTGACCAAGTGTGGGAACATCATTGTCTAAAATGTATCTTGAGTTTCACAGTTGTGCTAAAACGCCAATGCAAATTGTCCTTTTCATCTATTAAGAATTGCAAAAATAATAATTTAAGATCTTTTGCATATAGAAATAAAAACTCTAAACACTGTGTTGTTTTTGTTCTCTGATTCAGATTCTATATAAGAGGGTAACATATTAAATTACAGCTCCTGTATCACTTGAGTTTTCACATTAACAGTGCAGTGAGAAAGTAGTGTGGAGAATTTCAAGGCAGTGAACACAAATGACTAATACTTCACAATAATCGGGAAACTGAGGAAAGGCTTTCTCTGTTTGGAGTTGCTCATCTGCCACAAACCTAAACCTTTTTTCATCAGTCTATTTATTTTCATTTTATTCTGTTACAGTGTAAGAGTTAGTCTTATAACATAAACGAGCTGTAATATTAAGTGTTACCAAATACAGTACTTCTGTCTCAACTTTTTTATTGCACAAAACGTGAAGCTTGTAGGAGCCTCACTGACCAGCCTCGTCTACTGCATTTAACTCCTCTTACTTACTTTTTGGCCACATTTCCCCCTATCTCTTCCCCCATAGTAACCCATCATATTTTCCTCAATTTCTATAGGTACATCCAGTATTTCAGTATTTTCCCCCATTTAGCTGATTTCACCTTCCATGTCAGGGGCTTTTGAGCTGACGGTTTAGTCCGAATCTGGGTATGGTACTCTTGAAAATTTGGTCATATGTAAACCTTTTTTCCAAAATGTATCTCGAGTCCACCTCTGGGTGGTGGGTACAGTTTCAACTGACCCTTGTCAATCAATAGGAAGGATTCTAATTCAGGAAGTAATGGTACATATAGTACTAGTATCTCCTGTACAGCCGTAGCGACAGCAGGATGCCGATGCCGAAGAAGAAGAACCAGAAGCAGGTAACACAACAGATGTCTTCTCAAAGAAATCTGTTTCCATCAGTGTTTAATGCATGTTCTCTGTACAGAACCTTTAACACCTCAACTGAGTATAGACATTTTTTTGCAAAATGATTTCTTTTTACCGTAATTTCTACTATTTCCACTCAGGCTTTTAATTCACAAATTTAAACTCAGCATAAAAACAGGTGGTTGGATATATGCTTAATCAAAGTTTTAGGCAGACATACCACAGACTGGCAGATCTGTAACAGATGTGAAACACTGCCAGTGATGTTCGGGTAATGATCGAACTCAGATGCACCAAACGCATCAGTTGTGAAAACCACCAAACTCTAAAAACAGCCTCCTTCCATTCCAACGTGTCCATCATCTTTATGACATTCATCCATTATTCCCCAAAAATATCTGTATTTTCTAATTTCCGTTCTTCTTCCAACCTCTCCTTTATTTCCCTCTAAACCCTGATCGGACTTCAC
>NTHP01000023.1:1357175-1388654 GCA_003416845.1 Oplegnathus fasciatus
TTCAGTTCTTCTGGGAGAGATGCAGACATTACCTCAGCACTGCTGGTCTTCCTTTCGTAGTCTGTGATGGTTTTAAGTCCAGCCCACATGTTTCTGGTGTTGGAGCCCTGGTAGTTGGATTCCACTTTGTCCCTGTATTGTCTCTTAGCACTGCTAATAGCTCTCCGGAGTGCGTACCTGGACTTCCTGTACTCCTCCACATCACCTGAGTTGTAGGCGTCAGTTTGTGCTTTAAGATTGGGACTGGCAACAGGAAATGACACGTTTCATACTTTGATGTACTCCTCCTGGAGGGCTGACCAGTCCACTTCAAATGTGGGCAGGAAAGCCTTAAGAAGTTGATGATGGTTTTGTGTTTTTTTTGTTTTGTCTACAGTTTTTGTGTTTATATGATCTGAATATACCAATTTAATTTACTAGAACTATTACAACATCAAAGGCTCAGCTGTAATTTGTAATTGTTGTAAGTAGCTACAATGTTCATGGATTAAACCACCACCCAATTAAAAAGAAAAGGATACTTGGTCAATTAAAGAAACTTCAATGTTCAGTTGCATTAAAGGTAACATATTATGCTCATTTTCAGGTTCATATTTTTATTTTGGGTGCCTATTAGAAAATGTTTTCATGCTTCATAGTTCAACAAACACATTATTTTTCTCATACTGTCTATTTCTGCAGCACCTCTATTTACCCTCTTCTGAAACGCTCCGTTTTAGTGCTTGTCTCCTTAAGGCCCCCCTTCCGAAAAGCACAGTGTGCTCTGATTGGTCAATTCCCACAGCTCTGCCGGCCTCTGGGAACCACTGTAACCGAGTTTAGCCGCATTTTTACTGCGAATATCTCCACAATAACCGCTTCTGAACCAAGAACTTCACAATCGCACGTTAGAGCGGGAATCTGATCCAAAATCTGGGAGAAATGAACAACATCGGCCACCACTTTTACAGGTTTCCCTGATGTTTGTCTTAGGTAAGTACTGATATTCATGTCTATGTCACATAATGTTAGCTTAGTAATTATGCATTAACTCTTTAAACCGTAAACATGCACTCTGTTTTACGTTTGTCTTTACAGGTACATTTGTGAGAAGTGACCTACAGAGTCCAGTGAAGTAGGAAGCATCTGTTATGAAGATACAGCGGTAACATGGAGAACATACATGTAGCACAGTATGTAATGTAAACACTTACAATAACTGTCAGGAAGTGTGGTGGAAAGTATGACATGAAACAATGTGTGAAACATTAGTCATGTAATTATTTCTGGCAAAAAGACACCTCATATAGTACAACAGTAATCAAAGTAACAGTATAAAGTATACATCATATAAAGTAACTCGCTTATGTACTTGAGAAACTGCTCAGTAAGTATCTGCAGCTGCTGTGAGGACTGTACTGTGTCCATGTTTCAGAGAAACTTGAAAAGTTTTTACTTGTCAGACAATTCTTGTCATTTATGCTGTGAAATGTTTGTCAAAGCTGCAGAATATCTGTCTGATACCCTTTCAAAATACTGTAGAGAATATTTTATAATTTATATTGTCTTCTGTTAACATCATAATAAAGTTTGATTGTTAAACAAATATTGTGTTGCTTACAGTCACTATTTACTACCTGTAGTAAATAATTACTATCAGAACTCTTTGACATAGTCAGGATGTTGAATGGACCTGTTTTTTTGACCCTTCTACATGCATGAGACCAAATAAGTTTTTCATATCACCCGTTTAAACATTGTAATGGCATAAAACCTTTGTGAAAGAACATGATGTATTTCTCTAACACCACAGGACCCTTAGCACTAAATTAAAAAAGGACCAAAACACTCCTTAAAAATAAAGCACTTTATTCACAGCCAATAAAATGGAAATATAAATTGTACATAAATAATGCACAAAGTATCAAAGCCATAACTTTGATGTAAACTGTCCAGATCCTGTCTTCCAAAGAGGTAAAGGATTTCTTGTATACTGACGTTGTGTCGAGTGGTAATGAAGCTCTTGGGTCAAACTGGTCACCCTGACTAGTCTTCCTGTGGAAACCGAGACTTTCCTGGTGCTGCTGGACACAGTGTTGTCGTCGCATGACACCTGCCCAGCAATAACTTCCCCCTCTGATGGTTTCTCATACAGTGAGGAGAGTCCAGGTCCAGGAACATCTCATCAAACAGGAGCTTCATCAGGTCACTCAGATGATCTGTAAAACATGCCAGATTCAGTGTTACTTGTACATTATACAGTAATGTTTTATAAGGGCCAACTATATACAACTGAAGATAAATGTGGTCTTGAATGAAGGAGCAACACATATTTAACAGGGTGTGTAGTGACCACAGTGGTAATGTTGATCACAGTGATAATGTTGATCATAGTTGTAATGTTGATTACAGTGGTAATGTTGATCACAGTGATAATGTTGATCATAGTTGTAATGTTGATTACAGTGGTAATGTTGATCACAGTGGTAATGTTGATTACAGTGGTAATGTTGATCACACTGTTAATGTTGATTACAGTGGTAATGTTGATCACAGTGGTAATGTTGATTACAGTGGTAATGTTGATCACAGTGATAATGCTGATCACAGTGGTAATGTTGATTACAGTGGTAATGTTGATCACACTATTAATGTTGATTACAGTGGTAATGTTGATCACAGTGATAATGTTGATCATAGTTGTAATGTTGATTACAGTGTTAATGTTGATCACAGTTGTAATGTTGATCACAGTTGTAATGTTGATTACAGTGGTAATGTTGATTTCAGTGTGACAAGAAGAACTAAAATTACAGAACATTTTAATCCCACAAAGTGACCAGTGAAGTGACCTGCCCAGTGTAATTGTGTAATTCTTGAATAGAGCTTGTTATAGCACACTTTGTATTTCATTTCATTACACAAAGTGGTTAGCAGCACACCATGCAGGTTTTTGACTGTAGTTGGATGTTGCCTCAAAAATAAACTGTATCCAGTCAGCTCTGCTGTCCTCTGAGGCTGGGGGGGCAGATGTAAGGATGTGTGCTGGTCTGTGCAGCCAACAACAGAGCAGTTAACAGTTCTTAGCTCTTAGCTTCCATGAAATGCTAGCAGTCCGGTGCTTGAGAGAAAAAAAATGGCGGACCTTCACAAAGGTTAGTTCTCAAGCAGAGGGTGGAGAGATGCGGGGCGGGGTTATTCAAATGAGTCTACTATCTACGTCACAAGGAGACCAAAATCAGAACGGCATGTTGAATCCCATGTTTTCAGACCTAGACAGCCTGCAAAAAAATGACTGGGTGGCCAAATTTCACAGTTTGTGAATTGGTAGGCACTCCAGATACAGGTGCACAAGCACTGAAAAAGTGAGTTTTTCCATGACATGTCCCCTTTAATAGAGGAATCCCATTTAACAGAGGATGAGCATAAAGAAAATGATGGGTTAGCCCAGTATTCTCTGCTTCCTATGGAAAGAAACGAGGAGTGTCTACTTTGATAAATAGAACAAGAGCTTTTTCCTCTAATAAAGTTCTGGTTGACAAAAAAGGAAGATATGGCATGGTGTCTGGTGTGATAGGGGGCCTGGATATTTACATACGGTCCAGTCTTTTTCAAAGACATGGCAAATCTAAACACTAAAATGCAAAGGGGATAATTGTAGTTGGAGGGGACTTCAATTGTGTCGGCTACTTGACGGGAAACTAAACAAGCTACCACCAGAGTATGGGCCCCAATCTAAAAAATCAAAAGCATTGAATAATATGATTATAGAACTAGGCCTTGAGGACCCATGGAGGTTCAGAAAGATTTCAGTTTCTTCTCAGATGTACATGGAAGCTACTTGTATATTGATTTTTTCTGTATTTCAGAGCAACATATGTATAAGATAGTGGATTGCCATATTGAACTTGTAACACTAAGTGATCATGCTCCCATTGTAATGACTATCAACCTAGGATGGGAAAAATATACCAGATACTGGAGATTGAATGTATTGTTAATGGACCCCAATGTGGTCCAGGGTCTTAAACAACATTTAAAAGATTACTTGAAAATCAATGATAATGGGGAAGTCTCACCATCTATTCCATCCAGTCAGTATTGAGAGGGAAAATAATAGAACTATCAGCTAGGCGAAAAAGAGACTGTTTGGAGACATAGACAGAGTTGGAAAACAAAATAAAAGAACTAGAAGACAGAGAAACCCTAAAGCCACTACAACACTCTAGGCAAGCTCTAGATGAACTCCTAACTCATAAAGTTGAAGGGGCCCTACGGTTCACTAATCAAAAATACTATGAAATGGGGAATAGAGCCAGTCGTCTCCTCCCTTTCCAACTCCGTAAGGCTCAAGCTAGTGGTGTGATTCTGAAAGTCAACCATCCTAACTCTAAGAAGACAAACCCGAAAGAAGTAGCAGATGCATTTGCAGCATACTGCAAAGAATTATACAACACACCTGACTCTGATCCCAAAAAAGGCAAATCAGGAGCTTTCTTTTCAAGACTGAAGTTACCATCTATATTGCAGCAAGAGGCACCAGATATGGTGGCACCTATTACAGAAAACGAAATAAAAGAAACAATAAAGAAAATTAAAAATAATAAATCACCAGGGACAGATGGACACCCAGGATAATTTTACAAATGCTTTATAGAAGAACTCTTGCCTGTGTTAACCAAAGTGTTTAACTCTCTGAAAAAAACCCACCAAAAACATGGGCAGAAGCTATAATTTCTGTTATTCATCAAGAAGGTAAAGATCCCACTCTTTGTGAAAAATACAGACTTTTAAGTTTATTGTGCCAAGTCCAAAAAATGATCAGTGCCATATTGGCAAAGAGAATTCAGAAAATAATTGGCAGTTTAATAAAACCCGATCAGACAGGCTTTATACACGGGAGGCAAGGAGTTGATAACATAAGAAAGGTGCTCAACATAATGACCTGTGCTAAAAAAAGAATACAGCCATCTATGCTACTCAGCCTTGATGCACAAAAAGCATTTGATAGGGTGGACTGGCTATTCTTGGCTATTCCTTCACTAGACCCTAGCTGCCATGTGCTTCCATCCAAACTTTATAGATTGCGTAAAAGTATTATATACGGAACCCGAACTTAGAGTGAGAGTCAACAGGTGCTGCTCAGAGTTCTTTAGTCTAAAGAGAGGTGTCAGACAGGGGAAAAGTCTTAGCCCTCGGCTCTTCACTATAAGTACTGAACCCCTCGCAGAGCTGATAAGACAAAATCAAGTTATCAAAGGAATAAAAATGGGTCAAATCATTATATAATGGTGCCATGTCTTCCTTTTGTCTTACTCGCTCTACCTGCCAGGGTTGTCCAGTCTCAGCGTTAAGTTTTATTTTAACCTTGGAACCTCTGGCATGTGCCATACGTAGCAACCAAAAAATAGAGGGCATTGAAATAGGAGGATATGATTTTAAATTTAACTTATACGCAGACAACATTTGATTAACATTAAGTAAACCTATGCAGTCTATGTAATGACTGGTGCACAAGGAAGTGGACTCAAAAGCATGACTCAGACTCAGAAGGGTTAGCAAGTAAAAAACACAGTCTTTACTAGTTGCAGGCAAGGATCGGTACATAGGTGGGCAGTCAGACCAAGCAAACAAATCCGCCAGGGAGCAGGTAAAAGGCGATGTCAGGATAAGGTGAGTCAAAATCCAAAAAAACATAGATGAAGACACGAGGAGAATGCTGGACCGTTTGACACAAAGACGAACTGGCACAGGGAGAGGGGAGAACACAGACTAAATACACCAGGTGTGGTTAACGAGGGACAGATGAAACTAGTCAGGGCGGAGCAGGTAATCAGGCTGGCAGGAAACACAGAAGGGCAGGAAGTGAAGTGTCTGAAATGAGAGGAGAGGTAAGTACTACAAAATAAAACAGGAAATGTGCAAACATCAAACATGAAACAAGACAAGACTAACAAAGAGGACCAGACGTTACAGTCTATTCCTTCAGTGCTAAGGCTTATCAATATATTCTGTACTTTTTCTGGATACAAAATATGGATATGGTATCCATAATTTAATAGGCAGTTGGGAGTGGCTGGAGGCACGAATTATTGCCAATCTTAACAACAAAGTATCGTTGGTTTCTTTGTGGTTCTATCCAAATCCTCCTGTAGAACCAGATAATCCAATTATTAATTTCTCTTGTAGAATACCTAAATTAGTCCATAAGTGGCTCAAAATTACAGGAACCTCTCTCCCATCATTCCCTCTTTGCATAATCCTTTATTTTCAGCAGGAGGCAAACCATTAGTCAGTGCCTGGTGGCAGAGTGCTAACATTAAGTGTCTGGGACTTTGCTGGGAGAAGGACATAAGGGGTCCCTTTTCTGCAGCTAATTGGCAAAGAATATGGAATACTTCAATAATATCAAAATGTGTCCGATATAGAATCATTCAAATGAAAATTTTGCATAGGGCATATATTACCTCAGCAAAATGTAATAAAATGAATGCTATGTTCTCAGACAAATGCTGGCATGGCCTCGGTAAAAGAGACACCCTGTTACACTGTCTGTTTGAGGGCTTTTTTGAAGGAAGACTGTTGGAAGGAAGAGTGTTGGCCTTTTGGATGTGGCTGGGGAGGGTGTTCCAGAGGGAGGGAGCGGCTGCAGCGAAGGCCCTGTCGCCCCAAGTCTGGAGTTTAGTCCTGATAGGTTGGAGTTAGTTAGCGTCTGCAGACTGGAGACAACGGGTAGGGGTGTGGTGGTGGAGGAGGTCAGAAAGGTAGGGGAGGGGAAAGGTTGTTAATGTCTTTGAAGGTGGTGAGTAACATTTTGAAGTCTATCCTGTACTTGACTGGGAGCCAGTGGAGGTCGTGGAGGATAGGGGTGATGTGGTCAGAGCAGCGGGTGGAGGTGAGCATGCGGGCAGCAGAGTTTTGGACATATTGGAGTTTATTGAGGATTGTTAGGTGAACCATATAGAATGCTACTGCAGTAATCGAGCAGTATTTCAGCAGCGGAGAAGCATAGAGCATCCTTGCTAGGTCGACTTTTTGCTGTTCGGTTAACACAGCTTCCTCATCTGTGTCCAGCTCTGCCTCCTGTTCTGCAATGAATCCGGCCTCCATATCGTCATTGGCTTCCATGACTTTCTCGGCTTCTTTTGTGAGTTTATTGAAACTCTCTCTGAGCTCTTCTTCAGACATGTCTTTATAGGTCCTGGTAATACTGTTGACCAGGCGAGAGAATAATCTTTTTGCTGTTGTTCTCTCCACCTTGAGTTGCTCAACTGATTTCCCATGATCAGCCATGTTTAATTCCAACCTTTCATCCACAGATGAGAAGGTAAGTACCCTTTTGACTGGTGTTTTGATGTCGTTTTATTTTAACTTGACCGCTCCTGCTGTTCCAGCTCACAGTTCCCAGATTTTCCATTTCCTGGCTCTCCAGTTTCCCGGTCCCCCGGTTTTTCACTGTCAAGTTATGTATTTAGAAATATGTGCAGCTTCCCCACTTGAAAGGGATTGAAACATCTACCCGAATGTTTTAACTGGATTCCACTCAATGACCAAACAGACCAATCAGCTTTCCTTTTTCCTCCTTTTATTTTGGCAGGCTCAGCAGTTCAGCTTGATTTCATTCAGTTCATTTTCATTTGACATTGGTCATTAGGTGAAAAACCTTTAAATAAAAAAAACACAAAAGAAAAATATATATATGCTGTTGCAAATAAATGTAAATAGCAACAGAAATATACACATTTGTAAATACTGCAAACATGTTTGGCCTAACATTAAGCATCAATGCCTTATACTTATAACATTAGACATTCCCTCCAGATTAAATGCAAATAATCAGCACTGCTGTCTTAACTCCTGGCTTAACATCAGATAAAAGTGTGTATTTTAACATGAAGCATTTTATACTCCTATTTAGTTAAAGTAATATTGAAATATGCAGTTCTTTTAAACAACCATTTTTAAGTCACCATACGCCCATAACCTGCTGTAGCTCAAGCCTATGTAACGATTTCAGCATTTGTAGTTTTATCATTCATTATTTCACCATGTTTGTGACCAAGAATAAACCATAATACACTCGTTTTTCATCATCACCACCATGCTTCTACTTGACAAACTTTGTCTGATGCAAATAGATCGACAACAAATAACAGATTATATAAACTAGACAGACCATGTTACACGTATGAACACTAAAGGTTACATTACCAAACCACACTCTAATGAGCCACCGATCCCCGTGACGCCTAGCTAGCGTGGTAGCAGCAGCGATCTTTGCCAGGAACACAGTCTCTCAATTATTTAAGTTCAGTTCTTACCGGCTGCCTCTCTGGATTTTGTAGATGTAATTCCCCTGCACACCCATCAGTCCTGCTGCCATCGTACCGCACTCACGATACTGTTTTGGAAGCTTCTCACCTGAGTGTGGTTAGCTATGTATGTTTACTTCCAGACTGCCCCTGTGACTCTGTGTGGTGCATTTAAGTGCTCCGGGCAGCACTCGGGCAGATTGGTTCCATCCGGTTTGCATTTGATATTTCGAAGTCCAGTTTGACTTGACAGGGTTGAAGATGGGCAATGTTGCTTAGGTTGAAAAAAGCTGTTTTGGTGATCTGGTTTACAAGAGGGAGGAATGAGCGGTGGGGTGGAGGATGACGCCAAGGTTGCGGATGTAAGTGGAGGGGCAATGGAACCGTCAATGTTAGGTGAGAAATCCTGGGTGGAGCGGGTGAGGGAGTTTGGGCCGGTGATGATGATTTCAGATTTGTCGCAGTTGAGTTTGAGAAAGTTGTTTTGCATCCATGTTTCCGGATCAGAGAGGGTGGAGGTGGAGGCAGGGGCATCGGCCAGTTGGCTGTGTATTGTGTCAGTTTTGCTTTGGAGGAATGAGAGAAATGAGTCACATTTACTGATGGTGAAGAAGTTGGAGATGGTGTCCATGGGTCTGAGGAGTTTGCTTACAGTAGAAAAGAGTGCCTTTGGGTTATTGCTGTGTGCACTGTTGAGGGCATCTTTGTATTGCTGTTGGTGCAGTTTGTAGGCATCTTTGTGGATGGTGAGACCGGTTTTGTTTTCAAGTCGTTCAAGCTGGCGGCCCTTTGATTTGAGGTGAGGGAGATGGTCAGTGTACCAAGGGGCAGAGTGAGTGAAAGAGACAGATTTGTTTTTTATAGGAGCGAGCTGATTGAGACAGGAGCAGCAAGCATTGTTGTTCAGAAAGTTATGGAGCACTTCTGCTTGATGAGGGGGGTGGGGATAAGGATGTCCATGGTGATAGCCAGATGGTCAGAGATGGTGAGGTCAGAGGTGGTCAGGTTGCTGATGGAGATGCCAGAGGTGCAGACCAGGTCCATGTGTGTCCTTTTTTATGGGTGGGAAAATCCACATGTTGGGTGATATGCTGTGGAGGTTTTGGAGTCATAATATAGAACTTCCTTAATCCATTGATCGTGTGTAGGGGGAGAGGTGTGCTTCCATTTCAGTAGAATCTGCCATGTGGCCAGTAGAGTTGTGAAGGCCAGGGCTCGCCGTGTAGCAACAGAGAGGCCAATACCAGGTGGAGCGCCAAAAATGGCAGATAAAGTATTAGGGGCAATGACCTCATCACGTATAGTTACTTATAGTTATAGTTATAGTTTGACCAGAAGCTTGTTAATTTGGGACAAGACCAGAACATGTGAATGAGATCAGCAGGGGGTTGTTTGCACCAATTGGAGGCATCACTGACATTAGGATATATTTTGGCGAGTCTGGCATTAGTATAATGGATTCTGTGTAGAATTTTGCATTGAATTAACCCGTGGTGGGCACACATGGAGGAGGAATGTACCAGATCTAAAATATGGTCCCACTGTTCATCAGATCGGTCTATTCCCAGATCCTGTTCCCAGGCGTTTTTGGTCTGGGTAGGGAGACTTGAATTGGCCGAGCACATGGAATCGCAGATAAATGAGATGCTTTGGTTAGATTGGTTAGGATCCATAGATTGGAGGTCAGTCAAGGTTTTGGGGGAGCGATTGGGGAAATGAGGAAACTGTTTTTTGACAAAATCTCTCATTTGGAAGAAGCGAAAAAGGTGAGAATTAGGTAAGTGATATTTTGATGAAAGGTTAGTAAAAGATGGGAAAATTTCATTTTCATACAAATCCTTAATAGTTCTTATGCCATTCCTGAACCAAAGCCTGAATGCTGAGTCTGTACTTGAAGGTTTGAAAAGATGATTGTTGAGTATTGGAGCAAGATTAGAAGGTCTGTACAGGCCAAAATGTTTTCTAAATTGGATCCATATTTTAAGAGACTTAGTCACGTCTGGATTGGTGTTAACAAATGTGGAAGGGAGAGGGAGCTGAGAGCATAGTATAGAATGTAATGAAATTTGTGAGGCTGCCTTTTCCAAATAAACCCAAGCAGGTAGATTGTCAGTACCGCTGCCCATCAAGTATGGGAGTTTCTGAATGTTGGCTGCCCAATAGTACTGTATGAAGTTAGGGAGGGCTAGCCCACCCTGACGTTTGGGGAGTTGCAGGACTGACTTCTGAATACGAGCAGGTTTATTTCCCCAGAGGACACTGTTTTGTCTAATTTATAAAAAAATGCTTTCGTAATGAGTACAGCGTAATGTCTATGACAGCAGACAGCCCTGCCTTGTGTCTCGCTGAAGAGGAAAAGAGGGTGACTGTATGTTGTTTGTTTGTACTGAGTACAATAGCTTAACCCATGAAATGAAATCCTCACAGAGACAAATCTCTCCATGGCTTCAAAGAGGTATCTCCATTCCACCCTGTCAAAGGCCTTTTCTGCATCAAGTGACACCACCATCTCTGGAGTATTTGAGCTAGGCATTTTGAGAATGTTAAGGAGCCTTCTTGTATTGTGAAATGACTGTCTCCCTAGCATGAAGCCTGTTTGGTCTAGAGAAATGATAAAAGGCATCACCCGCTGCAGACGAAGGGCGAGAACTTTAGATAAGATCTTAAAATCAACATTTAAAAGTGAGATTGGTCTGTAACTATTACAAAGTAAGGGGTCCTTGTCCTTGTCTTAGAAATCTTGGTGTGATATTTGATCAGGCTATGGACTTCAATCATCACATCAAATCACTGACCCGCACCTGTTTCTTGCATTTAAGAAATATAGCCAAACTCAGGTCTGTTGTATCACAACCAGAGCTAGAAATTATCATTCACACTTTTATATCTTCCCGGTTAGACTACTGTAATTCCCTTTTCACCTGCCTCAGCAAGTTGTCCCTGGACTGTCTATAAATCAAGTCAAGTTCAGGATTCATCTTAAGGTTCTTGTTTTTACATATAGAGCCCTACATGGTCAGGCACCTGCTTACATCTCTGACCTGCTCCATCCTTACATCACCAGTAGGTCACTTAGGTCCTCTGACCAGGGCTTGCTGCTTGTCCCTCGTGCTCGACTGAAAACAAAAGGTGATCGTGCCTTTGAAGTGGTGGCTCCGACATTGTGGAACGCCCTTCGTATTGACATACAATCTGCGGTCTCCGTTGACGCCTTCAAAAAGCAGCTGAAAACGTATTTATTCAAACTAGCGATTACCTCGCCTCGTGCTGTCTAGTGTTCGTAAATTTTGTGTCGTCCGTTGTTGCTTTTGTTTCTTTTTACTGTTTTATGGTCTTATTTTTAGTGTTTTTTACTTTTGTGAAGCACTTTGTGACCTTGCTCCGTGAAAGATGCTATACTAAATAAACTTTTACTTACTTACTTTACTTTTGAGAATAAGAGTGATTGTGGCCGTCAACAGGGTGTCAGGAAGACAACAGTTTGAGATTGCCTCGTTATACATATTCTGCAAAGCTGGAGAAAGGAAGGTGGAGAATGCTTTGTAAAATTCCACGGTATATCCGTCCGGACCGGGCGACTTGCCACCTCGTAGAGACTTAATTGCCTCCTGTATCTCTGTAATAGATATGGGCTTACCTAAGTCCTTGGCGAGACCGCTGTCGATTCTGGGGAAACTAATCATGTCTAATGCATTATCTTCCATGTCTTGGGGGGAATCTGAAGTATAAAGATCAGAGTAGAACCTAGCAAATGTTTCATTAATACTCTCTGGGTCCGACAGAACATAACCAAATGGAGATTTAATAGCTGGAATTACTCTTGAAGCCGCTTCCGTTCTGGCCTGGTGAGCCTTTTCTCTGGCCTGGTGAGCCAGCCTTTTCTCCACATTCGAAGAAGCGTTGCCTAGACCTGATTAGCTGTATCTTAGCTTTGTGTGTGGATGCAAGGTCAAATTCAGCCTTGAGTTGGAGGCGCCTTTTATGAAGGTCAGGGTTCGGGTCAGTTGCATATTTGTTATCAGTTTTTGATTAATTTTCTGTAGTAGTTCAGCCATATGGGATATTTCAGTTTTCTTCAAATGGCATATATAGGATATAAGTTGTCCTCATAGGTAAGCTTTTAAGGCTTCCCAGTGTTTCTCATGATATGTCCAGTGTGTCATTTATCTAAAAAAATGTAATTTGTGAGTGTAAAAAGTTAACTTTTGAGAGTAGTCTGTTTTCTAGGAGGGAAAAGTCTATGCAAGTGTACATGTGATGTACATGAGAAAAGAAGGAAAAAGCCTTAACTGTGGGGAATTTATCCCTCCATGGGTCGGACAATCCAAGCCATTATAGTAAAGATGTCTAATGTTTTAGCTGCCTTAAGAAGAGATGCCGCTTTGGATGAGGACCTGTCGAGTTCAGTGTCTTGGACCATATTAAAATCTCCCCCTATGATAATGTGGTGATTCTCAATATCAGGAAAAGATGTAAAAAGTCTAGCCATGAACTGGTCATTGTCCCAATTTGGACCGTAAACATTTGCTAATACGACAGGTGTATCCTGTAATCTACCTGAAACAATGATAAAGCAACCATTGGGATCCGCTAAAGTTTTGAGTAGTTCGAATGAGACATTTTTGTGAATTAGGATAGAGGTGCCTCTGGCTCTTTAATTAAATTTAGAATGAAATAAGTGACTGATCCAGCTTCTTTTAATTCTGGCCAACTCTTTGTTGTGAAGGTGGATTTCCTGGATAAAAAAATATATCCCCTTTTAACGGTTGCAAGTGGGCCATGGTCCTGTTTATTTTGGTAGCACAATTCACTCCCCTAACATGCCACGAAATAAATCTAACATTATTAGTTAGGTTCGCCATACCTATTTGTTATCGCAAGGTTGATCGAAGTGGCTCAACATCTGTGTAAGAGGAACAGGATAATAGGGATGGAGAGGGGTAAATGGACAAGACAAACACAGGGAAAGAGACAGAAGGGTAGAAGAGAGAGAAAAACAAAAACAAAAAAGTATCGCTCTCATGACATCCCGATTAACAGAATGCTGTTCCAGGACTTTGGGACTGTAGCCTTCAAATATGTGGATCGGCTTGTCCTTGTACTTAAGTTTACCCCTCAGTTTGCGAGATTCACAGACCACCAACTCCTGGGTCTGGAACTTATCGCATAAACATATCGCTACAGATCTGGGCTTTTCTCCGCGGCCTGGTCTAGCGGTCAGTGCCCAGCAAGTGTGGTCGAGCTCCGGGGGTGATGTGAGAATCTGTTCGCCCAGGACCTCAACCAGGAGCCGTGAGAAGAGTGTTTTAGGGCGAGGACCCTCGACGGACTCTGGAAGACCAACAATACGTATGTTGTTTCTGCAACTTCTGCCCTCCAGATCAGTGATTTTAGCCCTTAGCTTAGCATTGTCTTCGGTCAGCATAGCTAACGTTGTTTCCAGGGCCTGCACGCTCTGGCTGGTTTGAATTTTGTCCAACTTCGCTTCAAGCTTTTCGAATGCTGAGTTGAACTCTGCCGAGAGTGAGGCCTTGTGCTCTGTTAGCATTGTTGCTAGTGCCACCATGTCTGTGATGCAGTCGCATCTTCCTTTTTTTGTTCACCTTTCTTTGACTTGGAAGTCATTTTTCTTTATGCCAAATAGTTATGTTAACTGTGTTTGTTCAGTTATATCAAGTTGCACTGGAGCTGAACTAGGTAAAGTAGCAACGATTAAGGTCATGGGAGCGTGGGGATATGTGGCTACTCCATGCTGGCATCAACCGGAAGTCTTAAAAATCTCCTTTACTCGAACGAGAAAGGTGGACTCAACGTGCCAAACCTTAAACACTATTACTAGGCAGCACAGCTAAAAGCTCTAGTAGCATGGATAAAACAAGATACACATAGAAGGTGGGTAGCAATAGAACATAATTCATGTAAGACTTCAACAGAAGGGTTCATATACTTGAGTCAGGCAAAGTGGAAAAAAATGAAAATCCACAATGAATGGATAAAATTCACACTGAAAATATGGTCATCTGTAAGAAAAAAGTTTGAACTCACTACCTCAATATCCAGGGCAACAGAGATTGCAGACTTCCCTCCATCCAAACTGGATATGGGATTTAAGAAATGGACTGAAAGGGGACTCTCTGTCCTGGACCAGCTGTTCGAGAGAGAAACCCTGAAGTCATTTGAACAACTGCAACTTCAATTCAGGCTCCCCACACATGACTTTTTTAAGTTCCTGCAGTTAAGACACGACCTCCAAACATACAAGGAATGGGCTCAGCTTTGTACACCAATATCTGACACGACATTGAACATTTATTGGCATTAGCAACGGAAGAGCTGAGTTAAAAAAAAACATAATATCCCACATCTACAGTGTACTACAAAGCTCAACAATAGGCGACACCCTGGAGGTCAAATGTAAATGGGAAATTGAAATGAATGTTAACATCCTAGATGAAAAGTGGGAGAGAGCTTGGAGGGACACAAACTTACCAACAGTTCAACTTGGAGAGGATTCAACGGGAAGAAATGAGGTTCTTAAAACTCCTATTATTTCATCAAAGTATAGGGACACCTCTAAACTGTGTTGGAGAGGATGTGGACTGATGGGAAATCATACTCACATCTTCTGGGACTGCCCAAAAGTAAGAGACTATTGGAAAGAAATTAAAGAGGAGATTAAGTTGATCCTGGATATAGATTTGCATCTAGACCCACTTTGTTTTATTTTGGGTATAATCCCAGAGAATTACGACCAAAATCTGAAATATTTAATTGATCCCCTCACTGTAGGAGTCAAGGATTCAGGTTTTTCCTTTAATTTGTCACCTGTCTGTACATTAAACCAGGGAAGAGAGATGGGAAAAGGGTGTACTACATTGAATTAATAACTGCTAATCTTCAATTAAAAACAGATTTCTTTATGGCAAAATGGAGTCCTATGACAACTTACCTCTCAAGATTCAAGAATATAAATTGTAACGTATGTTCTGTATTTATAACCTAGGAAATTAGGATTGAACACCCTGGTGCCTTATTTATTTAATTACTTATACTTTCTTGTTAATATCAGAGGATGTCTGAATGAATATATTGTAAATGTCGAATCGAATTATCTATGAACTTATTTTGTAGATGTGTTCTTCTTACCTTGCATTATAGTTTATTCATGTCTTTTGTTTTGTCTCTTATTTTAAATCTTCTGTTTGATCAGTTTGTTTGATTCGTTCTGTCTGTTGTTTTCTCTGTTATTATTGTCCTTGTTATGATCCATGTTACTGTCACAGTGTGCTAAAAAAATCAATAAATATATTGTGCAAAAAAAAAAAACTCCAGTACAGCCGACAGTCATAAAAAAAAAAAAAGACCTTGATGATGCTTTATTGTGAAGATTGTACGTTTTTATCCAACGGCGTTGCCCTGGCAGCGCTGCAAATTTCGATGTTTTTGCCATGAAACAAGAAGCTGTCGTAACTCCCCTGTACATGGTCACATCTTTTCCAAATTTCACACAGTTGATGAGAGTCCCAGCCTGAAGACATCTACAGGCCAATTTTGAATCATAGTCACAGCGCCACCTACTGGCAACAGTAAATGACAGCATTTTTGGCCATTTACAGGTGCTCTGCTTTCACAAACTCCTATTTCACAATTTTGAGAATGTCGTGGTGGCTGCTCCCCCCGATGTACGCAAGAGTGCGAGGGCCCGTTCATTGCTGCTTGCAGCTTTAATATTTAATGTTGTGATTTTATGTTGTTACATTTTATGTTGTTACATTATGCTATATTTTTCATATAGCATTCATTATCTTGTGTAATGTTATGTTATGTAAGTAAGTTATGTTTTAGGTTATGTTATGGTGGAGAGCCCAATAGAATTGTGGGCAAAACAGAATTAAAAAGGGTCAAAGCAAAAGGCATCTATTTATAGTGGAGATTTATGAGGCTATTTTAAAGTAGATAGTATGATCATATAAATGTCATTGATTTATATCAATATGTTTTTTCAGTTGGTCAAATTCAGTTCAGTTTGTGTTTCAGACACATTAGAAATGTAAAAAACCTCCTGATTCAAACAAGAAAAAACGTTTCTGTGATGTATTTCAGTTTTCTGGAACGTCTGCAGAACAGATCATCAGCTCTCAGCATGTTTGAATATTTTGGCTTCAGGACAGAGAAAGGAAACACCGCTGACCTCCATAGCTTCCACATTTACCAGCAGGTTCAGCCAAATTTAAAGAAGTTGACCTCAAATTACCTGCTGCTGTTTACATGCAGAGCACTTATTTATTTCAGTAACTGTAGATTTAATATGAAAACCTGCTGCTGCTGAATATCAGTCCCAGAGAGACTTTCTATCAAATATATCAGCACTCCATTCATTTTGAACCAAACTGATTGGAACTTTTCTGAACAGTTGTTTCTTCCTCCACCGTTTGGATCCAACATGGCGGAGATGAATCTGGATGACCATAGTGTTTACAGTCACCTGTCTGATGAGGAGCTGTTACAGATTGCAGTAGAGAGAAGCCTCTCTGACAAACACCTTCCTCCAGACTCTGATCAGAGCACATCATCATCATCATCCTCAGCCCCTCCCACCTCTGCTATGCCCACTCAAACAAACCCAAACCCCAGACAGAGCCATCCTGAACCCCCCAGACACCTGTACTACGTCCCTCCATCCCAACCTCCACTTCCAGACCCCCCTGATGTCCCAAACTCTATCAATCCCCCAACAGGCCTGCCCCAGTTCCTCTACAAAGCCTTCAAGAGGTGAGTCAGTCCAGACTGAACTGTCCAGAGAGGAAGTAAACAACCACCAAACACAACCACAGCAGCCAGCAAATATCTGAAAACAGTTAACAAACAGCTAGCAAACATTCAAACAAACTTATAGTCCGTAGTCTTGCTCAAGCTCCTTCTTGCCCTCTCTCAGGGTGGATGATGAGCTCATTCAGACGTCTCTGCACGTTTTGTTTCACCCACTAGGGATGCACCACGTCCCTGAGGTCTCAGTTGGGCTCAGAGACTCCTGAAATGATCCAGTTTACAATTAGCATCAGTAACGGAAATTACACATACTACACGTATAATCATGTTTGAATACCTTTATTGCACATGTTTGAGTACTATTAGTACACAATGTAATCATGTTAATTTCCATTTTGTTTGATCATGCTGAAGCTCGCATAACCCTTGACTCGATGAACCTTAGCCTAATTTCTTGACCAAAGGGTTGTTGAGTTAGCAGAAAGATTTATGGAAAGAGCATGACCAACAAGAGGCTTTTTTAAAGTGCCCACCATGGCAACAAAGTGTAACAACCGGTCAGAGACCAGATAGAAGTGGTCTCATCCCAGGAAAATGCTTTGAAAAGGGTCTTGACCTTGTGGTTTGTGAGCAGAGTTGCTAATTGTTACCTGTTGTGAAGGCCAAGACTGATGGTATGTAGGAGTTTAGCAAACTGCCACAGCACTCCGCATGGGAACAAATCAGATAAGGATGTTTTGTCATGACGTGTAGCAAAGTGGACCCAAGTGCAGGACACGGACAGATGAAGTATGATTGGTAACGAGATTTATTGATAGCTCATGAAGGGAAGGAGGGTAGTGAATGGAGATGATGGCTGCACGGGAACAGGCAAGATGGAGAATGGGGATGAGTGTTGCTGGTTGAGGTTAGCTTGGAAGCTAGGAGGTGGCATTTTGGTCAAATCATCCGGCGTCACAATGTCTCTTTTCATTGCTACGCAGACAACACACAGATATACCTTCCCCTGAGACCTGGTGATCCAAAAAGCCTAGCTGCTGTTTAGATTGTCTCAGTGATGTCAACTGTTGGATGGCACAAACTTTTCTTCAACCCAAAATCAGAAATCATATTGTTCAGTCCCCTAAACCCTATCAGCCTCATTGAGAGTGGCCTTGGTCCCTTGTTTGCTAATGTGAAGCCCGCTGCCAGAAACTTAGGAGTACTATTTGATTCAGATCTACGCTTTTAACCTCAGATCAAAAAAGTTGTCCAGTCCTGCTTTCTTCAAATAAGAACCATCTCCAGAATTAAACCAATGCTCTCACACTCTGACCTGGAAAAAGTCATTCACGCACTTATCTTCTCTAGATGTGACTCCTGTAACTCCCTCCTTTCTGGCATAAAGCCTGTGAATATTCTCATTCATCCAGGTCATAATTATCTCAAGGAAATTGAATCGAACGCAACTGGATTTTTGGTTTTGTCTGTGACAACGTTTCACCTCTCATCCAAGAGGCTTNTTGACCAGGCTAGACTGGTCAAACGAGCACGAACTGATGAAGCCTCTTGGATGAGAGGTGAAACGTTGTCACAGACAAAACCAAAAATCCAGTTGCGTTTGATTCAATTTCTGGCATAAACCAAAAGTCTCTCTCTCGTCTCCAACTAGTTCAGAATGCAGCAGCTCGGCTTCTTACTGGTCTTAACAGACGACATCACATCACCCCAATCCTGGCTTCTCCCCTGTGGTTCTTTGGGGCAGAGCTCACTACTTCATTTAGGGTGTGGTTCTCCATACTCTTGAGTCTAGTGGATGGAGGATTTGGCACCTGTTGGGCTGCCCAACCACTCGTTGCTGACTCAACAGAGGTCTTCAACAAATTTTGGATGTTTGCTAGATGTTTGTACACAGTTTTTAAATGTTAACTAGCTCTTGACAGTTGCTTATTGTTTTCTGTCCTAGTTCCTGGTGAGTGAGTGTTTTTCTGTTTTTGTCTCAGAGAGTTCAGTCCTTTACAGTCTCTGATTATAAACGGAGATGCAAAAGCTTTGATGGAATTGGTCAGACGGAGGTCCAGCATTCTGACGGAGCCAAACGATGAAGGCTGGATTGCTCTTCATGAAGCTGCTTATTATGGACAGCTGCAGTGTGTCAGTATCGTCGTCAACGGTGAGGAGGACCATTGATTTCTGGTTGTCTGATAAAGGAGAGGATTTGAATTAGTCTATATTTTTGTTTACGGTCAATCACACCTATTATAATGCATAAACCCCAGACTTTTGGTTCCTGGACCTGAACTAATCCTTAAATAATAAATGTTACATAATGTACTGATGAAGTCTGAGTTTCATCTGAATACTCTGTGAGAGTTAATGTGTTGATTTCACTCAGTCTTTTCAATATTTCCCATTCTATCCATTAATAACTATTCAGTCAGTAAAGGAGAACATGTCTCTCAGAGATTCATATTCATTATTTTTATATCTATGTGACTGATATTTCCTTATTGTTACACAGTAGGGAAATCCATCAGTATGCTGATGACAGTTTTCTACTTTTCCAGTTCTGTTCAAATGACAGTTCAACTGCTTTCATCTCATATTCCTTAACTAAGACTTCTGCTTTCATTGCTTCCACTTCTGCCGACATTTCAGCTGACATTGTTTCAGTTTAAACACTTGAACTGGCTCTAATTTCTTTCAATACACCCACTTCAACTGAATTTCAACCCTTTTCAGTCCTTAAAGGTTCCATATACGGCATTCAGAACCAGTAGTTGTCGCACTAGAGCACAGCATATGGTGACCAGACCGTTTTCCGGGGACAGTCCCCATTTTTGGTAGCCTGTCCCCAGAAATGTCGCCGTTTTTAACTGTGTGTTAAAAACAGACCGCAAAGTGAAATAATATTTTACGTGGCAAAAAGACCAGGCAGCAGAGCTTATTGGGTTGACGTCTCAATCGCGTTGTGCTTGTTTTGGCCAGCAGAGGGGGCTGCTCGCTATAGCAGCTTCATATCACTCTTCCACTCTTCTTCTTCTTCTAACTACTTGCTCTGGCTTGTTTTAGAGAAAACTGCTGTGAAAAACTCGGCCAGCCAGAAACTAGCAAGTGTCAAGGGAATTCACAACATCACCACAAATGTCTTTTCAAGCCAGGTAGAGTGGAGAGGAAGGAGAGAAGGAATACTAGATAGGAAGAAGAGTGAAGGAGGAGGAAAGGTAAAGATATGATTACAGCAGTGGTGCAGGAAGTATTCAGATCCTTTACCTTAGTAAAAGTACTAATACCACAGTGTAAAAATTCCTGCATTGACAATGTTACTTAAGTAAAAGTATGTAAGTATAATCAGGAAAATGTACTTAAAGTATTCAGAGTAAAAGTACTCTGCAGTAAAATGTCCCCTGTGCCTGTTGTACTATTCTATATTCTCTCATTAGATTATTATTCCTGATCATTAATGTAAAAGCAGGATGTTACTGTTGGAGTTGGTTGAGGTGGAGCTCATTTTGAACTATTTTGTATCGGACTGCAACTAATGATTATTTTCATTCTGGATTAATCTGGTGATTATTTTCTCCATTAATCGATTGTTTGGTTTGTAAAAATAGTGAAAATAGTGAGAAATGCCGTCACAATTACCCAGAGCCCAAAGTGACACCTTCACAATGCTTGTTGTGTCCAACCAACAGTCCAAACCTGAACATTATTAAAATACATTACAATTATTCAAATCATTCAAAAGAAAAGCAGCAAATCTTCATATTTGTGAAACTGGAACCATGAAACGTTTTTACATGAAAAATGACTTAAAAACAGTTATCAAAATAGTTGCCAATTAATTTTCTGTCAATCGACTAATCACTTAATTGACTAATCGTTTCAGCTGTACTGGTATATACTGTTAAGTAGTTTAATTTCAAAACATCATATTTTATAACCTTTTCCAATGTTTTGTATGCAGAAATTGTAATTTGTAAAGTAACTAGTAACTAAAGCTGTCAGATAAAAAAGTACAATATTTCCCTCTGAAATGTAGTGGAGTAGAAGTAGAAAGTGGCATGAAAAGAAAAGACTCAAGTAAAGTACAAGTACCTCAAGTTTATATTTAAGTACAGTACTTGAGTAAATATACTTAGTTACATTCCACCACTGGATTACAGGGCTTGCCAATTTATTATTCTAAACAATGTTTTTGAGATGAAATACAAAAATGAGGCAACAATGGGAATCTGTTAACCAAAGTATTTTATCTAATAGTGTACTGTTTATTATTAAAGCTTGGAGAGGAGAAAGAAGAGAGTGAGAAGGAAAAATTAAGGGAGTAAAAAGAGTGAAGTGAGAAGAGTGTAGAAGATTGAGGTGGAAAGGTAAAGAGAAGGAAAGGAAGAAAGAAAGGGAAGACAAGTGAAGAAACGAGGAGGAGAAAGATTGGAAGAGAAGAAAAAGTTAAGAGAGTAAGAAGAGTGACACAAGGAGAGTGAAGAAGAACAGACAGAGGAGGTACAATGGCTCAGCTTCACTCACAATGGTACTGTACAAAATGATTTTCTGACACGCTTAACTTAGTACCCAATTTTATCAGTCAGCCTGCACCGTAGTTTATTACAGTACAACAGTGACCATGGTCAAAACACATGAAATCTGAATTGTCCTCCTTTTTTATTTCATAGATAATAACATTGGATATTTTAATGATATACTGACCACCACACTGGATATGTCCCCGGTTTTCATTTCAGAAATCTGGTCACAGCATCTCAGACCAAAACAAACAGGCACAAATGGACACACTTCATTCAAACTTGACAGAAACAAAATAAAACTCACAAAAACCGTCTATAGATAGTCTATAAATAAATAGTAATGGTAAATATTCAACTTGAGCGAAACATTTGCATGTATCGCGGGGCTTTGCAGAGGTGTGGGGAGGACCGGGCGGAGCGGACCAGCAGAGGGACAAAGGCCCTCCACGCTGATAAACAGCTGCTGAGCATCGGGGAACTTTAGAGGAGAGAGCCGAGTGCAGAGCCGGAGCTTCTGGAGGAATAAACACCCAGAGTCACACTGGATTCTGCTCTGATCCGGAGTCGTTTACCAGCGAGAGGAGAGCTCAGAGTTTATTTTTTAAACTTTTGGGATTAAAAAGTAGATTTATGTGCAGCAGGACCATTCTTTGTCTCTCCATCCACCCTGAAGCACTGTGCTGATCAGCTGTCTCCGGACATCTTCAACACCTCACTCGAGACATGTCATGAGACAGCCTGCTTCAAGACCTCCCCAAAAAACCAAGGACCACAGGACTTAACGACTACAGACCCGTCGCCCTGACCTCTGTGGTAATGAAGTCTTTTGAGCGCCTTGTGCTGTCACACATCAAAGTCATCACTGACCCACTCCTGGACCCCCTACAGTTCGCCTACAGACCCAACAGGTCTGTAGACGATGCAGTAAACATGGCCCTCCACTTAATCCTGCAGCACCTGGACTCCTCAGGAACCTATGCCAAGATCCTGTTTGTGGACTTCAGCTCTGCCTTCAACACCATCATCCCGGTTCTGCTACAGGACAAGCTCTCCCAGCTGAACGTGCCTGACTCCACCTGCAGGTGGATCACAGACTTCCTGTCTGACAGGAGGCAGCATGTGAAGCTGGGGAAACATGTCTCTGACTCTCGGACCATCAGCATCAGATCCCCCCAAGGCTTCTCCTCTACTCTTCTCCCTGTACACCAACAGCTGCACCTCCAGTCATCAGTCCGTCAAGCTCCTGAAGTTTGCGGAAAACACCACCCTCGTTGGACTCATCTCTGATGGGGATGTGTCCGCCTACAGGTGGGAGATTGACCATCTGGTGACCTGGTGCAGTCAGAACAACTTGGAGCTCAACGCTCTAAAGACAGTGGAGATGGTTGTGGACTACAGGAGGAACCCAGCCCCACCTGCCCCATCACCCTGTGTGACTCCCCAGTTGACACTGTGGAGTCCTTCCACTTCCTGGGGACCATCATCACCCAGGACCTCAAGTGGGAGCTGAACATCAGCACCAACATACCAAACCAAATTCCTTGTATGTGAAAACCTACTTGGCAATAAACCTGATTCTGATTCTTAAATTGACACTACAACTTCAGTCAGTGCTTCCACTTAAACTGAAACTTCAACCACTTTCATGTCCATTTTAACTGTCATTACAACTTCTTTCAGTAGTAACTATTTGAAATGTTTCAATTGGCAATTTTCAGCAGTGGGCACATATACATGTTCGTGACAAAATTAAACCTTTTCTCACTTTCTACCTGCAGTATATATACATGGTTTGTCAATATGTTGTGTGTCATCAATATGTTGATGACACAAGTTTCTTTTTATGTAATTCAGAAGTCACATTTAAATCCTAAACTTGTGTTAAATCCTGATAAAATCAAATTAATGTTGTTTCATAGTGCCAGAAATGTCAGTTGTAATAATTGACACATTTTGATTAATATCTTTACCAACGCAGGAAAAGTGGACCAACCAGCATATTTGTGAATAAACCCATTCACCATCAGTTGTCTTCATAACTCCAATGCCTGATCAACAGAGCGGCTTTTACGTAATGCTGTAACGATCTTAAACATGTTTTGTTCAGTCTGAGTGCTCTTGATTGCGCTCTTTGCAGTGGTCAGTGCTTTATTACTGTTGTTTTCTGCCACATTAGCATGGTGGTTCTAGTGATGAAAGTATTGACCAGTTGGTCCAGATTGAAATTTCTCAACAACTATTGGATGGATTGTCATGAAATTGGGTTCAGACATTCATCGTCCTCAAGGGATGAAACCTATTGATTTTGGTGACCCCCTAACCTTTTGTCTGCAGGTTTTCTTTTCCAACACTTTTGTTCATGACAGGACATCTCTAAAGCTGGCCAACTTTCTCAGCCTCATCTGTACTTTGAGAGGCATGAGAGGCTTGAATTAAAAGGTTTATTATAACTTTGGTTTTATTTTTGATGCTCCAGCATCTGTTATAACACTAGACTCACCAAAGTAAATACTGACTCTAAAGAACACTGTAATTGCCAGCTTGTTCCAAACAAGCCAACAATTTTGTCCTCTTTTTTGATGTTTTATGGCAGCTGGCACCTAATTTCAGTGATTTTGTAACAATTTCCCGTCTTTCTGCTGTATATTTTCTGCATGTTACCAGGATATGATTTAACGTTTGTGCCCCATGGCACCAATCAGTTACTTTGGTGAATATGACATCAGAGCTATGAAAATAAACCCGAAGTTATAATAAACCATAGTTAAAGTCAAACACAGTTTGACCTTTGACCTCTGTCTGTCCTCAGCTCATCCCGACTCAGTGAACAGATGTAGTTTAAAGAATCAGACCGCCCTGCTGCTGGCTGCTGGTCAAGGAAACGTTTCCTGTGTCGACTTCCTCCTGAAGCACGGAGCTGACCCAAACATTGCCAACAAGGGCAGAGAGACGCCGCTGTACGCAGGTGAGCTGACATCACAGCTGACATCATAGACCCTGCTGATTGATGCAGTGATGTCACTGTTGTAAAGAGAAACCAGGGATCTTAGAATAGTTTATCTCAAGTTCTTTTATTGTCATGCACAACAGTTACAGTGAAGCAGTCATTTGTTCTCAGGCTCCTCCAGCAACGCTCAAATAATATGTACAAAAGAAAATCACACAAGTAAAAAGAGAACAGAAGACATACAATAGTGCACATGTTCAAAATATAGAAATAGAATGTAATATATATATAAAATAAAATGTAATATAATAAAATATAAAATATAGATATAATACTGTGGTAGGCAGGTGTACATTAGTGATAAATGAATAAATTGTAAAGTACACAGGTTATGGAACAGGATTTTACACAGGCAGTGCACTTATAAATTTATATACTATGATGGTTAAAAAACTTGTAAATATATATACATAAAATATGAACACATACTGTGATGAATGCAGGTATAAACAGTAGTAATAAATATATATAAACAGACATGTGAACAGGTAGTAACCAATAAGTAAGTAGTATAAAGGTAAAGTGACAATAATGAACTCAAGAGCTCAAGAGTTCAACAGTCTTATGTCCTGAGGGATGAAGCTGTTCCTGAGCCTGGTGGTGTGGGACCAGATGTAACGGTACCATCTGCTGGATAGCAGCAGGCAGAACAGTTTGTGGCTGGGGTGGTTGTGGTCTTTAATGACCCTGTTGGCCTTCTTCCTACACCACTGGGTGTAGAGGTCCTCCATGGATGGCAGCACCGTCCTGGTGATGTGCTGAGCAGTTTTCACCACCCTCTGTAAAGCATTACGGTTGAGGGCAGTGCAGCTGCCATACCAGGCGGTGATGCAGCCAGTCAGAATACTCTCCATGGTGCACCTGTAGAAGTTGCAGAGTATCCTGGAGTCCATGTTGAGCCTCCGCAGCCTGCGGAGGAAAAAGAGCCGTTGTCTGGCTGTTTTTATGATGGTGTTGGCGTGGTGAGTCCAGGTCAGGTCCTCACTGATGTGAACCCCAAGGAACCTGAGGCTGCTGAGTCTCTCCACCGTAGTCCCATTGATGGAGAGGGGGGCGTGTCCTTCTCCCTGTTGCTTCCTGTAGTCCACAGTCAGCTCCTTTGTTTTGCTGACATTGAGATGGAGGTTGTTGTCTCTCTGTAGGCCGTCTCATCGTCGCTGGTGATCAGGCCAATGACAGTCGTGTCATCAGCAAACTTGATGATGGTGTCGGAGCTGTGGGGGGCCACGCAGTCATGTGTGAATAGGGAGGACAGGAGAGGGCTGAGCACGCAGCCCTGAGGGGCACCGGTGTTGAAGGTCAGGGTGGAGGATGTGGTGCTGCCTATCTACACAGCCTGGGGTCTGCCTGTCAGGAAGTTCAGGATCCAGTCACAGAGGGTGGTGTTGAGTCCAAAGTCTCTGAGCTTGGTGATGAGCTTAGAGGGCACAATGATGTTAAATGCTGAACTGTAGTCAATGAACAGAATTCTCACATACAGATGGGTGACAAATCAATAGCTCTCCGAGCGCGTACCTGGACTTCCTGTACATTGTGCCAAAGCAGTGACATAGCGCCGAGTCTGATTGGTCGAACCACCACTGAATGGTCCGCGTCACTGGTCTGTCCTGTTTGAGTTTCTGCCTATAGGAAGGCAGAAGCAGAAATAAGATGTGATCTGATTTGCCAAATGCGGGGCGAGGGAGGGCCTTATATACATCCCAAAAAGGTGTGTAAACATGGCGGAGTGTGTTACCACCATGCGTAGGACAGCTGATGTGCTGGTAATATCTCAGCAGGACTTTCCTCAGGTTGGTGCTGTTAAAATCTCCGGCCACAGTAAAAAGCAGCCTCCGGCCGTGAGGTCTCTGTCCTGCCGATAACTCCATACAGCTCGTCTAGGGCCTGGTTGGTGTCGGTACAACGCTTCGAGGACAACAGATATAACCTCCCTCGGGAGATAATAAGGCCAGCATCCGATCATGAGGTGTCCCGTTGAAAAGCCAGCCTGCTCCTGAATTCATCCAGCTTATTATCCAGTGCCTGGACATTAGCTAGAAGAATACTCGGCCGAGGAGGCCGGTTTTCGTGTTTCCTCAGCCTGACCAGGACACTGGCCTGTCACCCTCGCTTTCTTTTTCTAGGTGCAGCAACAGGTAATCCCAGCCATGGATATTCCCCATTGTTTGTTGGTGGTGGTGAAAAAGTGCTGTCCACCAATGATCTGATGTGTAAAAGTTGTTCTGTCATATTGTATGATAGGGCTCGCTTGTACGGTGCGCATATTGCGAAAAAGTCCAAAATGAATAACAAAATAAATCAAATAACAAGCAAAGTTGAGGAAGAGCTTGAGACACGGCAGCCGCCGCTGGCGCCATCTTCTCAGCTGAGCTGGGTTACAATCGTGAGGCTTTGTGCTGTCAAAAATGAAAGTTTGCAAAAGGTGAGTAATCGACTGGATGCCATCAGAAATATGTAACAAACCCTCCTGGTCTGAGAAAAGTGGATGGATTTATTGTTGTTGCCAGTCTGAGACCGTTGTTGTTGTTCTCAGCCTGTGAGCAGACCAACAAAGCCATTGTGGATCTGCTGCTGAGGTTTGGAGCTCAGGTAAATCACTCCTGCATTCAAGGAGGAAGTGCTCTTCATGAATCCTGCAGACATGGACAACCAGAGCTCTGCAGGATGTTACTAGAGGCTGGAGCCGATCTACACACTAAAAACATCTACGGCATCCAACCGCTCTTCATTGCCGCACAGCATGGACACGTCAGCATCATCTGCCTGCTCACTAAGAAAGGTCAGCCCTACAAACCAGTCCAGAAGATATCTTTAGAGTCTGTCAGGAGCTGATGTTTAAGTGTTTCTAAAGGTGCTTTGTCTCTTAGGTGCAGATATAAATGGACAGGCACGAGACGGAGCCTCGCCGCTGTTTGAAGCCTGTAAGAACGGTCATGTTTCTGCTGTGGAAGTGCTGCTCTCTCTGAAAGCTGACGCTAACCTATCCTTGAAGTCCGGTCTGCTGCCTCTTCATGTGGCTGTTCAGAGCAATCACACACGGTCTGAAACTGCCTGTCTGTCACTGTTTTACCTTTATCAACTGTTCTGTTTCATGGCTACTTTTTATAATAACTGTCCAAGCTTTAAGAGCTTTCAGAATAAACACCAAGGAAGTCTGATACAAACTTGAATCTCTCTAAAGTAAAAACATGTCTGGTTGTCTGGTGCCAGAATACAGAAGAGTCTTCCGATGCTAGCTTGACCCTGCTGTTGATATCCAGGTGTTTGATCCTAAATCCTCCTTGACAGCTACCTTTTGGATTTCCAGAATTGTGTCAATGCTGATCCCGGTGACCAGCAGGGTCAGAGTCCGGCACAGCGGCATCAGTCCTCTGCACATCGCTGCAGAGAAGAACAGGGATGACATCATAGAGCTGCTGATCGAATCCGGCTTCGACGTCAATGCCAAGCTGTCGAAGGAACGCTCCAGCATGTATGAGGACCGGCGGAGCACGCCGCTATATTTCTCCGTCTACAACGGGAATCTGGAGGCTGCCGAGATGCTGCTGGAGGCCGGAGCTGACCCCAACCTGGATGTCCTCAACCCACTGCTCATTGCTGTCCGGCTCGGTTGGATGGACATGGCGACGCTGCTGCTGAGGTATGGTGCCAACGTCAACGCTCAGATCTCCACTCAGCCATCCTCGTTCCCGTCGGCCGTCCTGCTCAACATGGAGTCTCTACTCATGCTCAAACTGCTGCTGGACAATGGTTGCGATGCCCGGCCCTGCTTTGACTGTCCGTACGGCCAAAAGCCACATCCGGCTGTCACGCCTTCACGACGTCCCATCGAAGAAATGCAGGTCAGCGGAGATGCACCGCCGCAGCACAGCATTCAGGTGAGTCAGAAATAGCACAAATCAATGCATGTGAATCTGTAGATCAAGAGTGTCCTCCATCTCGTTTCAGTTCTGTGAGGCTGTCTCCAGGCCATCTTTCTGCCGTGTAACCGGTCCGATCATCTCTATGCTGCTGGACTACGTCAGTCATGTCCATCTCTGCTCTCGGCTGCTGGAGGTTCTAGAGAGTCGCAGCGACTGGGCGCTGATCAAACTGAAAGCTCGTAAGAAACAAAAACAACCCTGACAGTTGACAGAAAATTGTCATAGCAACAGTAACTATGATTAGGTGGGGCTGAGGTCAATTCTATCAGCTACTGTTTTGAATTTTGAGTTCCTGCAATTATTCGTGTAAGAAAAGGTCCCTTAGTTTTTAGAAAAGGTTTCTGAATTCTTACAGAATTTTCCATAGTTCTGAAGTGTTCCATAGTTCCCAAAAAGGTTTCTGAGTTCCTAAAAGAGTTTCTGACATCCTAGAAAACGTGTCTGAGCTCACAGAAAAGCTACATTGTTCTTAAAAAGATTTCTGGCTGGAGTTCCTGTAAAAGTTCCTGAGTTCCTGAAAAGTACTTTGCTGTATTTGACAGCCCAACTGATGATGTCAGAGCTCACATGACACATGATGTCAGGGGTTTAGTCATGATTTAATGTGCTTGTAATATTTTCACTAACAGGGAACAAAACATAAAAAACACTTGTTAATATAATTCAGTCCAATACATGAAAAACAGACTACAGAGTACTGAGTAGTGCACTCTCTGAGTGTGGGGCTTAAGTAGAGGGACCACAGATCAGGAATCAGGTCTGCTCAGACTCTCTAACCTGTCCTCTGTCTGTTTCTGTTCAGTTCCTCCTCATCCTCTGATGCAGCTCTGCAGGCTGAAGATCAGACGTCTGGTTGGAGTCCAAAGACTCAAACTGCTCCACACTCTGCCACTTCCTGTCAGACTCATCCGCTTCCTGCTCTACGACGTCCACTGCTCACTCACCTGAAATCACCTGTGAAGCAGCAGTCACACCACAAAATTGGAGGACAGCTGTAGATGGTAACCAGTAACACTGAAGTTTTGTTCACCATTTTGTTCAATAAAAGTTATTGAAGAAGGAAAATAAAGCTCTTGTTAGCTTAGCTTAGGCCATTCCACCTAGAACAAGCCACCTGATAAACATGAGATCACTCACCTGTTAAATATAAAAACACTCCTAAACTTAGATGATTTTTATGGCTTTTATTTTTTTAGTCTTCCTGTGTCCGGACCTCACTTCACTTCCTGTGTTTATCTGTTGTGTTGTTGCAGTTGAACTGGTCATACTGGTCTTATACAATAGTGACCTGATTATAACACCACCCCCATTTTCCAACAGCTCTTTTTAGACAAAGACTTTTGAAGATGAACCATTTCAGAGATACCGTCGGTCAAGCAGAAGAAAGTCTTCATCCTGGAAACAGGAAACTTGTGAAAGACTAAAATTAAAAGAAGATTTGTTTATTTACATTGTTTATTTCATTAATGATTGTATTCATTTATCACTTATCACATATGAGTTCATCAGTGAACCTGGATGGTATCTGTTTAGTGGGTCTATATAGACTATGAAGCCTGTTGGGCTGTTTCTTGCAGCTGTTAAAGTAACATTTAGAATAATTATTCACTTTAATAAAATAATTTTGGAACTCGAACTTAACCACTGCAGTTGCAGGAATATTTTAATCCATTTTATAAAATATTTTCACTCTCTGACATCAGGCCTACACTGTAAGAGTGTAGAGTTACACTGTAAGAGTTCCCAATAAAAACTCCCCCAAAACTATGTAAAAGCACATTTTTACAAACTAAGTGTTGTAGTATAACCAAACAGGAGAGCATTGATGTGTGAAGTGATTTTGGTGACACTACACTGTATAAGGGTGAAGTTATTGAATATTTTTGTAGTGTTCGATTTAGCACTTTTTAGACGGTCCCTGCGCACATGTCTCACAGCCGGCTGTACATAGAGACCAATGTTATTTGTCCAGCTTGGAGGATGGCTCATTTTGATAAAAATTAGGTTGTAGCTCATTGTTTACCTTACTACGGTTGGAAAGAGGCGTTGTTTGTGTTTTTACAACGTTTTGCTTATGAGTTACTAATCCGGGAAGTTGGAATCTTTGATGATATTTCCAACTTTACTGAACTCCCGAACGTATTGTCCTTTCCTTTGCGGACACACAGGAGATGTGATCATTCACAACAAAACAAAAGGTTAAATACTGATCTAACATGGCAGAATTAAATCCCCTTTTCAGTAACAGATAGGATCACAGCCGTGTCATCTTTATTGTCACATGAGCGTGCTGACAGTGAAAGTCCATCTCTGATTTTTATTGTTGTTTGCACTACAGACTGTTCTCATGTTGCAGCACTTTACTGATATATATTATAAACATTTTTATTTTAGGTATTTTATATGGTCTGTTGTATTACAGTTTTTTGCAATTGCCAAGACACAAAAACTGCTACCTGTGGCACAATGATTGAAACCACCAACTCATGCAGCCTACAGTATCTATTGACCAGGTGTGCTGAACCATCAGCACATCGTCTGCTTTACACTAAGTTTGAAACTCTAAAAGACACTTTTTGCAAATAACTACACACAGTTATCTACATTAGAGACATCATTCAAAACTAAAAGCCCGTGTGTTGTTTGCTAAACATTGCCATTGAAATACCACACTCAATTATCAATCACCTGCACCCAGAATGCACCTGTGAAAAAACCTTTAACCAATCAGCTCACTTAGAAATCAGACCTTGAACTATAAATAGGCTTCAGGTTTGGTCTTTGATGTGCAGGGCTGGATACGCCACTCAAGTTGGTACTTCCCCCGATGTTTGGCCAGAGAGGACATCGATGTGCGTCTGGCCACAGCACCTCATCAACATCACAAGTGAAGACAGGATGGACTGTAACTGCAATGTACTGTATTTTGTTTAGAGTACAATCATAGGCGGATTATGACACGGTGCGTAAAAGCCCCCCCC
>NTHP01000023.1:1388772-1401040 GCA_003416845.1 Oplegnathus fasciatus
CCCCCCCCCCTCCCCCCGGCAGGGCAGGTACACTGACTTGCAGCCAACAGCACAATACTTAAATTCACCTGCATCTCAACAGGATTTACAGCACAGGAACACTCAAAGCCAACAGCACAATAACAAAATACACCACTCTCAACCACAAATAAGAGAAGCCACCTCTAATATTAACAAAAACAAATCAAGCTATGGTGTCACATGTAGCAAACACAGAAAGACTTTATAAGCCTAAATTAATCACAAAATAGTCTTTCCTTATGCAACGCATTTTTTCCTGGCTCTGTTCTGCGAGTCCAATGAATTGGTCGGTTTGCTCTCAATTGCCATGAGAGAAAATGATCTAACTGACTGTTCCTCCTCACCACCTCCCTCGGTGGGCCCATGAGCCACTGCAATGTTGTTATTCTCATCGTTCATTTGAATGGTCTTCAAATGCGAGGAAATGTAAAATATCTGCTGCCCTGGCTTCTTTTTCTTTTCTTAGTTTTCGTTTAACTCCTCCAGAGTCCGGTGGTGCTCTGTTTTGCGCAGTTGTCAAGATCATGCACAGATTGACCTTATTGTGACCTCACCTGTGACCTGCTCAAGTTAACAAACTTTAATAGTGCCCTCTATCGATCAGTTTCTATACTCATTAATCTAATGGGAATGGACAGTTGTAGCCCACACAAGCTTCTCTTTCTTGAAAAATGACTTTAATAGGCTTAACTAACTAAATATATATATATATATATATATATATATATATGAAAAAAATAGGGCCACAAACATGATGAAGTCATGAAAAAGTAATGTTTAGTTAATCATGATTACAACACTTGGAATTCAACAGAGTACACGTGCACTGCTGTGACTGGTCAGTTTTTTGGCCTGTCCCTTTAACTGCAGACTTATGTACGAAGAAGACATGAACATCATTAATAACTCAGAAATCATGATGATTGAGATACCTTAGTTGTTGCATTAATTAATGTAATGTTCTTGCATTAACACATGCATGAGATACTATTAATACATGTACATTCCTGATAGTAGATACATGAATTAATTCATGCTTTTTCATACAATAAGTCATGCATGAATTCATGATAATTCATGTACCCTTACTATAAAGTGTTACCGGGATATCAAATAAACTAAATTGACAGTTCAATTAAAAACGGTTGAAAATATAAAATCAGGAGACTGACTCATGTCCTCATATAGAAATTAATTATACAAATATTTTAGTGTACTCACATGTATGTAACGACTGATACCACGGGTAACAAAGGACTCAACAGCACGACTCAGACGCAGGATTAGTGAATAAAACCACAGTCTTTACTTGGCAAGGTTCGGTGCACATGCAGGCTGTCAGATCAGGCAGACAAATCCAACAGGGAGTAGGCAGAGGCAAAGTCAAAAACCATGAATACTTGAGATGGAGGATAAAGACGAACTGGCACTGGGGAAAGGGAAACACACAGACTAAATACACACAGGTGAGTAACTAATGAGGGGCAGGTGGAACTAGTCAGGGCGGGGCAGGTAATCATGCAGGCAGGAAACATACAGGAAGTGAAGTGTATGAAACAAGAGGAGAGGTAAGTGTACAAAATAAAACAGGAAATGTGCAACAAAGAACAGAAACATGACAAAGACAAGACTAACGTTAAGGACAGGACGTCACAATGTGTGCGTCTACAAACACACACACATATGTCGCTGTGAAATATGGGAAAAGGGTTATTAAAGGTCACAGAGACAAACATAGCTGTATGTTAACAGACAGAGGTATCACTCTGAAATAACTGAGCCTCAGCAGAGTCTTTATATATATATATATTACATATATACATATATACAGTGTGTATCGTGAACAGTGGATGTTTGCTGGTTTTAGATTTGACTAAAATAAACACTTAAATGTCTCATTTAACAGTGAAGCTTCATGCAGCTGTGACCTCTGACCTTCACTCAGCAGCTGAATCTAAGAATAACACACACACACACACACACACATACACACACACACACACACAATATAACAACAATAAGAAATATTCTAAACTTTATTTTTAATAAACAATAAAAACAGATCAGTTCTCTGTCATAGGGACCTGGAATAGTCCCTGGTTATTGTTGTTGGTCTGAATTGATCAACATGTGTTGGTATCTCAACTGGTTTACCTGGTTTCTGTAAACATTTATAGATCAGATTATAGATTATCACAACATTAGTAAGAAACTTTGTCTGTTCAGTGGATTCTTTCCTGATCGACCAGAACATCGACTCATCTGAATGAGAGTAATCAGACATTACATCAGACCTCATGTTTGAAAACACTTTCTTCAGGTTCAGATAACTCTGCCTGTAACATTAGAGTCTGTATCAGAGTTCAGCTGGTCAACAAGCTCAGACTGCAGGTCCTTAAAATAAACCTCAAGTCAAAACCCTCCATCCCCCCGTCCACACAGTGTCATGTGCAGCCTCCATTACAGACAGGCAGGCAGGCAGACAGACAGACAGACAGACAGACAGACAGGCAGGCAGGCAGGCAGGCAGACAGACAGACAGACAGGCAGACAGACAGACTGATAAAACACACGGACGAGGTTTAACTCAGAGGAAACCTTGGATTTGTACAGAAGAGGTGAGTACTTTTCTTGTTCAGTCACATTCTGGTTTTACTGCTGATTGTATACAGTTTTACTGTCGGTGCTGCTGATTGTATAAAGTTTTACTGTCGGTGCTGCTGACTGTATAAAGTTTTGTTTGATGATTTACCAGCTGTTTGCAGCTGTTTGTGTGACTGTGCTGCTGTCCTGCTGCAGTCACAGTTGAGTTAGTTTGTTGTTTTTCTGTATCAGGACACATACTGGTGTCACTGGGTTAAAGACCAGCTGGTTCACTGGTTTATTATCGACACAGACTGAAGAATAAAACCCTGTTAGCGCCCCCAACAGGCTGCACATCTCATTACAGCTCACTCAGAACTTCTTATGTCTGTTCAAAACGTTGGATTTCAGTGGAGCTTTTGAGATTGGACAGTTATCTGATCGGATTATTTATACAGTTCTTTCTTACTGAGTCTTCCTTTCTCAGTTGTCTCTATATTCAAACGTCAGAAGCAGTCCATCAACACATAACTCCTCTTTAGGATCATGTCATGTCAGAAATATCACGTCAGCTTGGCCAGAAGTTTATTGCTGACAGACTTTCTTTCATTCACTCAGCAGTGATGAAAATCTCTTGGATCCGGTTTAAACACGTGTTTCTTCTTGCTGACTGTTTGTTTCAGACAGGAAACTCATCATCGTCGTACCTTACAGCTCTATCATGTCGGCAGCCAGCATCTCTCGCTCTGGATCAGCAGGTCCCGTTCAGGCCTTCGAAGATTATTCTCTCTACAGTAACCTGAGTGATGACGAGCTGCTGCAGCTCGCCATTGAGCGCAGTCTGACAGACACACACTGCATCAACCCAGCTGCTGCCACCACGCCTGCCCACCCCCCTGACAAGAGCCTGGACCCTAACCCTGACCCTGCAGCAAGAAACACCAACCAACCCAGCCACAGCGCCCATAATCCACCTCCAGCCCAGACCACTGCACACTACAGTTCTCCAAATCCCCCGAGTGAAAAGCCTCCTGATCCGTAAGTCCCACTTTATTTACCTCCCCCATGTCCTACTCTAAGGTAAGACTGGTTTTAGTCCCAGTTTAACTTTCAGTTTGATTCCTTGCAGAGATTTTGAGATGCTGGATAAATATGGGCCCTTGTTAACGTTTTGACCGTCAGTCTCTGTGCTCTGATTGGCTGTTGTCTTGGCATTTTTGTGGCAGGAGGACGTTTGATGGGACAGTCAGTCACTTCATGACGGGTTCTGGGAAGAGGATGGTGGCATATCGCAAAGCTGACGGCAGTCTGGTCCACATCGCTCCAGAACTTGAAGAGTGAGTCAAGTTCTGTTCATAAAGCTTTATTTTTCATGGTCTTAAATTTAAACCTGTCAGCTGTGAGGAGTTAAAACACAAACAGGTGGCTGATGGGTATTTTCTCTGCAGAGAGGAGGAGCCTCTGTTCAAAGCAATCCACGATGGTGATGCGAGCAGAGTGAGAACGTTGGTGATGCGTCCAGGAACAAACCTGATGCTGCCGAGTAAACCGGGCTGGCTCGCCATTCACCAGGCAGCGTGGTACGGCCAGGACACCTGTCTGAGAGTATTGCTGTCAGGTAGATATATTTGCACATACACAAACACACACAAACAAAGACATCACAACAAAGTCCAGGAAAGAGAAGTCCTCTGTCTGTGTTTTCTGCTCAGCTCAGCCGGGGATGATCAACAAGCGAACCGAGCGCGGTGAGTCTGCACTGCTGCTTGCCGTCAGCAAAGACCAGCTGCGATGCGTTCAGGTGCTGCTGGAAAGCGGAGCGGACATCGACATCGCCAACTACGAACGAGAGACTCCGCTCTATAAAGGTAAAACTGACAGGAAGTGATGTCAGACGCTACAGGGGGAAAAGGTGTCTGTCTTTAAACTCTGGATGCTAACAGAAGCCATTTCAGGGCTAGTTGTCTCATATTCTGAGGATACAAAATTATGTTGTTTTGGTGCTCAGATTTATTTTATATTTTTTTATTTGCTGGAGAGTTTCTTGGCAGTAGAGTACAACACAGAGTACCAACTGATTACCAGTCCTGATCTGTTGATACCAATTCTGTTGATCTGAACTATGTTTGAGGAATCCACATATATGATTATGACACACACCTGACAGCCAATCAGAGAGTTGGATTCTCAGTGGTCAGGGTATAGACCTACCGCTAAAGGTCTTAAAGAGTAAACATTTTTTCTGGTAAGTTGTGATCTGGATTTAAGGGGTCAGCTGGTGCCGACAGAAGCTGGAGGAGATGGTGAGTACGTTTCTGTAGTTTGGGTGACCAGCCTGAACTCCTTTTTTCTTCCTCTGCAGCCTGTGAGAGGAACAGTGCTGCGATGGTGGCGGTGTTGTTGAACCACGGTGCGTCGGTGAACACTCACTGTATTCAGGGTTGGACCGCCCTGCAGGAAGCTGTGTGTCGAAACAATGTGGAGATCTGTGAGATGCTGCTGAAAGCTGGAGCCAAACACAACCTCACCAACATGTACGGCATCTCACCGCTGTTTACTGCGGCTCAGAGTGGGCAGCTCGCCACACTCCGTTTCCTCCTCAAACACGGTACATGTAGAGGATCGTTCATCAAGCTGAGCCTCAAGCTGCTCACTGAAAACTAACCGTAAATACACATCAGCTCTTGGAGTCTCCAGAGTAACCCTAACCACCCAACCCTTGCACCAGTTTTACACAAACTGTGCAAGAATGAATAGTTTTAGTGTGTAGAATAAAGAGCAACACATGATCATAGAACACATCTTAGTAGGATACTACAGTCTACATCTGAATGTGAACAACTCCAACATTAGTTTTCTAATCTGGTATCTGACTTGGGAATAATTACCTCCCCTTCCGTCAATCCCTGAATCCGACTGGACGTATTTTGTGAGTTCAGCGTATTTGGGGTCAATGTTCAGTTTAGTTGAAGTTCAATTTAGTCTAACACACTGAACTCTGGCTGCAAAACTTAGTATTGCCCGCCACTATGGCTCATGCAGCTGCCAGAGAGAGCCGGATGCTCTCTACATTGGAAATAAGGGATCAGGGACTTCTTTTACATCTGGTTCTATCTTACAGGAACTAAATTTAGTCCCTGGATTCTCTGGTTTAAACACTAATAAAGTTCCTCAAAAGGTTCTTGTTCTGCTGAAAATGTTCGTGTACACCCTGAAACAGTGATGTCACAGTGTACTGCTTTCAGTGGTTTGGGACAGCCACCCACATGTTTTTTAGTTCAAACTGTTAATCTGTATGTACATCACCTTCCTTCACTTTACATTTTTATAAACACCAGGGCAGTGCCAACTGCAGTGGAGTGAAAATGCTGCTGCGTTCAGAATTATGTGTAATGTCCATACAGAAAAGGATTGAGCTCTGATTTAGGGATTTCCTCCACCTGAACCATGAACCCTGAACCCTGACCTTCCCTGTCTCCCTGCAGGTGCAGACATTAACAGTCAGGCTGCTGACGGAGCCACTGCTCTGTATGAAGCTGCTAAAAATGGACACGAAGAAATCGTGGAGCTCCTCCTCTCTCAGAACGCAGATGCCAACAAACCTGGAAAGACTGGGTTATTACCGCTTCACATCGCCGCCCAGAGAGGAAGTGACACGTAGGCACACTGACTATTGTTTACCTCATTTTAATAATAACAGAACCCCTAAAGACCTCAAAAACTGTCTTCGTAGGGTTCAGGGAACTCAAGTCCACCAGACCTGAGTCAGTTTTACAGGGAGGTATGAGGCTTATATCATCTGAATCAACAGCTATATAGAGCAATAGATCAATACTGTGCTTATTGATGATGACCACCAGTTTTAATGTTGCAGCCAGAGGCATAGACATCTTACTGTAGTGAATCTATCTCTGCACAATACAAAAACAACAAAGCCTGTTTGCTTTATAGTGTACCAGCACGTTTTCTCTGCTGCTAAAACTACAAAGTTCAAGTTCTGCTACTTGTAATTCAAAATCCACTCCCCTTACTCAAAGGCACCACCTGGTGGCAGAAACTGTACAGCACATTCACAAACAGGACAGCAGGAAATATTAACTTGTGAACATGTTACACTGGAATATAAGCTTTGCATTTGTATAAAGGACTGAGAAGTACAGGTGCAAATAAAAAATAAATATATAAACTAATAACTTGTATGGTTCCTTATAAACGGGAAATATTAAAACAATGAACAGAAACAACCATAAAAATGTCGATTAGTCTCTCATAGAAACATCAAAACTAAACATTGTGGGTGTCTTCATCCAAACACGTGTCAACGAAACACTTAATCCTTGTGAAGAAATTAAAAGTTACTGATAGGTATCATCCATTAGCTCAGGGTCAGGGGTCAGTTGGACTAATTCCTGTGATGTTTCCTGTGTCCAGCATTGTCTCCATGTTGATCCAGGCCACCAGTAAGGCCAGAATCCGGCGAACTGGCATCAGCCCACTCCACCTGGCCGCTGAGCGTAACCGAGATGACGTCCTGGAGGCTCTGATCGAGGCGGGTTTTGACGTCAATGCTCAGCTGTCTGAAGAACGATCAAAGCTGTACGAGGACCGACGCAGCACGGCGCTCTACTTCTCCGTTATCAACAACAACATCGACGCTGTGCGCATGCTGCTGGCGGCCAGGGCCAACCCGAACCTGGATGTATTCAGGCCGCTGATGGTGGCAGCGAGGCTGGGCTGCATCCAGACCGTCACGCTGCTGGTGGAGCACGGGGCTGACATCAACGCCTGCATCCCCACACACCCCACCACCTTCCCCGCCATCTACATGTTCTCCATGAAGTACCTACCCATGTTCAAATACTTGCTGGACCACGGAGGCCACGCCCTCTCCTGCTTTGACTGCATCTACGGCAGCCGACCTCATCCACCAATCAAAACCACGCGATCAGAGAGGGGTGATCTCCGCTACACTGACAGAGTCCTGCCAGATACACAGCAAAGCAGAGGCGTTCAGGTGACCTGAGTCTGTTGATTGATTGATTGTTTAAATGTGTGTCATGGGAATGGATGTCAGCTGTTAACAAGCTTCAAAAAGGTTTAAAAGTTTCAGTTGAACAAAACTTTATTTTACTTTCAGAGAAACTGACAGAAACCAAACGTTTCATGTGTAAACGAAAGTGTATCTGACTTCTGTTATTGAGTGACAGTTCTGTCGTTGATTAACAATTCAGGGACTTGATTGACAATTCTGTGATCGACAGTTCTGCGATTGATTCACAGTCCTGTGATTGGTCGACAGTTCTGTGATTGATTCACAGTCCTGTGATTGATCGACTGTTCTGTGATTGATTGACAGTTGTGTAATTGATTGACAATTCAGTGATTGATTGACAGTTCTGTGATTGATTGATTGATTGATTGATTGATAGTTCTGTGATTGGCAGTCTTGTGATTGATTGACAGTTCTGTGATTGATTGAACATCCTGTGATTTATTGACAGTTATGTAATTGATTGACAATTATGTGATTGAACATCCTATGATTGATTGACACTTCTGTGATTTACAGTCCTATGATTGATTGACAGTTTTGTGATTCATTGGCAGTCCTGTGATTGATTGAAAGCTCTTTGATTGATTGACAGTTCTGTGAGATAATCTCAGCCCCCAGTATCTGTCGGTGGGCTGGCCCGATCATTGATGTCTTGTTGGACTACGTTGGCAATGTGACTCTCTGCTCCAGACTGATGGAACACCTGGACAGTTACTCAGACTGGAGTGTCATCAAGGACAAAGCAGGTGGGTCAATAACTGTTAATTGATCAGGTGGTCCCCCAGCAAACATGTCAGTTAAAGAGTAATTAAACCCCCAAACAACTTTTTTCAGCTGAAAACCAATCTCTATGGGTATGTACTAGTGTTGTTGATGGATCCAGTTTCCAAATCTTGACATTTTAGTGCAACATATTTGAATTGTACTTATTGTGTTAAAATATGCATAGCAACTGTCCTCTACTGTTTGAAACACGGCTACTGCAATTGATTTTTGCTATTGGCTGATGTGGTGGTGTGTGATGTATGGTGGCGGCTTTCGTCACTAACCAACTGACTGCCCTCCAATCAGAGGTGGGCAGCTCCAGCTCCCCCAGCCCACACTTGAGTGTACTGGAGTCTGTTGGTCTGCACCATTACTACGTCGGCGTACGCCTGCGGTGCACCGAGTAGGCGGAGTCTGCACACCATTTAAAAGGCATCTCAGCCGGCGCATACGCCGGATGCCCCGCTAAATTCAACTGGCTAACACGGCGTATAAGCCTTTGTGAATCCTCCTGCTGCTGTTTCCCCTCCATTTAAAAGCTATACTCCTCCCTCGCCGCTCGTCATCAGTTCTCGCCGGATTGTGCCCCGGCTGCAGGAAAAGGAGCGCACCCTGTGTCTGTGAAGTCAGCTCATTTTCAAATACACACCGATCGAGACTCCTCATCATAATTACACAGCTTTACAACTTATTCCGACGTTCGCTCACATTAGCCTTCTAAAGTAACTTTAACGCTACGTTACATTAATGTAATGTTACGTTACCACTGAGGGGTTTATTGATTATAGTGGAAGTGTAGCGCAGCAGCCGCTCCCAAACGTTATGTGTTCAGCCCGTCAGAGACTGCATTGCCCGGCTTCGGGCATTACTGGGGCTGGAGCTGATGGCTCGAATTGATACAGCTCGGGACCTCGGGTCNCCTCCACCACACTAATGTCCGCTTCAGGGGATTCAGGAGGGGAAAAGTCCTCCACCTCTAAAGAGCCCTCTGTGGTCCTGTGTCGCTCTCTGTTGTTCTCTGGCCAGCGGATGTCACTGACCAACTGAGCACACATCCAGGCCCGTCTTGTCTTTCTCCAGTGATGTTACCAGTTTGTCTCATAGATTTCCAGTGATGTTACCAGATTGTATCGTAGATTTCAGTGATGTTACCAGTTTGTGTCGGAGAATTCAGTGATGTTACCAGTTTGTCTCGTAGATTTCCAGTGATGTTACCAGATTGTGTCATAGACTTCAGTGATGTTACTAGTTTGTGTCGTAGATTTCAGTGATGTTACCAGTTTGTGTGGTAGACTTCCAGTGATGTTACCAGATTGTATTGTAGATTTCAGTGATGTTACTAGTTTGTGTCGTAGATTTCAGTGATGTTACCAGATTGTGTCATAGACTTCAGTGATGTTACCAGTTTGTCTCGTAGATTTCAGTGATGTTACCAGTTTGTCTCGTAGATTTCCAGTGATGTTACCAGTTTGTCTCATAGATTTCCAGTAATGTTACCAGTTTGTCTTATAGATTTCAGTGATGTTACCAGTTTGTCTCGTAGATTTCCAGTGATGTTACCAGATTGGTATCGTAGATTTCCAGTGATGTTACCAGTTTGTCTCATAGATTTCAGTGATGTTACCAGTTTGTCTCGTAGATTTCCAGTGACGTTACCAGCAGTGATGTTACCAGTTTGTCTCGTAGATTTCCAGTGATGTTACCAGTTTGTCTCGTAGATTTCAGTGACGTTACCAGTTTGTCTCGTAGATTTCAGTGATGTTACCAGTTTGTGTGGTAGATTTCCAGTGATGTTACCAGATTGTATTGTAGATTTCAGTGATGTTACCAGTTTGTCTCGTAGATTTCCAGTGATGTTACCAGATTGTATCATAGATTTCAGTGATGTTACCAATTTGTCTTGTAGATTTCAGTGATGTTACCAGTTTGTGTCGTAAATTTCAGTGATGTTACCAGTTTGTGTCGTAGATTTCAGTGATATTATGAGTTTGTGCTGTAGATTTCATTGATGTTACCAGTTTGTGTCGTTTTTCTCCAGTGATATTACCAGTTTGTCTGGTTTTCTTTCAGCACCTCCGCGGCCGCTGCTGCAGCTCTGCAGGTTGCAGATTCTACAGCTGGTTGGACATCGACGTCTGAAGAAGTTACCGCTGCCTGGAGGTCTGATCCGCTTTCTGGAACACAAGGAAGGATCTATGGATGACTGCTGAACAAAAAGTGATTTTTATATAGAGATTATACACTTTGACCAGTTCATCCAGTTCATCCAGTTTACCGCAGGGATAGAATTGGTTAGTATTGATTACTTGCAGCTGCTAGGGTTGCAGACATTTTTATACATGATGAAAATATGAACAGACTGAATTAATCTACATCTTGCTTTCTCTCTGTCAGCAAATCCAAGTCAGTAAATCCATACTTTTTACAACACGCTCCAGGTCTTTCTGGGCATTTCCAGGTAGAAACTGAAGCTGAATCTGTAAACAGAAGTCAAGTCAAGTCACTTTTATTTATACAGCCCAGTATCACAAATCACAATTTGCCTCAATCTGTACCCTCTGTCCTTAGACCCTCAACTCGGATGAGGAAAAATTCCCCAAAAAAACCTTTAACAGGGAAAAAAATGGAAGAAACCATCAGGAAGAGCAACAGAGGAGGGATCCCTCTCCCAGGACAGACAGACAGGAAATAGATGTCGAGTGTACATAAAAAATCAACAATAATATCACAGTGTTACAATTTGATGACAGAAATGTAGGTTGTAAAACAAAAGTGAAGAGGACGGATCCAGGAGGACATCCAGCAAATTCAGGGATTACCTGGATAGGTAAGACCTGATCCACACCACCTCCTCTCCACCATGGAGACCTGGAAGAGGGCAGGCCACACAAACACATTAGAGGCAAGCACAGCATTCACACAGATAGAGACATGATGACATGCAAACTAGGGAGAGAGGGAGAGAGAAGGAGAGGCTGAATCTCCTGGGGGACGATGATCAAGGTCCACGTCTGGATGAGGCACCAGCAGCCTGGAGAGAGAGAGGTCCCAGGACGGCCTCTGGTCCAGCAGAGAGAAGCATGAGTGAGGGAGAGGGCTAGGGAGAGGGAGAGAGAGACAAGGGGGGGGTGGGGGGCATGCACAGCTAGGTGGCTTGTGGGAGATAAAAACAAAACCAGCAGAGGGTTTGAGGAATGCAGTGGTTAACAAAGAGTTTGAAAATTGTTAGTAAATTTCTCGTTGGCAGGACAAACATGAACTATAAGTACTGATGTTAATANCGCAGATCCGAGTGCAGAAATCATCTTACAACAGGGTTCACATGTGATTCATGAAACATTCGTATCTCGCCAATCCCAGCGTAAGAATGATCGGACGTTGATAAATGTGGCGGCTGAAAACAATCGTCATTTAAATATCACGCCCCTATATATTCTCTGTTTAGAGGCCTCGCCCCGAGACTTTACCACATAGAGAAACGTAATCCGGCCAAGAAGAGGAACTTCTCCAACCAGGAGATAGAAACGCTGACATCACAAGTTCAATTAAACAACCAGTTTCATTTGGCAGCCTGAAAAGTGGCATCAAAGGAAGTCTGAAGAATGCTGCATGGAATGAAATCACTGCCGTGGTCAATCAAACTCCAGCTGATGTTTGAATATTTATTTTATTCATCCGTGATATGTATAGTGTGTAAATTAATCTTATATCAAAAACTGTTAACCCCGTAAATTGCAAACTATTTGAAAATACCTATTTATGTTCGGGATATATGACACATAGTTGTTATTTTGCCATAGGCTACATATTTTTAAATTATGAATACACGTCTGCATGTGCTTAGAT
>NTHP01000023.1:1401277-1464024 GCA_003416845.1 Oplegnathus fasciatus
TATGAATACACGTCTGCATGTGCTTAGATGCCAGTCAGAATGGTCCTAACGACTCAGCCAGATTTACTACGCTGCACCACGAGTCCACGCTCACTCGAAAACTTGCGTACACGAGTTGAGACTTGACGTGAGATTTGATCGTTGCCTCCGCTCATGTCTTTATTGATAAATGCCGAGCTTTGCGTGGAAATGACCATACGCCCAGTTTTCTGCCATAAGTTCATTTCATAAATGAGGGCCATTGAGACTGAGACCGACCCGCTGGAAGGAAAGTAACAGGTAAACAGAAGCTCCTAAACGCTTGAGTAGTATTGTGGTTCTCAAGTGCTGTAGAAGTCAAATAAAACCAGAAGCTGATTGCCGAAACCACTTTTAGATCGCTGAGTGTACCAGGTGTTTCCAGGGAGCTTGACTTCCTTCTTTAATGGATTAAAACTCTTCCTAAACACCTCCTGAATGTCCCTTTGTTATTTATTTATTTTATTTTCATTAAACATTTGGCTGAAAGTGAATATAACAACGTTTCTGTTTTGTTTTTTTATTACTTTTTTTTGGCCATTTTGCCTTTATTTAGATAGGGACAGCTGAAGAGAGACAGGAAAGGCAGTAGAGAGAGAGAGAGAGAGAGCGGATGACATGCAGCAAAAGTCACAGGGGTGGAATCAAACCCGGGCCACTGCAATAAGAACTCGGCCTCAATGGTACATGCTCTATCCAGTGAGCTACCAGGGCACCTGTATAAAAGGTTAATTCATATTAAAAATACAAATTTTTTGAAATTGAATAAATAGAAACTGTCCTGAACCGCTTGGCAACCTCTTGGAAACATCATCACAACCATTTGTTACTGAACAACTGCCAGGAACCACCTGAGGCTTCTGCTCATTTCAGCTCATAATTCACTTCCAGTTAGTTTGTGCCTTCATTGTAAATAAAAGATAAATATAAAATATAATGTTCAGCGTTTTAATATTTGTAACTTTCTAGATCAGGTGGCAAGATGTGGACATTGGCAACATTAGCAGACAGTGGCAGTAGGAGGTCAGCTGGCCCCCAACCTTAAACATATTCATCCACATTGTAACTCGACATTCACATATTGTACATTTGCAGTCTTACTGTTTATTTCTTAGTGTGAGAATTTGATATAGATAAACAGACAAATAGATCAATAATAGACAAATAGAGCTTTCTTGGTTCATACTTTACTAGTTCCACTTTATTCTCTTTGTGATGAGTTATATCTGTAACTCTAATGTTGTACTGACTCCCCGTGTAACTGATTGTGTGTAACTGATTGTGTGTATTGTGTTACATTCTAATTCATTATTGTGATATTTCTGTTAATCTCTGTTATTGTAAACCTACTGCCTTCTAGTGAAGTACAAGAAACATTAGAAGTGTCTTCTAACTGATACACCACAACCAGAGAAATTTATGAAGAGACCTCAAACAGCACCACACTGGTGATCGATCACTTTAATGATCAGTTGGATCAATACTCACACAGTGATGTCAGAGTGTTTTTATGAGCCCACAGAAACCGCTGCAGACACACTGTTTCCTCTTATTGATCATTAATCAAAGACTATTAACCACCTTCCACTTAACAATGAGGTAATAATGACTTCATACCTTTAAAACTCCAGTCTGCCATCATATCTGACATTGAACACATTTAGAGTAGGAGAGAAAATCTGCTGAAATAGGAAGCTTTTAACTTTCAGTAAAATTAGTTTAGTAGAGATTTCAATCAATTAACTTTAATTCATGAACTTATTACAATTGTAAAATGTTTGTTTCAATAAAAGAATATTCAGTCTGTTCTCATTATGTAATACATTATTTAACTTCAGTGTTTAAATGACAGATTACCATTTTAATAACTCTGCTTCCACTGATCTGACAACAGTTTTATCTCTTTTTATTCAAAGAATCACAAACTTTTCTTGAATCAGTTGGTTTTCAAGTGAACAGTTTTTTTAAATCAACAGTTCTGTAAAGGTGTCAGTGTTTGTCACCTGGCTGATTCTAACTGATGTGAACTGATGAGTCTGTTAGTTCATTAAAGTAAAAGTCAGATTGTGATGAAGCAGCTGCTCTCAGATCAGCTGACTGCACCCATCAACCTCCTAACCCCTCCTCGCCCCTCCTCTGCTCTCTCTCTGGGACTTCAGATCTGGATCCACTTAATAAAGGAGGACTTTCTGTCACTTGTCGGGTTTCTGGGGCTGGGGGAGGGGTAGGAGGTGCTCCCTGTGAGGCTGGGGGAGGACAAGAGGGTGTTTGTTGTCTCCTCGGTCATGCCAGCATACGTCCAGCAGGGGGTAGACTTTCCCCTGGACCTCCAGCCTGAAGCTGTAGATGAAGCCCAGCTCGTCAGGACTGTCACTGTTATAGAAGGTCAGACCTCTGCCCTCATAGTCCAGGAAGAGTCCCACCCGACGGGGGGGATACAACACCGGCAGAACCACCCTGGGTGAAGTGAAGGCTTCATAAACCCCGTCCTTCAGTCCGATCAACCACACTCCACTCTCTGGATTCTTCACCAGCTTGGCCTTACGATTGGTCGTTCCTTTAATCAAGCCAAGACGCCATTTAGGTTTGTTACCGACCTCCACCTGGACAGTAAGAAGAAGCAGAATACTTCAGAAACAGAGAAGCTGTATGTACCTACTGTGAATACACAATAAAAAACCTGCATGTCTGTTTGTTGACGTTCATAGTTTCATTAATGTGTTTCCTGTTACCCGACATGAACAGCAGTGTTTACCTCCCAGTAGTGTTTGCCAGAGGAGAAGCCTCGGTTTGCCAGGACACAGTAGCTGTAACTGAACCTCTCTGGAATATCAGGAAGCCTCCGCAGCAAAGCCTCACAGGCCACCACTGTGTCCCCATGATGGAGCTCCAACATTGGGTGAGCAGTTTGAGGATCCAGCTTCAGCAGCTCTGGTGCTGGAGGAAGAAAAGAATATATTATCACCAGGTAAATACTAGAGATAAAAAAGACAAAGATAAATAGAAAGACATAAACTGACAGAGCAATAAACAAACAGGTGCAGGTGTACCTGGCAGGACTTTTCGGTGTAACCTTTTCCAGACAGTGAGTTTAATGTCGTTGTGGTTGAAACCTGGTTTAAAGTTCAGAGAGCTGAAGATTCTCTCCTCCTTCTGCTGAAGCTCCTGAATCTCTCTGAACCTGAGAAGCAGGAGAGAGGAGAGGAGAGGAGGAGAGGAGGTGAATATTTATCACTGATTATTTAATCATTAAATGAGTTGACAATATGTTGAATTGTTTGTTACCTCGGAGCGATCGATCCGTACTTCTGTAAACAGAAACAGACACAAACTGAAAAAAAACATTATTTCAAATTTGATCAATAGTCTCTCAGGACTATTTGAGATAAAATATTCCTGCTTTTTATCAGAGCTGGCAGACAATAACAGGGCAGAAGTGTGAGCACATCATGTGACAGGCCTCATCAAAGATATTGATTGGATTTAAACATCTCATGATTGATTGATTTTGAAATGACTCCGTCTACAAAAACTGCACATTTTCTCTCAATTTATGGTTAATTGAAAACAGAAATGAAACTACAAAGATTTATGATGTGAATGAACACTTCTGATTTTATGTTCAGTCCACGTGTCCTACTCTACATGCTGGACTGATCAGAGACTGACAGTACCATGATAAAGTCCAGGTGTCCTTCGTTGCTCAAGTCCTGCAGGGTGTTCTGGGCCTCCTGCAGTCGGTTCAGGTTCTGGTTTAACTGGTCCGTCTGGTTCTGGAGGGACGAGATGAGGACGGCAGCTGACGTCTCCACCTGCTGCATGAACCCCGCCTCCTCCACCTCCAAGCAGCGCCGCAGTTCACCAAACTCCTTCCTCACCACCCACTTCAACACGTCAGACTCATTCTGATTGGACAGAGAGCGGCAGTTAAGATCGTTACCTTCTATTGGCTGACCTCTCCAACAGAAACAAATCCTGTTTTCACACTCAAAGTCTGAACCCGACATTCTCAGAGAAACTGTGATGAACTGAGCTCATCATGATGTTGTCCGTCAGACAGAGCACACCTGTAGTAGCACAGTGTGGTTCACTGTGAATCTTACGAAGGGTTAAAAGAGTTCCAAACGTTATTTAATTTTCAACACACATATTCACAGTTATTTTTTACTTCATATGTAAGTGTTACATTGTTGTGTTATCTAATTAAAATGTACCATGGATACTAAATTGGCCCCCACAGTTTTAACTGCTGCTTATGTCTTTGGACACCAGGTGGCAGTGTTTACAGACACTACTGTTGATGTCATGTTTCTTGGTCTATCTTTGGTTTTTCTATGTAGATAATCTGGAGAGTCTCAAGGTGGACATCGCTGTGACTGTTGCTTAAATGATAAACAGTACGGGTGTCCTGTTATCTGTTTGGCACAAGTCATCGACCTTTATGTTCTCAGCGTAGAGCGAGATAATATTATTGCTCCGCTCTTGTACGTGGTTAGTGATAAAATGTGTTTTTTTTCAACATATTTTTATTATTTTCATAACATAAGGCTCACAGTGTTACATAACAAATCTGTCATGTGAAGACATAACAGTTATTAGATACAATCAGTCAGACCCCCTCATACACACACACACACACACACAAGAACATAATACACAAATAAAACAGATAAAAAAGGACATTTGACATAAAATAACGTACAGTGGTGAAATATGGCTGTAAAAATTATATGACTCAAAGAAAAAGACAACAATAGTATAGACAGTGATAGTATGTCATATTGTCCTCTGACTGTCATGATTTAAGAAGTTTTAGGTTATCGAATCGTAATGTGGCACTAGGAATAATTTGCTTCCACTCTGAAGGGTATTGGCCTTTCAACAGAGTGTGTTTGAGCTCTGATGGTAAATAATCTAGGATGGGGTTCCAGATCTTAAGAAATGAGCCCTCATTATCCATAAGGACCGCACTTATCCTTTCATGAGGCAAAACGTAAAAAATCTCCCTGTATCAGAATGTTACTGAGCAAGGAGCAGAAGTTTGTCCAGCAATTTGTAGTGATTATGGGAGAGAGCCACGTCTTTAGTATAAATAACCCTGGATCATTTCTTATTGAAGTCTTAAAGAGCACGCTCAGTTCTCGAGCTATGCAGCTCCAGTATCTGACTGCACCCCCAAAAGTAGTGGAAATGAGACCCAAGGTCTGTTTAACACTTATGGCAAATTGGAGAGAGGGTTGAGATATTTTGTGGAGGGTAACAGGGGCTATATGGAGCTTGTGTAATATTTTATATTGAATCTCAGCAAACCTATTGCAATTGAAGGTTGATAGCACCAGATTGGTAGTTGGTAATTTTATCTTATCAAGGAATCTTTTCCTTGTCTCCTCTGAGGTAAGACCATCTGATGAATATAGTTTCTGGTAAAAAGCCTTCATAATGCTATTTATTTCAGTGGATTTATGACATCTAACTGTATAGCGCAAATACTGAGGCTGAACCCCTCCCTCCTTTGGCTAGACGGGCCAGCAGTGAGCTCCAACTGGGTTTTGAGGGCCTTTTTCCTTTGTGCTGATGTGTAGGATATGATAGCACCACGAAGGTAAGCCTTCGCCGCCTCCCACAAAGTGGTAGGACTCACTTCGGGTGATTTATTCTCAGAGATGAATTGTTTAAGTTCTTTACTAATACTGTATAATCAACAAAGGGAGGGCTGCTTAGTAAGGTAGGGCTCAGGCACCAGTGTCTACGGGAAGGGTCTTTACACGGAGGACTGATGGTCATACTGATAGGTCTGTGGTCAGATATGGTCTGACTCCCTATAGTACAGTCTTTAATTCTATCTAAAGGTATGGATGACAGGAAAAAATCAATTCTTGAGAAGGCCTGATGAGGCTTAGAGAAGAAGCTGTAGTCCCAGCCTGTTGGATTAAGCACCCTCCATGCATCATGTAAGTCTACATCAGTACAAAATTCAACTAGTTTAAGACTTTTATGAGAAGGAATAAGCCTAGATGGAGATTGATCGATAGTAGGAGAACAATTAAAGTCACCACCTATCAAAGTACAAGAGGTAGAAAAGTCAGATATGTCTGCCAGAAGTTTGGGGAAAAAGGTAAATTCATATATGTTGGGGGCGTAGATGCAACCCAGTAAAATGTGCTCTCCATAGATGTATCCGGAAATAAGTATATAACGCCCTTCTTTGTCAGTTATATTTCTGTAGGAAGGCCATGTGGCATTCCTCCTTCTTTAGGAATGTAAGAATCTTTTGGTGCTTGATGACATGGTTTAAACCTTTAACATTTTTATATCTACTCATATTTATATCTACTAATAAGGAAAGTGGGTAGAAGCTTATTTGCCAATGTGTACAACCCAAACCAAGATGGAAAGTCAAATAGAATCTAGTCTTACATGAGAGAGAGGACATGTCATTACATGAAAAAATTGAAATTAATGGAACAAAACAGCAAGAAACATGACATAAAACATTACCCTCAAAAACGGAGCCTGACAACTGGAGCCTGTTGAATACTTTCACCCCCAAAAAACAACCAAAATCACAAATGGTAAACACATTTGGGTGAGTGAAGCTGAGAAGTAACATTTCACCAAACCAGGAGAGAAATCCAGATCCCATTATTAACCCCTAAAGGATCTAGATCAGCTTCTGTCACCCTCCTGCCACCTACCACTGTGAAAAGTTGTCCTACAATATAGGGCTATACTAATTATTATTAATTCAGGCGTAATATAAGGAAAGTAATCATTAGATGTAACTTCCCTTAAACGGGGAAATAAAATACAATAAAAAAAAAGGTGGTGGGCGACTCTGCATTGTAAACTGTCTTGCAACTCAAAGGGGCTGGACAGTTGTCTAAAGGAAAGATTATAAACGGCAAAAACATCATGTGACCTGAAAGAGCTGTTATTGAGAGCCAAGGTCGTAATAAACTGAAGACAGCCTTTGACTTCATCTAGTCCGTTAATTAATTCACACACACAAAAAAGAAAGAAAAAAAAGGCAGTGACCATTTTTAAAACAGAGTATCGGCCCAGTCGAATCTAATAACAGGGTATAATTAATATAATAATAATAACAATTCATTAGCACACGGTATAATGAAGTGTGATAGGAGTGTCTGTGTGTCTGCTGTATGGGACTATTAACGTGCGTGATGACGTATGTGTACATAATGTAGAGTTCTATAAGCAGCTTGTGTTTAAACTCAGCAAGCATGTGTGAGAGTGTGCACGCGCCCGTGGATGAATATGAGACGTGTATATAAAGTGTGTGAAGCATAGCTTCTGAACATGTAAGAGACAGCAGAGTCGTCCAAAAATAATCCAAAATATTTCTTAATGTCCCCATCCTACAGAGAGGAGGGGAAAAACGGAGTTGTACCTGTCCAAGTTGTTCATTTGTCCCAGTCCTGCCAGGCCTTACGTGGACACTTGAAGGTGTAGTCCTGGCTGTTGTGTGTAAAGCAAAGGTTGGCTGGCTGGAAAGCAACAATGAGATGCTGGCAAACATAACTGAACTCCCGTCGGGTCTGCCTCACCTGGGCAGAGAGGTCCTGCTGAATGTAGATTTGATTTCTGTTGTACAGAAGCTGCCCTTTTCCTTGACTGCTGCCATGAGCCTCTGTTTGTCGCAGAAATTGTGCAGCTTGATTATCACCGGTCTTGAATACTTCTCGTTCAGAGGGCAGAGAGATCTGTGTGCTCTGTCAATTTTAATTGACCCTCGTTTGGTTTGCAAAACCAGCAGATTGGGGAGCCAGGATTCAAAGAATTTATGCTGCGTCGAAACTGTCCAACCTCCAACTAGAAAAAGTGCAATTGAACGTCAATCAGAGTCAGAGTTCTTGTGAACCTGGAGCAAATTCATTGGCCCTGACGTCACAGAGAATCACTTGTCTGACATCACACAACAATGGCCGCACCCATGGAGGCGCACATCATAAATGGTAAACTATCAACTGAAAGGCAACATAAAGTATATTTGCCTGTATTTAATTTAAATAATACATACTATCATATAGTTGACCATGTTCTGCATGTAAATTGATATCAAAAATGTCTGCAATTTGATTAGGTAGCTGGTTACGGTAAACAATCTCTGAAAATTATCTTCTCTGCACAAAAAACAAGTTAAAACATGCAAGTAGGCTGCACTGCTGACTGTTCAGTTGTCTGTAGACTTGCCAAAGAAACATCAGTTTGTCACGGTTGGCCATGTTTTTTTGTTGCTTTTTGCACCTGGAATGCTTTGAGGTCGGAAGTTGGAAATTTCAACTGGGAAGTTCTCGACTTCCCAGTTGTCTGGAACCCAACATTAGCTGGTTGTTGTCCCTCTGTGCCTTCCTTCAATTCGATGATCCCTATGTTCTCCCTCCGGCTACGGTTAGTTTTCACAGTCCTCTGCACATTGTGATAGAATATTTACTTATTTTGGTATTTACCTTAAGAGCCGCAGTCTTGTTAGACAGAGAAGTCGCGTAGTCTTTGGCATCCGAAATACGTGATTCTACCTCCGTTATGCGCTTGGTTTTGCCTTCAATACAGTTGTTAATCCCTTCCAGAGTCAGATGTAGTTCGGTAAACTTCTGATCCATTAAAGTGCTGATTTTCTGTGTGACGTCCTGCGTGAGGCGAGTAGCCAGGCTTTTTCATCCTCACAGGTGGCAGTGCCATGTTAGCTAACGTTAGCTGTGGCCTCCATGCTAGTGGACTGAAGTTTCTTCAGCTCTGAACGAGTTCTGGCCAAAGTATCACATTGAGTTTGGGTCAAATCGGAGGCGGATGTGTTCATATGTAGAAAGCCAACATTAAAAAGTCCAGACAGAAGTGAACTAACTAACTAACCCCAAAAAGCAAATTTATATCTGGTGGTGACAGGAGGTTGGCAAAAAAGGACCTCTCACATTGAACGCATCATGTGACCTCTAAAATTGATATAATTTGATTAATCTTTTGAAATGTAAGGGAAAATCACACATTGTAAGTCATTACAGTCATACTGTCAAATGATTTGGAACCATGCAATAGAGTTTCTGCTCTCAACTCTTCTTCATTAAGTGGTCAGTATACTAGCTTCAGAAAACACCCACCCCCACCACCACCACCACCTTTTCGAAGTCAGATTTGGGGGGCGTGTCCGACCATTTCTGCAACTTTTTGGAAATGGACAATCTGACATCACACCTACTTAAAGATTGGTCAGCTGTGTGGAGGTGAGAGTAGATAGGGTTTGAACTTCTCTCAGCTCTCTTTTTTCATTCTTCACACAACTATTTCTGCCACTTTTCATGTGAGCAACTGAGTGAGTTATGGTTCCTCCAGTTGTAGTGAGTGAGTCTGTGTTTGTACATTAAACAGATACATGATGAGGATTCATCTTGGAACAACAGGTCATCAAAAAACAATAGAAACAATAACAATAGTAAATGAAAATCTTGACGTCACCTACAGTGATCCTGGATTTGTTGTGTGCCATTTTACAGATCTGATCCTCCAGTTTACGTTTCTGATGCTGGAACTCTGTCATCAGACAGGAAATGTCCTCCTGAGAGAGACATAAAAAGACAGGTAGGTAAAATAAATTCATTAGTATTGAAGAATCACATCATTAAAAGCAGAATAATTGAATCCAGGACTGATCATTACCATTTAACAGGTCAACTTTACTCTAAAAATTTTACTCTTTACTCTTGTTTATTCCATCCATCAATTTTCTGCCTCTTATCTGGGACCTGGTCATGGTACTAGTGGCAGACAACTAAAGCACAGACCGACGCTTACAACTCAGGTGATGTGGAGGAGTACAGGAAGTCCAGGTACGCGCTCCGGAGAGCTATTAGCAGTGCTAAGAGACAATACAGGGACAAAGTGGAGTCCAACTACCAGGGCTCCAACACCAGAAACATGTGGGCTGGACTTAAAACCATCACAGACAACAAAAGGAAGACCAGCGGCGCTGAGGTAATGTCTGCTTCTCTCCCAGATGAACTGAACATCTTCTGTGCACGTTTTGAGAGCAACTGCCCGGCTGAGGAGGTACAAAAGGCCCAGGAGGACCCCTGCCCACCTGTAATATCCAGGGTAGATGTGTGTAGATCACTTAAACGGATTAACAGACATAAGGGTCCTGGACCTGATGGCATCCCTGGCTGAGCTCTGAAGGTGTGTGCAGATCAGCTGGCAGATGTCTTCACAGACATTTTCAACCTCTTGCTGCTCCAGTCTGTAGTCCCCACATGTTTTAAGAAGACCACCATTGTCCCTGTACCCAAAAAATCCAAAACCCTCTGTCTGAACAACTACTGCCCAGTAGCACTCACCTCCACCATCATGAAGTGCTTTAAGCGGTTAGTCAAAACATTCATCACCTCCTCCCTCCCTGACTTGCTGGACCCACTTCAGTTTGCCTTTGGGCCAAATAGGTCAACTGATGACGCCATCACCATAGCCCTCCACACTTCCCTCTCTCACCTAGACCAGAGGGACACATATTTGAGAATACTGTTCATTGACTACAGTTCAGCATTTAACACCATTCTGCCCTCCAAGCTCATCACCAAGCTCAGAGACTTTGGGCTCAACACTGCCCTCTGTGATTGGATCCTGAACTTCCTGACAGGCAGACCCCAGGCTGTGTAGATAGGCACCACCACATCCTCCACCCTGACTCTCAACACCAGCGCCCCTCAGGGCTGTGTGCTCAGGCCTCTTCTGTACTCCCTGTTCACGCAGGACTGCGTGGCCCCCCACAGCTCCAACACCATCATCAAGTTTGCTGATGACACGACCGTCATCGGCCTGATCACTGGTGACAATGAGACGGCCTACAGAGAGGAGGTCAGAGCCCGACATCTTGGTGCCAGGACAACAACCTCCATCTCAAAATCAGCAAATATATATTATTTTTCATTCCTTTATTTTAATTTTTTCCTACTATTTATGTCTTTGTCTTAGATTCTCTTTTTCTCATTTCTCAGTTTACTTGTGTGATTTTCTTTTGTACATTTTGTTTGAGAATTGTTGGAGGGAGCCTGAGAATAAGAATTTCATTGCCAACGACTGCTTCACTGTAATTGTTGTGCATATGACAAATAAAGAACTTAAACTTAAAATACAAATACATCTGTGGAGGTCTGAGGTTAAAATGGCATTCTCATGAGTCATTAGAGATTCATAAGATTCAGTGGGGAGAGACAGAGATAAGAAGAATTTGTGTCTGCAATGACATAGAGATGACAAAAAAACTTACGGTAAGAAGGCAGTCGTGTTCATCAACAAACTCCCAGCTGATGCTGTGTCACAGTTTCTATTGAGAAAAGATTGTGATAAGGGCTTGTGTGTAACAGCGTTCGAAGGGGAAGCAACAATTTTAAGCAACACTTGTCACCACAGCTGTGTGGTTGTCTGATCCAAGCTCTCGATATTTTCATGCTATTCTGCAATAAAGAAAGCCACAATAAAGGAATGAAGAGAATCATTGAAAATTCTGTCTTCTTCAAAACAGGAAGCAATTTCCCTTGATTTCACTCTTTCATGGGAAAAAAATAACTACTTTGGCACACACTAAGTGTTAATAGAGTTGCAATCATGTCACAGTTTGGAAACCATTTTCACATTGGTATTATGCTGGGCCAAAAAGGAGAGTCATTATGATATATGTGATATTTCCCTGAGAGGGATTAGTGAAATACTTCTACTTCTTCTTCTTCTCCTTAGTTTGATTGAGTGATTTGGTCAGGGGAGCCATTTTAGTCATTTTGTTGACAACATATATCTGTATCACAAGATAATTAGACGTATTATTGTCTCTCATTGAATTTAAATCTGTCCCTGGATACATTTACTTTGTACTTCCACTTAAACTGGTAATTTCCTTGGTTATCCAGGCCGGGCAAACTTTAAATCTTTAGAAACTTTAAATACGTGTGAACTAGCTGTATTCAGCTGTGGGTTATATGTGCAGTTAGAGAAAATAGCAGCAACAGATATGGCAAAGTCAAAGCAAGAAAGCTAAAGTTTCTCCGGTAGACAAAAACTGAGTCATAGTCAAAAACACAACATTGCGTTCAATTAAATTGAGGAAGCTATCAGTAGAGAAATTGGTACACCTGGCTCTTCTACAATCATTTCACCCTGTGTAATTGATGAATGTTGGTTAGGAAAAAGTCCCAAGTCGGCCTTTATTTTTGACATGTTTAGATAGCTGAATTTTGTACCATTAAACTCCATTTGTGCTTCTCCTGGAAGTAGTAATCATGTAATCTACCATTACAATAGTTGTTTCCTACTAAGTGTTTAGGCCTGGGTCTTTTTCTTTGAAATCGTGATCTCCACTATTTCAAAGTTCTAGGCAAACTATGAGCTTGGACAAAATAGAGAATCAAATTCTTATTCAGTAGTCAGAAATATTTTCATTGACTAAGTTGAATGTTTGTAAAGGAAGAGGCTTTTGGCTTGTATAAGCGTTGCTACAGGCTCGGAGCTTGTCACCCAGTAATTTTCAGCCCAGCGGCCAATCAGTATCCATCATCTGCCCATCTGTCACTGTTGATGTTCTCCCATATTGTGGTCTGTACGCAGCAGATTTTAATTTCATACTTCTGAATAGAACCACTCCGGGGTGCTAACATTAGCATCTCATGTCCTGCATAAAATGGCCGCTGATTCCACTCCCGCCTCGCATTAAACCTTTTAAAGTAAACGGATAATTGGTGCAGTGAGAGAAAAAAGGATGTAGTTTAAATGAGAGAGACTTTGAAAAGAACTACATTGCCAAGCTTTTGTGAGATGATTGAGCACAAATTCTAAAACAATTTTGTGGATGCAAATTGTGTGAAGATTACATTCTTCGACAGGATTGACAACTGTACCTTCTGACAGCCTTCTGACATATGATTGCTATACTGTATGTTCTTTGACTTTATACTTTTTGTTTTAGTTCTTCTTCTTTTCAACTGCCAACTATTTCTGAAACTTTCTCTCTTAAAACTTTAACTCTCTTTAAACTTCAAATTGTTACGCTCACTCACAGGACTTACACATTTATTTATCTTCTTAATATGTTTTAAAATATAAAAGCTTTTTTAAAACTTTTTGTTGTTGTTTTTGGAATGAGAGTCTGAGCAACATTTAAGTGCTTTCAAAATCTTCATATATTACGCTAGAAACCTCATTTAAATTTTACAGGTGTCATGGTCACAGGTTGAAATTTGTGTTGTGATTAGTTGCCAAGCTTCCAAAGGGCAGATCTTACCTAGTATGAGCCAGTCAGGGGGCAGACGCCAAGGAGGTATGGAAAAGTAGAGGTGTGGATGCATGAGAGAAGCATGCTGCTGTTAGGAGCAACTACTTGTTGAGATTGTGATGGACAATGAATAATAGCTCTCATCCCTGAAGTATTTTGGTTTCATTTCTATCTGGGGGGGAATGAGTGGAACAGCAGCGGAAAGCTAGTCGAAGTTACGAAGGGTTCAGGTAAGGCCTGCATCCTTTCTTGTTGTTGGCAACCTAAGGCACTTAGTTTATGTTGTGGCCTGTTAGTTGCTGGTATGCCACAAGGCTTAGTGGTGATTAAATCCACTAGACCTAATAACGAAACATTTTACTAGTACTGCCTGTGATTTGACATTTTTCAGATACTTGTCTGGATCTGGGTCGCAGCCCCAGCACACTAAGCAAGGTAGCCCAGATGTCCTTTTTTTCCCTAGCTATGTCATCCAGCTCCACCAGGGAAAATTCAAAGGCGTTCCCAGGCCAGATAGGATGTCTAATCCCACCAGTGTATTTTGGGTCTGCCTTGGGTCTCCTCCCAATTGGACTTGCCTTGAAAACCTCCAACAAGATGTGTTCTGATCAGATGTCCAAATCCCCACAACTGGCTCCTTTCAATGCAAAGAAGCAGTGTTTCTACCCAGAGCTCCCTCCAGATGTCTGAATGCCTCTCTGTGTGACTCATTTTGGCCACTTGTATCCAAGATTCTTTAGGTCACTACTCAGAGCTCATGACCATAGGTGAGTGTTGGAACATAGATCAACTGGTAAATTGAAAGCTTTGCCTTCAGGCTAAGCTCCCTCTTCACCACGACAGTCTGCTGTGGTGACCTGCATCACTGAACAAAAGTCAGTTGGCAAAGGACTAAAACACTGTGAGCTGTCATTAGATTGCACTGCAAACTGCTAAAATGAAGCCGTTTCTACGTGAAAAGGAAATCAGAGGTTTTCAAAAACACACCTATATGAGTAGCTGCAACATAATGTCTTGTTATTCCCTTTATTGACAAAAGTTTCACCAGACCTCTGTGAGGTTGATGAGTCAGAGGTCTGGCTATGTGTGGTTCTGCTCTTAATGACCTGAGAGGAAAGTTTATGTTTTAGGTAGACTTGCAACTTAAGCTTTTTTGTGGTACATTTACTATGAGCGGTACACAACTGGCATTACACACTTAGCAACTTGAAACTGAGAAAATAAAAGATTGTCACAGTTCTTAAGCTAAATAGAATACACTTTGACATTATATTTTGGTAAATCTGGTAGATTTGTGTGAGACTACTTCCCCACAGGAAGGTCTCTCTCAACATGGTGGATGGTGAGATTAACTGGGGTTCCTTACCTTGGTACATACTTTACTACGTGTTACTAAAAGGTCATGAATCCTGCTTTCCATCATGCATTTTTTCCAGACCATGAAAGTGAGATGTTCAGTGTCGTACACTTTAATACACTTTTAGTCACACTAGCGGCAAAGGCTCTAGGGATGGCAATGTCGGTTGGTTGATCAATTAGTTGGTTTCTCAGTCAGTTCACCGCATTAGTCCAGACTAAAATATCTCAACACATATTGGATGGATTTTGTACAGATATTAATGGTATCCAGAGGATAAAACCCAAAGACTATAGTGACCCTCTGACTTTTCCTCTAGCGCCACCATGAGGTTGACATTTTTGGTTTTGTGTAAAGTGACTCAACAAGTATTGGATGAACTGCCATTATATTTGATACACACATTAAAGTTTCATAGCTGATGAATTGTAATAACTTTGGTGATCCTCCGACTTTTCATCTAGCGCCACCATCCGGACAAAATTTTGATTCGACCAAAACTAATACAAATACAAAGTTGTAACTGTGTTATAGATGAACATGGACATGGACATTGTCACATGTAAAAGAGTGTCCTGAGTGTCCTTTCAAGCAACTCTGCTCTATCTGACCAGAAGAGAACCCCCCACTATTTACAAGACAAATGTAATTAACCTCTATTTGTGACATTCACAAGTCGAAGAGATGCAAAGAAAAACATTTCTGAGGCACTTTGAATTACTTTGATGACTCAACACGGCCTGGGTGGACTGATTTTGATGGATTTCAGTGGATAAATTGAAGTACTTATGCTGTTACTGATGATTGAGTCTCTTGCTGCTTTTTGCAGACATTGTCCCCTGCTGAGTTGGCTTTTAGGCGTGCACACATACACACATACATGCACACACCTTGATATTCCACAGCGCTCAGAATACTGCTTCCAATCTAATTTCTGCAGATGTAGTGACCCATGAAATGGTGCCAAGTCGCTCTCTTCTCCTCAGCGGTATGTAAAAGCTGCAGATTGCCTCATTCAGCCTCCAATATTAACCCTTTGGCCACCTCTTAATACCTTAGCGTCCCTGCCACAATACCCCTGGCTGAGCTAAAAACAGGCCTTTTCCACTCGGGTATACGTTTGCAGGCTGGTGTTTATGTGTGTACTTTGAAGTTCGAGACAGAATTCGGCTGCCAGGTGTGTGTCTGTGTGTGTACCTTTTCAAGGGTCTGCATGCATGTTTGTGAGAATGTGTGCGTCTGTAAGGCTCTTTAGTTTAAAGATAAATACAGCATTGAGAAAGAGATAATCGTCTCTAGGGGGTTTGATGTAACTCTCACTCCACCAACTTAAGGGAAAACTTTGTTAATGTTATCATCTCCAGAGGAGAAAAAAAAGAAAACTCTGTTCTTTAGTGAATCTGGAGGCTATCTCACCTGTCACTGTAGTAAGTACTATCTCCGAGATAAAGGGATTAGAGGATAGAGGAGAGATACTTGAAGAGATGCGGGTTGTATAAATACGGATTTGAGTAATCGCCAGAGATTTTTTTCACAGTGATGCGGAGCAGCGCTTTCCAAGGCCCAGTTAAAATCCAGAAACAACAGAAGCAACTCACCCTGCATCCCAAACAATGATGCCTTACTTCACATAATAAATAATATCATCAGAGGCTATATAGAGAGGCAGGTTACGCAGTATATAGTGACACACATGGAACATATCAAACAGTGCCTCATTTGCATTGCATCACTTTACTAACTACTCATTAGCAAACATAGTTAGATACTCAACCCAGCTAAGCATTCCAACAACTCCAAAGTCTCCACACCCACACGTCACATTATCTGTGTTTACACGTAGAAATAGAATAAAATGTGGTTTAACAAGCAGCAAGTCTACAGTTTGGAGATAACTGCTAACCATCAACAGCTAGCTTAGCCCTGGTGCCTGCACATAGCACTCCAGAAGTCCAGCCCTCACAGTGGAGCTGCGTGTTCACACAGCCTCTAACTTTGAAAAAATCCAGAGGATTCAAGAATGTAAGCTTACCAGTGGCTAGCTTGCAAACTAAAGCCCAAATTATACTTTCCTGTAGGTGACGCAGGCGGCCGCCAAGGGCGGGGGACACCCATCTGATAACCCCAAGGTACTGATAAAGGACTCAACCCGACTCAAACTCTCACCTGACACCATAAACTACACCACTTTATGCCGTGTTCACCATCTTGGATATCGCATTAACAAATCACCCTGACCCATCGTCACCAAACTGGAACATTTCAAACACAAGGAACTCATTAAAAGTAAAGGAAAGGAACTGAAAGGCAATATGGACTAAATGACCAATTCCCACGCAGAATAAACGAACAGTGCACTCTCCCCCCTAAAGCCCATGCTCATATGAGACCACCTTCTACACTGACTCTTATATGCACAACCATCCCTTGCATTTTATGTATCTCTGTAGTATTATGCCTGTTTACATGTTTATCTATAAATATTTGTTGTTGTTGTTATTTCCCCGTCTCCCTCCCATGGCCTGACAACTAGCGACAGCATGGGTAAATATAAGATTTATTCTCTACCTTCGCTTACATGCCCACAAAACAAACAAACACACACACACACACACACACACACTGTTATTATTATTAGTTTTTTGTTATTATTGTTGTAATTAAACTAATGATTGAAAATGATGATAACAATAACTATTTATTCTTTAACATACATACAAATGAAATACATACAAACAAATCATACTAAAAATACGGCACACCAGCAACACTCTACACTCGCATTCACACTCACACCTACACACACAAAAATCCTACACAACAGACTGTCCTGCACCCTCTCTAATACACACACACACCCCACATCGTAAGACCTAACCTTTGTTTTTTTTTGCTGTTGCCGTTGTATGTACTTAATGAATGTTTTGACCTGTCGTGCTAATCCTGTCATGTCACCAGATGTATTAAGTTCTGTCTTGTCTCATTTGTCGTCTCGTTTCACTAAATAAAATTGAATTAAGGAAAATAAATATCTGCTGGTATATTGTTTTTCAAGTTTTAAAAATATTATGGTATTAGCCAAAAAATCTATTATCGGTAATAGTCGGTAGTAGATAATATTTAACCTGTCCATGTAAACATGCTCGCAGGAAAATGCCAATGTTCTTGTGTACACAGCTACCTATGTGTACTTTATACTGAGTAGTACCAAATTAGCATTGCACTCCTACAACATTGTTGGACTCACGATGGACAGTTTAAAAAAATGATTTAGAGATATTGTCTTTTTTATTCAATGCATCTTTCATGCTTGTCGGCCACATTACCCACAATGCAGCTCGACCTCTGACAGTTAAGAGATTCAGGTGTGTTACGTTAGTCGAGGCTATTGTTTCCTCAAGCTGCTAGCCTAGGCTACAGAGGTCTGCTAAGCTCACTTCTTTGTAACCCCACACCCCCAGATTTATTTCCATTTTCAAACTTGTAGTCTTCTGCCCCAACCGACGCTAGCACAAGTGACATCACTTGAGTCAGTTTATCAGACTTCACACAGCTCCCTCTGGAGACACAAAAGGCTTTATGCAACTTTTTTTCCCCCCACATATGCATTAGTACGCCCCAAGACCTGTAAACACACTTTGATGTGGAAAATCAGTGGAGTTCCCCTTTGAAATGTTTCTTTCTCAGTGCTGTAGAGAAGGCTGTGAAAGACGTCTACCTCTAAAAGGAACCTCTAATACTCAACCCTTAGGACTGAGGTATAGAGAACAACCAAATATTCCCTAATTTTACTCCAGAAATCTTGAATTTCCATACATTCCCACAAGCAATACATCAGGTTTACTTCTGAAGTTTTACATCTATTACAAAGACTTGACAGTGTATGTCTAGACACTGGAGTTATATGATGTCTTGTATCTCCCAAGAGAAGTGACATGCCAGGTAATGAGGAGAGTTTCCACTTTTATCCGTCTAATCTACCTTGCAATGGGAGCCCCAAAAATCAGTTTTCCAAAGTTTGATTTTGTCAGTATTATCAACGGTGCCACTAATGAGACCTGTGACAATTCTTACACACTGCCTGAAGTCTGTTGGTATCCCTCACCATTTTCTCAACTGGAGGGATGTTAAATGAATCCCCAATGGGCTTTGACATCTGAAAGCGAAAGTTAGATTTTCTGAGACAAAAGCACAGACGTCATGTATGTTTGTAGCAATATGCAACAAAGGACTCCTTGAAATGAATTGCGGAAGTAGACCCAGGCCTGCTCTGTTTAGTTGAAACCTTTGATGTCCGACGAGATAAGAGCTTCAAAGGGGAACATGTCTTAAGTATTGTTGAGAGAGAAAAAATATTATGCTGCACAATAAGAATGAGCCAAACATAAACTCAATCAGTGTGCCAAGCCTGAGAGTGCTCCTGCAGCCTGTATGTATTTTGCATTCACGGGTTTTCCATCAGCTGAAGTGCTCTCATGGCCTCCAGCTTTAATTTTAATCATGTTTCAATTACTGTGAACTCCCTGCATATGGAGTTTATTCCATGAAACAAGACTGAAATATTACTGGACAACCAAAGTCCCAAGCTTAATGTATACTGTAAAAAATAAATCATCAGCACCCTTACTCTAATGTGATTATCGCTTTGGGGGAATATTTCTCGGCTCACCCTTTATGAGGAAGGTCATTGCTTCACAGTGAGGCTGCAAAACACCCAATAAAGTGATGGGATAATTGTAAAAAATCATCAATTAAAAGGAGCTAAAATTAATTGCAGGATGAATAAATGCTCCAATATTATCACCTTATAAAGTCAGTTAGTAAGTTGGAGTTTAAATGTGGCCCCTGGGACCTAATGCATGCACAGGAGAGTGATAATGCATGACACAGGGCGTGATGGAGGAAGAAATAATAAGGCAGTAAATGGAGATGGACTGAATGGAAAATGGTGGAGGCTGAGAGAAATGAGAAAACATATGGATGAAAGACGATGGAATGAAGAAGGATTGGAGGGAACAGATGCTGATCAATGCATTAGCTCCTGCAGCTTCTGGAGTCTTGGCTTACTGCTTTCTGCCTCTAGTCGCAACACTGCTGGAGCAGCACTTTCCCTCAGAGCACCAGTACAACAACAGCAACAGCATATGGCAGTCCAGGCAAGAGGATGAGCAAGGAGAGAGTGTGTCCGGTGTAGCCTTTAATATGGGGTTGTGCAGCAGCACAAGTTGATAACAGCAACAAAGGCAGACAGCAGTAACTTCAGAAACAGTGAGAAACATGAGAAAGAAAAGGTTTAAAGTATTCAGGCTGGCCGTGCAAAGGTTGTAACACTTTAATTCTGAGCCTTTGTAGACAGATTATTTGACCTCAGTAAGGTATCATCAGGGACTATGCATAACCCCCCGATAATGCAGTTACTGCACTCTGCCTTTGGACAATCTTCAGGGAATGCACAGGGAAAATACCATATCTACAAACTTTGGTTCTGCTTTCTTGTCCTTTTCACTTATTTTAAGAAAAAAACTTTATTTTGATGGTTCATAGTGATTTACGGTACCCTGTAGAGTTTTTGACCACTAAAGCCAAATTAAAAAGTGCACATTTTATTTGACTCTAGCTCAAAACCACCAGCCAAATACACTCCAATAATCACTGAATACATCACTGTGAGGGTCTTTGTTACACATGTCTCTTGATTAGAGAATTCAGCCTGGGGTTGAAAATCCTTTTTGCAGAAACCAGACTGCTTAATTGGTCACAGCGTGAATTTTGGGGGGGAAATGTGGAAGCTGGAAATCTGTGAAAATTCATGCTAAGAACAGTAAGTAGGTGTTAATTAAGCATGGGCTGCCGTGCTTTAATTAAATTGTTGTTCTATCGGGAAAATAATCAGTTGACAGCAACCCTGTGATGGGCTGGCGACTAGTCCAGGATGTTTCTCAGCCTTCTGCCTCATGTATGTTGGGATGGCACCCAGCCCCCCTGTGACCCTGAAAGTGATCCAGCAGGTTGAAAAAAATAGACGCATTAAAACATGAATGCCAACAGCTGAAATCTTTAAAGCTTTTTGGAAGTTTATTGCCTGTAATTTTCACAGCTCACAGAGAGAGACATGCAATGTTGAGTAAAGCTAAAATATAAAAATCACAAAAATTTGACTTGTGTGGTTTTCACTTCTCTAACGGTGAAGAAAATGTGTGGGATTTGTTGACGTGACATTTTCAATTGAAAGGTCATTTTGAAGACCACACATTTTTAATTAGTGCAATATAGTTATCTTGTCTCTTCTTCCATCTCCAGTCTGCTCTTTCATTTGGCCCAGGAAAGAAATAGAAACACTACAATTATAGCCATACCTCCACCCTGAAAGATAAAGGGTTTTTAAGGGCAAATTGTTTCACTGTAGAACAATTACACTCTCATAACTTCAGAGGAGGAAATACAATTACAGTGTTAAGAGGATTAGATGCACTTGCATAACTCAGGTACCATATCCAGATTTGATCACTGGATCACTTTACATTGTCATGAGACAGTAGGGATGTAAACAAATCCAAATACATTTTTCAGATATGAACAGATGATGCGTTCTAAACCACAACAACATCCAAAAAAGCAGTATTCACTGCTCCTCCCTCCCCCACTGACACAATTTATAACTTCCTGGTTCATAGTCTTTAGATTCAGACTTCTTCCTCAGTATCAAAAGTAATCCAGTGAGTGTTTTTACTGGGCTACTAGTAAAAAAAGCAGCATGACTTTATGTGCATCCATCTATTCAGATTTGCCTAAAAGCAAACAAATAGGCTAAAGGCTGAAACATGGAGGTGTAGTGTGCAGTGCATGATAAAGCTAGACTGCGATAGTAGAGGGAAACTGCTAAACTGGAGTTAGGGACCGTCTCTAAAGTGCAAAATGCAGACTCTCCTCCCAAGAAAAACGAGAGCATCAGTTTTGGCAAATTAACAAAAACATTTGTTTACATCCAAGCTTAGTTTACATCCAAGCCCTCTAGCGGCTGTAGGAGTTATTATGACTCTTGTCCATCAGGAGCAAAGGAAGAACTCGGGTGCTGTTATTAGAAAGTGACAAAGTCTGCAGAGGAAGGAGGTGTCAACAAAATGCCAGACTTTAACACGGGAGACGGCGTTTTGTTTCCTGTTTCTCACCAACAGTCAACATTGTTTTCTTTCAAGCATGACCAAGATCATTCCCTCCTTAACTTTAACCACATGGTTATTGTTGTATCCATGATGACGAAGAACCCCTAACCTCAGCAAAGTAGTCATTTTAACCCAAACTATGATGTTTTCATAACCTCAACCAAGTACTTATTTCAACCAAAACCCATGATATTTCACTAAACCTAACCAAGTTGTTTTTTAATTTGTCAACAGTGATTTGTAACAGCTTTGGAAGGCACAGATAAATCATGTCATCCTGCCGATGGGAGCAACAGATACACCAATTTGCCAATTTGGAGGACTTGTTTGCGATTTTTTCCATTTTTTTATCAGAGAGACTTCAAACAATCCTTTCATCCAGGCCTCTTCGTATTATACATGCAACCTCCAAACCACAGACCATGGTCAAATGCAATTCTGATTTGTGTTTCCCCCACTAGAACCTCCTTTTATTTCCACTGTTTATTTCCAACCAGACCATTAGAAGTCACACAGCTTTTATTTAGATTTAATTACAACTATTTCTATCAACTATTAAGAAAACTACAATGCAAACAATTGTCAATTTCCTTCGTAAAATGAGACACATTGTGTAGAATCATCGTACTTGAGCTGGAGAGGTGTGATGTGTTCCTCCTCACTTCATTTGACTCGCTAAGCTTTATTGACACACATGGATTGTGCCACAGGTCCACTCCTGACTGCCAGTAAAAAGATGAGGATTTGGCCTTGGCGTGCTGGGTCACGCTGCCTCCAAGTTTCGCCAAGGTTCATCAACCCCCCCCCTTCAAATTAAGAGTCCTCCCCCTCGTTAGCCATCTGCACTGGAGATAATTAAAGAGAGGCGCAGTCTAATGCAAGAGTACCCTCTTGAATTGCTCCATCGATCTTATGTCGGGGATTTTTCCACAGGAAAAAAATTCTCCCTCCACATCAATACCCAACTGTATGCATAATGTGTAATAGCTTGACGTTGATTAGGAAGACATCGGCATTTTTAATGGGTGCTGCTGGAGGGAATCGTTTGGACCAGCTTGGGCTCAGTCACACAGAGACCACACACAGATTTGCACAGTGTGTTTTGGGGTAAAACTGTGTATTTCTGCAGGTTGTTTGTATTGTATGTGCGTGTTTGACCATTGCATTAGTCTCACAGGAGATAGGCTTTGCCTGTGTGAGGCTCCTGCAAGTGCTGACTGACATGTATTGACAGAACCAGACCTGACCTTAGAGTGTCCACAGGACCGCTGGAAAACCGTGTTCACTGTGCCTCACCATTGATTCGCAGTCGGACTGTGACGCTCATAATCGATGTCTTACTCTTAGCCACATCAAACTGCCATAAGGTTGTGGCGGCAGGGCAGTCAATACCTCACAAAGCTCCTCCAATGCCTAAACAAAGTTTGTTTATACTGGGAGAGTTTTCTCCTTAATCACTAGCTCTTTACAAGGTGTGCTGCCATCATTAACTGAATTAACGGTGGGAGACAGAGGAGAAGGGCTGGTGCAGTGGGGTCAGAGGGAGGAAGAAGGAGAAGTAAGAACGTGGCAGAGTAAACATTACCGTCTGCCTGTGCGGATATGACCAGCTTCTTATGAGGCAACATTAGAGTCGATGGTGGGAGGCACAGATGGTGTTGGACATTAGAGGAAGGCGGTACGGTGGAGAGACGTCGCTTTGCTTGGAGTGTGTGTGTGTGCTGGCATGTGCGAATCATGCACAGCCCTGTTTCTGCTGTGACAAGGTAGGGACAGGGCAGATGGGATATAGGTGATGGAAATGGGCCGAATCCGTGATGTGAAACACTGAGCGACGCAGGTGAGAGATGGGGACAAGCTGGAGGAGAGGAAGGGTGAAAAAGAGATGAGGTCAACGCATTGGGAGTCTCCGTGGAGGCAGCAGGAGTTACAGGTGCATTACAGCCTGTTTCAGCAGCAAGGACTCGCCGTATGGTCGGGGCTTATTCTCCAGGGATGTTTTGCAAAGACACCGTGAGGCTGTGGTTATACACGAGTCAGCACGACTATTTATGCAACTATCTCGATATGTCAAGTGCAGAGGGAATCTCTTGTGGTGTTATTTTGTTATTAATACACACTGTACATACACTGTTTGGATTTGTGCTCGTAACCATTGCTAGGAGCTACTGCTGGTGTGTGTATGTTCGTATGTCTGTGTATAGCAAGCACTGGCTGGCAGCTGGTGCAAGTTTTTCTCTGTAAAGTTGCTGAAGGAGGAAAAAAGAATCACAACACTCTGAAAGTATACACATGTGGCTGGAAAAAAAAAGAAAGCGATGGGTGAAGTTTATTAATGATGCCCAGAGTCTGTGGGCTGAATAATATCCCTCTCTTAAGAACGGCTGACTTAATCTTTGACTTTCATTAACTTAAGGCTAATGATTTTCTCCCACCGTTGACATTGTGATACTGTCTTTGGAAAAGAAAGAGACATCATTAAGTTCCATGGTAATGTTCCTTGTTCTTGTTCTTGACGCACACACACTCACAAATCCAGCACCACTCCAAAGGGGACCTTATTATAGATCATGAGGGCCCACTCGACCCAGCATAGGCAGACGTTCATTTTTCCTGGTGGGGCCCAGGTGACAGAGTAAAGGTGTGCAGAGGGGCGTCAGAGACCTTGGGCTGTGGAAACTAATTACCCTCAGTGGTAATTATGAGAGCAGAGCTCAGGTCTGACCTTGGAGAGGTGATTTAGTGGCACATGGGGGTGGGGGTACATTACGTGTTGCTGCAAATGAGGGGAGTGGGGAACCAAGATGGTCTTGTTGGTAATGTGTACCAGAATGGGGAATAAACATGTTTTGGTGTGCGTTTTGAATATGCAATGACATGATTTTGTGTAATATTAGCATAGTAGAGTAGCGTATTAGATTAACTAGAAAGTGCACTGGGTAGCCAAGTGCAAGTAGATAAATTATGAAGATGATGCATATGGGACTTTTGCTACATTCACACTGCAGCAGAAACTGTCCCAAGTCATATTTTACCCTGATGTGATGAATCAGTATGAAAGGCAAAGCTCTGTATTCAGTTTCTGACTATCCACTGTATGTGACACATCTGGCCTGCGTGAAAATTGTATTTGAATGCTTGATTGGCCAGTTTAACTCTAATAAAAAAATCAAACAATTGATGTGACAAAGCAAAATAAATTTAAGATTTAATGGCCATTTCTATTCTCCGTTGAATTGTCACTAATTTGGCTATGACAGACACATGTGAACACTTTGAAATTGACTTTGAAATTGTCACGATTGTACAGGAGAGGGACCCAAATGCAGACAGTCGAGATTGCAGGATGATTTCAGTGGTTTAATGGTGAAAATAGCTGTAGCACCCCAACACTCTATAGTATGCCCAAGTTGCTATAACTAACTGGAAATGATGGAGTGTTTGGGTTCAGTTTCTTGAGGGAGCTACCACGAAGGTTTAGCTGTTCTGGGTGAAACTTACAATACCCTACTTAAACAAAACTGTCAGACTCAGCTGTAGGTCTACTCGCATTGACTGTGCTGTATATTAAATAACTGACCCCAGACAACTCTTTGAAATGAAAGGGGATAAAGGTTTACAGCTATTTTTATAAAACTGTACAAATAATATTTACCCTTTCCGTTGAAAGAAACAAAAAAAATCACAAATAGTACCTTTTGAAAGAATATTACACAGAATTACCTTCACTTGAAATGAGTAAATCAGTTAAATGCCTTAAGAAATTAGCAGCACTGAATTGGCTTATACTAAATATTACCACACAAAACTTAAATGACCTCAGAGTTCTTTGGCAAAATCCCTGTACCAGACTCAGATCAAATAATGTTATTTAACTAGACTCTAAACACACACACATCAAAACAAAAAAGGCCTGGTCGTCGCTCGGGTGCGGTGTGGCCGACAGAATCCTTATCCTCAGCAGAGCAAAAAACACAGAAAGTCCAACTCACAGTTCGGCGTCAGTCCTGGAGAGATATCTCGTAGTCCGAAAGACGAACCCAGACAGCAGCGGAGGTGAAATCCTCGCTGGGAAGCACACACCCAGTCCTTCCAGGTCAGCAATGGCGTCCTCTGGTCTAGCGACTCACTGACGTTAGCTCAGCAGAGACACACTCGCACAAAACCTCCGTCCTAATCAACTGAGATTGAGCAAGAAAGGTGCATAATTGTCCACAGCTACAGTTTTCTTCTGTTTACATAAAATTCACCAGGCTATCTACCCGAGTGTTTCTCAATGTGTCTCCTGCTCTGTTTCTTTCTCGTCCTCTGCGTCTCTCTTCCGTGTTTTTCTCTCTATTCCCGCCCTCTACCGTTCTCTTCCTTACCTATGACCAGTTACCACAGGTGGCACTGACTGATACCCACACTAACAATCAAACAAAATAACTGAAACTAAAGGCACAATCTGCATGTTTTTTTTGTTTGTTTTTTAGTTCAATCAGGAGAGACTTAGTTGAAGTGAACAATAAATTTATTGTGTACAATAGATTAGGTGTGTGAAGAGTCTTGGCNATTAGACCCTGTAGTGACATCATCATCATTAGGGGTTAGTGATGCCATGGGATGATAGGAAGATCCCCCCCGGGTCTAGACACTGGTGGTGGTGGTGAAGAGATGAGGAGAATGGCTGGAGATCTGGACGGATGGGCTGCGGAGCGGAGTTTGATGAACTCGGTGGAAAGAGCCCTGGGAGCCGGATGTGAAGAGAATTGGAGGTGACTGGGGTGGAGGAGGGTCGTCTAAATTCGCACTGTAATGACAGCTGACAGTAGCAGAGAGGAGAGCGGTTTTAAATTTAACAGCAGCGAGATGATTGGTTCAGGGAGATCGNATTAGACCCTGTAGTGACATCATCATCATTAGGGGTTAGTGATGCCATGGGATGATAGGAAGATCCCCCCCGGGTCTAGACACTGGTGGTGGTGGTGAAGAGATGAGGAGAATGGCTGGAGATCTGGACGGATGGGCTGCGGAGCGGAGTTTGATGAACTCGGTGGAAAGAGCCCTGGGAGCCGGATGTGAAGAGAATTGGAGGTGACTGGGGTGGAGGAGGGTCGTCTAAATTCGCACTGTAATGACAGCTGACAGTAGCAGAGAGGAGAGCGGTTTTAAATTTAACAGCAGCGAGATGATTGGTTCAGGGAGATCGTGTCAGAATTTGGTTGGTTAAACAGGAAGAGTGAACGCCCACGATCAGCTGACAGAGTTTGAGCAGGAGGAGGGAGAAAGAGAGAGAGGTGAATGAATGAGTGCCTAGTAAGTCTTCCTGATTGAACTTAAGCTATAGCTTCATTTTACCCACCTGTTTACTTTCAATATTGTTCCAAACTGTTTATTTTAACTACTTATTCAACTATTTACATCCTAACTTGTTTATGACTAAATTATCTCAGTTAACCATTTTTTCTTCCTTTATAAACTAAATTACTTTCAGTTTAACTGCCTTACTGAATTATCTTCATCCAACTTTATCAGGAACTAACTTTTAATCCCTTACTTTTTACTCCAGGGCTACATAGCTTACAGGCAGGCACAGGTTGGCAGGCACAGGTTGGCAGGCAGGCAGACAGGTAACAGGTAGACCGGTAACAGGCAGGTTCAGGTTCAGGTTCAGGTGACAGAAGCTCAAAAGCAAAAACACAAAGCAAGATAGCAACTAGGACAAACTGACATGGGGTGAAAGAAAATGGGCTGGCTAAATATCTGGAGGACTGATGAGGAAACTGGGAACAGGTGAGTAGATGGGTGGGTGGGGCAATCAGGTGGTGGGGAAAGGAGGGGAAGTCCGAGGGCATCTAGTGGATGGATGGAAAATGTCTGTGAAGGGGACTGGGGAATAGGGAATATGGCTGGAGAGGAGGGACAGAGAGCCAGACTGTGACACAAGTATTCCCACACTAAGTATCTTAAAAGTAATTCAGGATACCTAGTTATCAACGGCAGCTATGAGAACAGCTCAACAATTTGACTCTTCTTTTACCCTTCCTTCAACTAGTCTCATTGAAATAGCAGATGGTATACACCAACACCTTAAGCAAAACTACAAAAAACCTCAATTAAATGTTGAGCTATTTCATTGGGTAAGTGAAAACTTTGACCTGTCTGTAAATAGTGCTGCACCTGGTGCAGTCAGAACAACCAGAGCTCAGTGCTCTAAAGGCAGTGGAGATGGCACCAATATACCAAGGCAAATTCCTTGTATGTGAAAACCTACTTGGCAATAAACCTGATTCTGATTCTGATTGTTGAACAAATTGGAGATGTAGGTGGTGATTCAGTGGTTTGGATACAGGTTGGGCCCAATACCCCAAAACAGGTTTTAAAAATTGCAAATCACCACTTTAAAGCTCTACATTTTAAATTTACACTTGAGTAACAACAACGATTACATGCTACAGACAAAATTCACTGCAAGACATACATATAGTGGAGTATTTTCTACTTTTACTTAGGTAAAGGATCTGAATGCTTCTTCCATCACTGGGTCAGAGTATGAAATGTTAATATATGACCGATTCTTGTTACAACAAATCATGGCCATGTAGTACCGGATGCTGTTTAAATCAAACAGAAGGGTGCATTTGCAGTAAACTTTCTTTGGTTTTGAATTTGGATCATTTTTGTTCACATTGCTCACAAATCATTCAGGAATTACTATTTGAACACAAAAGTAAATGGATAGAAATGTTTGATGTCACCTCTTGTAACATTGGCTAAGCGTGAGGGACCTGAGTTCATACCAGTTAGGGGCTGGTAATGAGCATCAGTCAAGAGTATAGGTTGTGTTCATTTCATTTTATTATGTTTTGTACAACGTCTAATTTGATTTTTGCACATCCATAACTTTTGCATTTCCTGAAGTTAGTTTAGTGTACATTCACTGACTGATGGAATAAACTCTTCAGTGTTCGACGACGCACTCCAAACGTCCTTTGGGTGAACAAACAAAGAGAACTGATTAGAACTTGACCAAGGCCAGACCCTAAACAGTGTTGCACCATATAGAGTCTAGTCATCACAGTCTAGCGTGTGATGACAAGCCAGATGCACTGTGTAGCTTCACCATCTGGTCTATGACTATCCCTCTGACAAATATGCATAGACAAGCATGAATACCACTGAAACACACACACACACACACTAATATACTCACACATGATACAGACACACACATACTGTAAGTACAGGTATTGTAATGAGGCATGACAAAAGATATGATCTGACTGCTGCTCCTACGGAAGAAGTCATTGCTCAAAACCTTCCTCTGGCTCTTATGAACTGTTTTGAACTCCCAAACACACATGCACACACACACCCCTCTACCTCAATGTTTTCTCTCCAGCCTTTGTCTCTCATACCCAGGCTAGTGCCAGATGGGGTAAGGATGAGGTGAATTACATTTGCCTAATTTATATTCCAGTCACATGGCTGAAGTCTACAGTTGGCATTCGGTGTGTCTCAACCTCCTAGTCTCTCGTCTCTGTTGAAAGGTACCCCAGCATCCTGACTTTAAAGTGCTGAATAATGACAGTTAGGATCAGCAACCTCTCAGCCTGTACAACTTTCTACAGTTCTCTGGGGATTTCACAGGTTTCTTTCATTTCTCTGTGTATAATGTAATATGGCTTCTTATTAAACTTTTTTTTCAGCAAATTTCCCTAATTAGTTTAGTTACATTTTCATCATTTCCCACCAACACTGAATGCATCAGCTGAGTTATCCACAGTTTCCAGAAATGGTACCATAAATAAAGACGGAGGAGCTCTTAAGCTTTTCAGTTGTTTATTCTCTGTGTCTATTTTTTCTCCTCTTGCTCTTTTGTTAGCTATGGCTTCTTTGCCCTGTTGCAAGTAGTATTTTCAGGGAAAGGGGGCTTCAAAAAGTTCCCATTACAACAACTAGGTGTGGAAAAAATAGAGATGGAAGAAAACACTAAAAAGAGGTTTGAATTTCAGTTGGTCGGTCCACCTCTTTGGTCCACAGTGAAGTACCCCAACAAGCACTGGATGGATTTCCATGACGTTTTGCAGAGATCTCTATGGTCCACACAGGTTGAAGACTTCATCTCTTCTTCATTTAGTGTCATCATCAGGTTAAATTCACTTAGCCAGTAAAATACCTCTTAATAACTCAACATTTCCCACGTGGATTGGCACAGATTGTAGTATGGACATTCATGGTTTCCAGAGGATGAATCCTAATGGCTTAGTAATTCCTCTGACATTTCATGTAGTGCCATCATGAAGTACACATTTTAGGTCAAACTTTTCGGTTACTTGTCATGAAACATGGCACAGATATTGGGGGTGACAGTAGCTCAGTCTGTAGGGACTTGGCTTGGGGACCGGAGAGTGGGCGGTCCAAGTCCAGCATGGACCACAGTATGGAGTGTGAACTGGTAGCTGGAGAGGTGCCAGTTCACCTCCTGGGCACTGCTGAGTTGCTCTTGAGCAAGCCACCGAACCACTAACAGCTTGGAGCGCCGACTATGTGGCAGCTCCGTCACTCTGACATCTCTCCAGCTAATGCATGTCTATAGGTCCTGTGTGTGTGCATGCATGTGTATTTCGAGCCTATGTGTTTGTGATGAATAATATAACAACAGAGTGTAGAAATGGAATTTCCCTAATGATTAATAAAGTACAAATTTAAGTTGATTTGTATTCATGTTCCCCAATGGATGAATTGTAATAACACTGATGGTCTCCTGACGTTTCATCTAGCGCCATTATTATATCTATCAGCCCCAGCTATGCTTTGTATTCAGTGGTAATTTGCACATTAGCAAATGTTAGCATGCTAGCTAAACGTTAGCGTTAACTAGCATGCTAAACTAAGGTGCTAAAAAAGTCAACATTTGGGGTCATTTTCACCTTTGTGGGCCAGTGAAGAGGCAGACAGAAAATGGGGGAGAGAGAGAGAAGGGTACGACATGCATCAAAGGTCCCTGGCCGGAACCAAACCGGTGACAGTTGCAACCATGTGGCCATGTGCTGTAACCATTCGGCTACCAAGGCACTCCAACCAAGACCATTTTTACATTTACTTCATGACAGCCAATGATCCAGAACAAATTTTGGACCTCTTTTATACACCTTACAATTTGGTTTTCTTTACAGTGAGCATTACAGTCTCACAGAGCCACTGGTGTTGCTTTAGACTCTTCAAGCTGTGGTACATATTACCTCTGAACAGGTTTTGAGTATATAGTCTGGTCGTACTGGAAAAGTGACAATTAAGGACACTCAAAAAAGTCAGTATAAGTATGTATACCAAAACCTCTTGATCTGTGAGTGTGTTGTTGATGTACACTACTGTTAAAAATAGGAATTAAATCTTTGGAAAATCATTGTCGTTTGTCAAATTGAATTGGCAGTACGGTTTGAATGACATTTTTAGTGTGTACTATTGATCAGCATTGCCACACCCAGGGTGATGAAACCCCATGGTGTGTGGGCAGATTGTTCACACACCGCAATCTTCCAGTTATGCTTCCTGAACAACACCACCCTCTGCACTCCCACACAGAGAATTAAGAGGTTGAATACAGACACACACACACACACACACACACACATTGCTGCTGTAGACATAGAGGTCACGGTCATTCTCAGGTTCTCCTTTCACAGAGATTGAGGTTACACACAAACATCCACACACACACTCACACACATATGCACACAGTCACTGCAGCAGTCTCTCAGGTCACAGCAATTCATACATACACCTTTTCTGGGGTCAGGGTTACACACACACAAATGCACACACACAGACCTTCCCTAGTGAGACTGCGGCTCTACCAATAAGGCCTCAGGTCTGCAGCAACAGCAAACTCCCCCATAGAGACCAAAGCCAATTTATTTCAGTCAGGCTGCTGGTGACAGAAACGGAAGCTTTAACAGAGGTCAAGCTGACCACCCTACCCACTGGGAAATACCAGCCAGCCCATATACTGCATTTATATACTGGAGAACTGAGGCGTTTACTCGTTTTTTACCACAGCACAGGTAGTTTTACTGTACGTTGTAATAGAGGGAATCAGACCACTGTAAAGCAGCTTCCCCAGCACATACCTTCTTAAATGGTCACTTCCTTCTGATAGTGTTTAAATGCTTAGCAAAAAGAAAGCAGCATTCAGTGAGTTATAACTTTAACTTGAAAGATTTCTTGACATAAAATGTCATATACTGTACTTATAACTCATGATGACGATAATTTCAGTGTTTTAACAAAATTTGGTGCTGGCTTTTCACACACACTTTTTGCACAACAGGTGACAAACAAAAAAGTAAATACAAATTTTCCTGAACAGGTGTATTAGAAACATTAGGCCTAATGCAAAAAACATTTTTATATTCTCCACCTAAACATCCAACTGAAACAACTGGTCCCTGTACTATTTAGCAATTGTTAAACAGAAGGAAATATAGTGCATTTGTTGTGGACTATTTTCATCTGCGGATTAACACACATTTGGTGCTCTAATGTGTGTTTACAGCAGCAGGATGACGTATGTGGGATTGAGTGAAATAAACAACAATGTGTGTGTGTTCAATGAAGGAACATGTCAGCAAGTGCAACAGTGTGGCTCACTGATGTGTTTTTAATCATTTTTGGAGAAAAATGGAGCTCTAGGGCTCAGAGGAATAAGGTAAATCAGAATACATAGACAGTACATGTTAGTAGGATCAATTCATTGTTGGTTTTGCGTTTTCCATTGGATTTGTTAACAATAAGAGACATGTAGCATATTGCATAATCACATACTGGAATGGAAAACATAATCATGCTGTGTGAAGTTCAGTGACATCATGCTCCATAATATAAAATACCATCCTTCTTTCCAAAAAGCGGTAAAGTTGCCCTTCAAAAATTAGCTAGTTTAATCTCACCCAATCAATCATTTAAATTTTTCCCACAGCACCATCAGAGACTGTGTGTTGTAACAGATGCTGCTCGCTTGCACATGGCGCATCTCACATAAACAGTCCTCTGCTGTAGCCTAGTCAAGTTTAACAACCCCATATAACTTTGTGCAGCACATGACAACACAAGGTTTCAGTGAGTTATTGTTGGGGAAACACACATGAAGAATGCACATAAATTACACACTGTAGTGCTTTACCTCATAAGAAAACTGCACATGAAAACTCTGAGGCTATCGGGATCGTGTGCAAATCCACAATGCATGCTAGTTAGCAGACGATATCAGCCAGTGGTGTAGGAAAAGCCATATGCAGCTGTTTACCATAAACAAAAATGTGTTGTATGAATGAACCACACACACACACACACACACACAGAGAAGCTTACATGAAATTTAAGTGAACTTGGCATGCAAACATGCTAACAAATACTGTATGTGTTTAAAGTATTCAAAGTAACAAGCACACACACAATTATGACGGAATATAGTGGTTCAGTCCTAAGTGGTCCTCAGGGAAGTGCCTTCAGAGAAGTAGGGGAGAGAGACTAGAGAGACATAAAGAACAAGTGAGAGGGAAAGAGAGAGAGACTCAGCCATAGCTAATCTTTTTTGCTACTGGAGCTCAGTGAAGCAGAGGGGGAACCGTCCCGCCTGCCAGCACTCATTGGGATGATAAATCAAACTGGACATCAGCGTTTGTTTACCAAAACCCCTCCACCACCACCGCCACGACTGGGAAAAAAACACAGGGTGAAGGCACACAAGAGACTGAGGAAGAAGGGGAGTGTGGACATTAAAGACAGAGAGAAAACAGAATAAATGAAGCATGTTCACCATTCAGCCTCAATAAGTGGCAAAGGAGGTGGCTGCTCGTGTGTAGAGGGGGGATGAAGTACTGGCTCGGAAACTGTTCTCTGGAGAGTGCAGCCTACTTAAAGGGCAATTCCATGGAATTGAGGAATTTTCCATGGTGAAGGGAAGATCAATTAACATTTATTAACATGAAGATATTTCTCTCAAATCTAAAGACTCAATGCTGTAATCTCCAGTTTAATAGTGATGTACAGCCTTGAGCTGCTGCACTGGAGATAAGGACTCCCTGTGTGAAAATCTGTATTTATATCCAAATGAGTTATATTTATGTTAGTGCTATCAGCGTGTCCACAGAACACTTGATTCCATGTGTATCCTATTCATTTGAATGTTGGAGCCATATGTCTTTTCTCACAAAAAGCATCAGTTCATAACTCAGCCAGATGTTTGTGAGACGAAAACACTAAAAAGGCAGCTCTGAAAAAGACAGATAGATAACAGTGGTCTAAAGACAGAAAAAATTTCAGTTTCGACACAGAGAAGACTGCTGTCACAGTGCTTTGCTGACAGGCGTAGATGGACATTTAAACAGACAAGCACAAACCAGAAACATCTCTGTGGCAGAGTGTATAAAAAAACAAAAAAACCCTGCATGGTTGATGAGTTGTTCATCCTTATCTGCATCCAATTTGATTTGGAGAAAGCTAAAACAATCTTTTACCTACATTGTCTGTTGCCAGAAGTTAAACATGGTGCATAATGGCCAGTGGTCTACAGGGAGATGTTACAGTAGGTCTGATGACTGCTCTGCATGGATATATAATAGCCATACCCATTTTATTGTTCCAGCTGCATTTTTAGGGGTACACTCTGTACCTTTTGATATTCCTCCCCTGCTACTGCACAAAAAATCAAGACCCAATTTCCACTTTGTATTAACCTACAATCTTCTTGCAATGTCCAATATTTAAATTAAGTAAACAGCTGGGGGGCATGTCAACATCCACAGCAGATCCCTGGTCAAGGGAAGTGATGCTGCAGTATGGGCTCTGCTTATTTGTCTTTTGCAGAGGTTTGTCTCTTTACTTTTTGACATGTGTCTAAAGTCATTTACAGCTGGCTGAGATCTGATCACAATGAGAGACCACCTCAAGATGAAATCTGGCTGATCCAATCGCATTCTGATTGTGTTCTACATGCATTTACACATTGCATTATCATGGAGCTTCAGCAAACCAAGCATTGCTGGTTGATGTAAAACGCATCACTACCGGTGCGCCAGCACGGGAAAGTCATTGCAGACACCAGATTTCAAAACTCTGGTATACTTCGAAATACAGCCGGTGATAGGCTTAATCAGCATTGTGTCTTTGCAAATGCTGTTTTGCAAGGGGTAGAATGTAATGGGCATTCATTTATATGTAAAAGTCCTGCACTCCAGCTTTAAGTAAAAGTAGAAAAGTACTATCAGCAAAATGTAATTTAAGTTGTAATCTCGAAGATTTTCATTTTGTTGTCTTTCACGGCACCTATGGCAGTAATCGGTAATTGCAGGTGTGTTTTTGGACCTCACTTAAGTTTCAGTTTCACTTTCCTCATCTGTAATCATCTATGTTTTCTTTGTTTGTTTGGCCATAATAAACGTTTACTCACAATGCCAGCAGAGACCAGAAAAAACAGCACGGCGGTAAGTTAAAGAGCAAGTCTGTTGCATTAAAAGTCTTGTTAAAAGCCTAACTGTGCACCGCTTGTGATTTTTCCCTCCTGACACCCGGGTCATAATACTGCAAATGCTGCAGGNTTTCATCAGTGGGCCATAGGCTCAGTCACCATTGTGTTGCATCATTCGGTGATAGATAGTGACTTAACAGACGTTTATTTCAATGAAAATCTTTGAGATTATATCTTTAAAGTATCAAAAGTAAAAAGATTCATGATGCAGAAACACTTATTTCAGTAGCATATTAGTAATAATACATTGTATTATTGGATATTATTACTTTAACATTGTATAGTATCATATTGTATAAGCTCCTCATACTGTATGTTTTGCATGTAAACTCACTGTCAGATAAGTGGAGTAAAAAGTATTATGTTTCTCTCTGAAATGAAGTGGAGCAGAAGTACAAAGTAGCATAAACTGAAAACACTCAAGTAAATTAAAAGTATCTCAAAATGGTACTTAAGTACAGGAATTGTGTAAATCTACTTTACATTCCACCAATGCATATACCATAGGTTTCTGGGTCTCAAAGATTGTATCAAGTTTCAAAGAGATACAATGGAGCTGATTTGACTGACAATGTCTTTGCCAAGGAATGTCCAATGAACTCTTTATTTTTGAACTCTTTTGATATTCCTGGTAATTCTTTTAAATGGGTGAATAGTTTATGCTCCAAATAAGTTTTCTGTTTGAACAGGAACTGGGTAGGCGTACCTTTATCCTCCTCATACTGCAGGAAGGATGATGAATCATGTTTATAATCCCTTCAGAAGAGCCCCCATAAACAGTTTTTGTTGTAACCATTCCAAACTATTTGGACATATCTCATCACTTTTAAGACACTGTCAATTTTTTTCTACTCATAGAGGCACTCCCTGCGTCTTCATCCTCCATGGATTCCTGCTTGTTGACAGTGCAGAACAGGAGGTCAGAGGAGGTTTGAACACACAGTTGTTCCACTCACCTCTCTCGCTCTCTCCTCCCTTCCTTTTCAATTCTTTTTTTTCCTAATCCACCTACACTCAGCTGCTGCGGTCTGTTCAATGGCCACTCGGTTGGCTAACCTTGGAGTCCACAGTCTTTATTGCCATGATTTGTGAAACCTCACTCCCTTTCACGCCCTTTGCTTCTACAGGATATCTGCTTGCAGCTGTGGAAAAATCCCATACTCCACTCCTGAAAGACGATTTTGTCCTTCAGAGGAACTCCAAAGATGTTTTATAATGCACTTCGCAGAGTGTTATTGGCTTCCGTCGTGTTGTTTTTTCTTTAAAAAATCTTTAGTATTCAACATCCTCAAACAAATACTTTTTCTCATTGTGACTTTTCCCTTATTTCCCACAAGCTACCTGTGTCAGGTCACGACATACTCTTGCTTTCTCTGTGTGACTAGAAGCTCTCAGCGGGTCCCACTTTCTCAAAAAGCAGCCTGTGAAGTGATCAAAAGCTCAGAGGGTTGTAACTCTCACTCCTTGATGCACTCACAGATATGTAAGCATCCATATCCCACCTTGCCAACACACACATCACACAGTAGTAGTAACTCTACCCAGCCCTATCATCACCTGTCTTCCTCACACCTGTACTGCCCCATCAAACCGCAGCCCGAGGCCGGCCTGTATCCTGCATCAAAGTCTGACCTTTGACCCCCTCCAGGCTCACTCTCCAGCGACCTCTCCTAACCCTGACCCCAGACCAGCGCCTTGAACTGATTTCACTACCGCTGTAAAGCACCGACTGGCTGACAGTGAGGCGTCCAGTTTCACTCCTCTCACTCTCACTGGGGAAAAGCAACAGCATTGAGGAGGCTCCTCTGGAGGCTAAGTGCTTTCCTGTTCTCTGAAGAGAGACAGCTATCACTGTCAGTCTCTCCGGGGACAAGTAAGACTGTTCCAGAGAAAACTAACCCACAGGCCTGAGACATCTCCTGCGGGGCTTTCCACATGGTGTGATTCATATTAGACTTTTAGGAAGTAGCTATGTCTTTGTTTGGCTGTGCATATTTGTAAGATGAGAGGCAAAGATTACCACTGATATAGATGGAATTAAGAATTACCTTGAACTCATTCTGCAAAAACCTGCAGCAAGGGACTGAGCGGTTTCTTATTATTCAGATTATGAAATCCTTGTGGAGAAAAGTGGCATACGCTGGGTTTTTGATATGTGTACAGCACCATGTGTCTTTTGTGGAGCGGTTTATATTCCATGAGAGGAGGTTTAAGTAAAAGTTGACTGTACAACACAGCTAATGAGTTACAGTAGCTTCCTCCTTTTTGACAGGAAGGTCAGCACTGTCTAAACTGCACTGTCTATTTTTTTTTTTGCCATTTTAAATGTGAAATTACAAATACAGTTTCCAAATTGTAGTCCTGTGTCCTTGTGCTATTGTTTTGTAATCTCTTGGTATGGTTGAGTATCCATCGTTACGCATCCACCTGTTGATATACTCATGTGGAAAGTCAATAAAGAAATAATCGCCCCCCCAAAAATGTTCAGTAAACTGGGATCTGAGGCTACTAGCTAACTCTGCCCATCATATACAAGCACTCTTGAACGTTAGCTCGTGGGTTGTAGCTGGCAGAGTGATATCATGGGTCAGAGGTATGTGTTTGGATTCAGCAAACACTTTGTTTACATTTTTGAAAGAGTGTGACTGTGCCATATTGTTATGTATGTCCAAAGCTACACCCACTTTTGAGTGATCCAATCAAATGTAAACAACATACTTAAATCCCTCTCGTTATTATACTGTGCCCACATATTCTGTTTCACTTGAAAATTGAAAAATATGCACATATGCAACAGGCACTGGAAGCCATATAGGAGATTCCACTGAGATCTTCATCTACATAAATAATTGTTTTATAACTTCATTCATTTCATTTTTACATGTGACATGTGGGATTTCAGTGCAGTGGGTTTTTTTTTCATCCACAAAGAAAGATAAATGAATCCTCAGATTTGTGAAAGATATAGAGAGATGAAACATGGTCTATGTATTCTGCACCCACTGAGCTTCAATTAGTGGTCTCCTCAGATGATAAGCAGCATGTGTTTGTATGTATCAGAAGGGAGAGTGGGTCAATGTAGGCCGTGCTGCAGTGGGTGTCTGTAAACTCTGTGGGAAAAAGGATGAATCACAGAGATAAATAAGATGACAGGGCACAGTGCCATTCTGTGGGGAAGATGAACAGAAGATGATGGCCTACTCTGCCTTTGATCAAGTCTGAAGAGTCAAATAATTCAGTTAATTTATACTGCCTTGATTTACGCTGGCCTCTGAAGGGGTCACATTCATCAGTTTGCATTTCACTGCAGGTAGTGGCTTGTTGGACATCGCACTGGTATTGTAATGCCTTCTCTTTGAGTACCTGATGGCAGATTACTGCAGAAGTGGAACGCTTTACATAGCTGGTATGCAGATGATTGCACATGTAGAGGCCAAATATGTTGACGACTGTAACTGCATATAGATCAGTTAGCCCTTATCAAAACTCCCCTGCACTGTTGGGTATCATCAGTATGAGGTATTGAAAGCGTTCTAGAAGTTAATGTTGTTGTAATTTCATCTGGAAGTTGGTTTAGTTGCTTTCCCTCATTATATATTATCTGTATTTCCACCGCAGTTATTGTTTCTTCCATTTCCCAGAATGCGATTCACCCGCTCACAGATAATGGGCCCAAACTTGCCCTGGGTTTCACCTGTAGGCTGTGAAAGCAACAGCAAAAGTAGAGGAAAAGAGAAAGTGGGATGTTTTACGCATGCCTCACAGTTTCATTCTTATATGCTACATTTTCCACCATTAAAGAGTTTGAATTACCGCACAGCAAATCGGGGGGCTCGTATTCTAGTATAGAAAAAACTGTACACGCACAGAAGAGGAGGGATGGGAGTTAACTGGAACCCAACAGCTTATTTTTGTCTTTGGGCCTCCCGGCAGTTAATCAATGGTGTTGTGTTATGGTCTATTTATGTGTGATTGTTGGATATCAGTGCCAAAGGGTGGCCCCAGAGAGAAGCCATTGTTCTTTCATGCTAATGGATGGGCACCAAAACTTCATGTTTATTGTTGATGATTGACATGGCAGAAAAATTATAACAGCAAATACGTTGATCAACATTGTGCCTCTTGTGTTTGGTCAGATATTGATGGGAATGACAAGGATACAAAAATAAGAATAATCAAATGCAAGATTAATGGCTAATGGTAGTTTGGAAATTAATGACTGAAAAAAAATTTGTGGAATTAAAGAAAGACATGTATACCTCAGAAAGTTGTGAATGATAATGTAGAATATGTATGATTTACAGTAAATAAGGTCTCTTTTAGGTGTTAATCCTTTCGTCAGAAAACAGTTTTATAGGCCTGCCCTCCAAAATTCCCTGTACGTGTACATGGATGCCAAACTATTGTAGCTTTGGTGTTGTTGCTATTCTGGAAGTAACTAAAGAATGCAGTTACTATCTTTCTGTCTTTCTATTTATCCATCTAAGGCATGTCACATTGTGCGATGAATGTCTGATGAATCACAGGTGATGATGTAAATAGAAAAACAAATCCAAATAGAAACATGCCATAACAGACTGTAGACAGTTTGGTTTGTAGTGGTGAGAATTTGGTCACAAGCTTGTCTCCAAAGCTCTTGATGAACGTGTCTCAGTGTGATGTAGTTCCACCATCTTTTATTGACGACGGGAACTTCACTAAACCATTCAAACCATTCAAAGGATATCTCAAAACTTACCTGTTCAGCCTGTTGTAAAGCTTCTTTAAACTATATAAATGTGATTCATTATTAGAACTTGGGACGTGTTTACATACATACATTCAGCATGCAGTGCCAAGCTAGTCTGAGCCCTCCAGTCTCGCCCTCTTGACACCTCAATGCTAACTGAGAGTTGCGTGTCATTGGGAGTCATGTGAAGTTGTTAGAGGTCGTTTCAGCTGGTTGGCTAGTTGCGGGTTGGTATTTGCTGGGCGGTCACGGTGGCGATGTAATCTGGTCTCTCAGTGTGTGGGAGCAAGTGATTTATGGCCTCCGTGTTTGTCTGTGGAATTACCGTTTGATTGCTTCATTCCTTCCAGAGCCCTTGAATCCATGCTAATGAGTAAAGTGCTTATCTATCAGAGCATTAGGGGGTAAATCCAATTGAGCTTGTTAAAAAAAGCCAAGGGATGCTCAGAAGTACAGTTTCAGCAAGTCTGCTCAACTCCTTAAAAATGGTACATAATGTATCTGGATATATCTTGTTACATCTTTATTTAACTACACTGAAAATATCTTTGTGTACACATTTATATCCACTTGACCTGTTCATAGATTTTGGAAATGCTATTTGAACAAGCTGTTTTCATTACCCTACATACGGTATTTGTTAGATCAACAGAGAGGATGAGAGAGCAAGCCAGTGGAGAGAGGAGGTAGGAGAGAAAGTCAAAAAGCAGCATGGAGGACATGGATCGTTATTCCCTTAAAGAGGGGAAGGTGTCTCACTGTTTGTAAGAAGCATTACACTTCAATTACATTTAATCTGGACAGCAGGACTTTAGCCTCTCACTGCAGAGACAGGGTCAATATAAAGGCTAGCTGCCATGATGAGTATGTGACTGACTGATAGTCAAGTTGGATGCCAGACCCTTCTATTATGCTTTAAATCACTTTTATAAAATAGAGTAAGAGATGTATCCTAATGCTGTTTTCTATATTGGACAAATTTCAAACTTCTGTTAGTTCACTGCAACACCTTTAAACACTGATGTAAAATGTTTTTTAGGTCTTTTTTTCACTGTGCTTTCCTATTTTCAACACTCCAATAGATGCAGACTTCCCAAATCAAAGTGCAACAGAGCCTCACCACAATATGGCGGACCCAGGCATTAATCTATTTTTAATGAGGGATAACTAGCTATAATCACTAGCGCTTGTTCGGGGCACGTCTTCAGAAGAGCCATGCCAAGAATCACTGCACCAGCACCACCATCATCGTGTACCGACTGTCGGTGTTCCTTGGGCAAATTGCTTTTCCACTTTGGAAGGTTTCCAGAAGTCATGCAGAAAAAAAAAAACAGAAGTACAAGGGAATGGAAGTTGGACGGGAATTTCAGATATTAAGACTTTCTTTAAGAGCACTATACTGCTCCTGTTTCACTGACACCCTCTCTGTTCTGTGGACAGCTCTGTGTGTTACAGCCCAGCTGTCAGTCAGCATTAGCAGCCGTTTGGCTGACAGGTAGTGATGTAGGGGCGAGGCTCAATGGTTGTATTCAACATCAGATAATTAATATATTATGAATACAAAAAAATATTGTAGGCATTCTTATTCTTATTCTTATTCTTATTCTTATTCTTATTACAAGGTGAGATGGTTTTGACAACTGCTCTTTCCAAGATCAATGAACTTTGAAGCTCAACTTTTAACCCAACATGGGTAAACTAGAAAATCAGTCCATCCATCTGCTGATGAAGATCATGTGGTACAACAGAAAGCTTCAAAACAGTTTCTAAATAGGCCACATCAGAGAAAACGAACAGAAGATTAGGAATCTGAGCAGACATTTAGTGGCAACTTTTTGTGCTGAACAGTTTTAAACTCTAAAAGATTTGGAAGGTTTTGATTTGTTCTGAAAAAGTAGTGAAGTTTAGTACACTGCCCTAGTGGTCGCAGTTGAAGCCACACAAACCTCTATCAACACCTTTTACCCTGTAGCTGTGAACATTACTGACATTGTAATGAAGCTTAGCATAAGTTCAGTCAGGTAGACTGAGTATGTTTGTTATTATTTACTCTCCGTCTCTCTCTGTCTGTATGGTTCCCACTATGGTTCACGCTTTCAGTTTAACCAATCAGATTTTGCCACAACCTCTGTGAGCCAATCATCTCATTGCTGTCAAAGTTTAAAATTGTTCCTCTCTCTGCTGCTGTCAGTGTCAGATCGATGCAACCCTCCTCCACCCCATTCACCGGTCTTCATCGCAACCAGTTCTTCCCAGTTGATCCTTCCAGTGAGCCCATCAGAGGTCCCACTCCGCATCTAATCCATCCAGATCTTCCCCCCTTCACCACCACCACTAGTGTCCAGACTCCATTGGAGGGATATTCCTGTACAACTCACGACATCACTACCCCCTTAAATATGGCGTCATGATGGGGTCTAATCGCCAAACATGCTTCACTTTCTTCAACCTTCCTACTGTGCACAAGGTCAATAAATTCATCTTATTATTCTTTAAGCATCTCTGCAATTAAGTCTTTCCTGATTGAACTGGACATTTTTCAGTATTTTTGGAGCCTTTCATGCTTGTTCTGTTCTCTTCTTTTCATATGAGGCTTTTCAACAACAGCGAGTGTGCATGTTATTTATAAACATCCATTTCATGTAACCTATGGCAACTGGTATTACAAAGAGAAGTAAGGATGTAGAGCTGCCACCTAGGCCATACAGTGAAAATAGCCTCATCGTATGACACAAGGACAACATTGGAGAGGTCATTGGAGCCTTGGAATTTGGGTCTGTGTCCGTTGCGTGACAGCCAGAGAAAGATAAGGGAGAAAATGCTTAACCTGGTCTGTGCTGATATAGCATTTATCAGCGAGGCTAATCACTGTGATTAAACCTGAACATTCGATCGGTGTGGAAGGGAAATGGACCCAAATTTCAGCCAAGCTACTACGAGCGCACGTGTGCTCTGAGGCGCTATCTTGTTTTCCCCTCTGAATGTTTAATTTCCTGATCAGCTCTGTCTCTCGGGTGAGATTTTCAACTGAATTGGTAACCTATTCTGCAGTTTAGGAGCCCAGAAGAGAGGATCTCCATATGGCTGTATTAACTCAGATTCTGACACAGACAGCTGGGGCAGATGTTTCCATCCATGGCTGAGCAACTCAGATAAATCACATGCTGACACTACACTGGGCCTTTGTGTGTAAGAGGTCTAACACAATTCCAGAGTGTGAAGAAGTGTTTGTTACAGTGGTGTGGCAGCACTGGAAGTGACACCACAGATATAGAAGACTTTTCTGGGTTCAGACCAGCACACAATATCTTACAGATCACAACGCAATACTGCACAGTCCCATTTGTGGCTATTTTCTGTAGTTCTTGTTAAATCAATAACATATTTTTTCACACACCCATGTGATATTGTATCTTGCTTCCTCTTATTTATTTAATTAATTCGTTTTACTGTTTATCTATAAAAGCTTTCACTTAGGAAAAAATACACAATACCCAGACGGTACCCACAGAGGACTCAGTTCCCCTCAGCAGTATGGAGCGTTTTAGCATCTTTCAGCTCACTGTTTTGATTTGCCATTCCCCAACTTTTCTGCTTTGTTTCAGTTTCACTGTTCTCAACAACATTCCTCTGCTCTACCTCTCTTTTTTCATTCTTGACAAAACTATTTAACTTTTCATGTGAACAACCGAGTGCAACACTTTGAATGCCCTCCAGGGAAGACTGTCTGAAAATGTACACCGTTATGCTCATATTTAAAGACTATTACATCTCCTCCCTCTCTATGATGGCCGGCTTTTAACTCCACCTTTGTGTGTAGCTGAGTGTAGCCGTTCAGAACAATTATACTTCCGATTTCCATCACAGGTCGGGCCGCACGTCATACATACCACTTCTTTTCTAGTGTAGCCTGGCACTTTTAACAACAAACCCACTGTAACCTGGCAGTTGAAGCCAGGCCGCATTAGCCTGTTGTTAAATTCTCTGCAGAATTACGTCCCAGTCCATGTTTTGATTTTCTATCTGACTGACTGAAAAGTTTCCCTATTGCCTGGAAACCTCTTTGGATTCAGATGGCGTAGCAGGCAGACAGGAGGAGATATCCAACAGGTGGAAGTGAGATGGAACAGTAAACAGAGAGCCCGCTGAGACAGCCTGAGGCTTACCGACATTCCTCAACACTAAAGGCCCAGATCGGGAGGTTTTGCGGAGGAGCTGGTAGGGAATGGAAACAGGGGATCAACTTTGAAATTATTCAACATTTTGACTGCTTCTCTTGCTTTTTACCCCAAGTTGCTGCAAGAGATACTATGATTTTTCTTTCGTACCCTGGCAATCTAAGGGAATGTCATTCATAAGGACTAATGCAGTGCAACCCAACAGTTTTGGTGAGTACTCTCCCTCATGATGTTCTGCTCTGGAGGTTTGCAAACAAAGCTGAGAAGAATTTCATCAGCTCTGTTCAGTCTCAGTTCTGTTAAGACAAAGAATTTTACTGTACAGAAACCAGTGCAATTGCTTCTGACAACTGATGCAAAACATGACTTATCATGTTTGAAATTTTGTTCTGCTTTAATACCTACTTTTAATCCCAGGTGATGCTGCATTGCAGAGAATTCTTGTCCAAGTGCTGTTTCTCCTCCCCTGAGCTTGAACTTTCAAGTTCCATTTTAGCAAAAACATTTCCCAGATGATTCAAATCCTCTCATAATTCAGACTCATGTAGACTCCCTGGTGTATCACCGCTAATGTAACCATTGCCTAGACAATGCGTTTGCCTATTTATCACCAGTAATGACGAACCAAAATGCAAAATGGTGATACAAAATGAACATTAAAAAATGAAACAACGTGATTGATGTTGGATCCTCAGCAAGCTGGCACGCTGGGGAGCAGAATAAATGAACGTCAAAGATTCCCTTCTGGGCAGAAGCACAGAGGGAAGAAATCTAAAGCACTTTAATGTCTCTGTCTCCATTTTTCACTAACATCTAGATATGCACACACACACACACACACACACACACACACAGTCTCCTCAGCCTTATCCCACACTCTCTTGCTCCCTCTCCCGCTCTCTGTAAAGCTTTAGACTTTTATGTCTGTGCTCGTCATTTGATTTGCAAGCCCCATTCATTCCTCTCCCTTACAATGTGCTGTAGGGTTCACCACCCTCCTCCTCCCCCGGGCCCCGCCTCCCCCCGCCATGAGCTGCACATGGAAGCAGCTCCAGTAACGCTGTTGGCAGACATCTGGAAATGTTTTGGCCCTGCACTGGAGGTCACTGTCTGGACCAATAGAGACCATACCTCAGCCTTTGCAATGTGACAAGCCTTCATATATCTCCCCAACCTTGTGTACTGTATGGAAACATCCCCCACCAACACACACCGTGCCATTTACACACCACCACAACCCTTTACCTCCCCCCTCACTCCTCTCTTTCCTCTCTGCTCATTTCCCACCTACCTCATCCTCTGCTCCAAACCCAACCACCTTTTTCTTCTTCCACCTCCACCTCTTGGTATAAAACGCAGTATTTGTTTTTTGTCTCTGTCTCTCTCCATCCCGGCTCTTCAAGCCATGGGAGATGGCACAGTTGACAACAACAAGCTCCCCTCAGACCAGATCATTTTAGTCCAGATTGAGATCAAAGGAAGTCAAGCTCATTCCAATCATGCCTTCCTGAATTACTCTGACATGAAGGATCAGTGCAATTCTGTCACTCTGTTGTTGCTGTGCAAACAAAACAAACTGACTGATATTAAGATCAGCTTTGATATGATAAATTAATATGTGTTTATTGTGTGTTTTGTACTGTAGTTGTATTATAAAACCTCACTGTTAATCATCACGCAGGACTGAACTACTGTCGATTAAAACACATGTGGCACTGCAGTGAGAATTTATGGCAGCAGGACGGTCTACCTGGGATTGACTCAAAATAAAGTATAGTGGCCGTGTTCATTTGCTTAGTTGCTGTTAGTTACATGAGAAGATTGATGCTACCCTCATATTTGTCCGTTAAATACAAAGCTTCAGTCAGGAGACAGTTAGCTTAGCATAAAGACTGGGAAAAAGGGGAAACAGGCTGTCTCTGTCCAAAGGTTTAAAAAAAACAATCTGTCTAATTAACATGTTATCTTGTTTGTTCATTATGTACAAAAACGACAGAGTAACAAGAAGTTGTGTTTTTGTAGGGGGTTATGCGCCGGAATATTTGGGGGAAGAGCTGCTCGTGACTTACTTGTGTGTGTTCGGTGAATATTATGATCACAGGCACAGTGCAGACATTCACAACTAATGGACCTTTGTGTGAAACTTATAGAAACAACTCTTAGATGCTGCTCTCATACACATGGCATCTGAGACCAGTTACTTTTGTAAAAATATGGTCTTTAGAAAGACATAGACCTACTTATAAATATTTTATTTGATTTTAAAGATAACTTCTGTTCACAAAACCTGTGTTACAAACCCTCCTTCTCTAAGAAACAGTTAAATAGACAAACAGCTTTAAAATTAAAAATAAACAAAAATGAAAATTACTTAATTAATAATAATTTTGATCCACTGAGATGCTTTTTTTTCATGCATATGATTTTATCTTCTAAGCTCCTTGTTAAGGTAAGGAGACATTGTTCAAGATCTTTATGGCTTGATTTAAGCTACTTTGTCCTTTTTGGTGTTTATGATGAATTTAAAAGGAACACATGGTTGCTTCTCCTACAACAATTCCAGCTGGTCTCTCTCATGCAAGAAAAAGAAAAATGGATGGATTGAGATCTGACTTGAACGCCTCTGGGCTGTCTCCTCCTTGTCTTTGTCTCTCCAACACCCCCCACCTCGTCCAGTTCTTCCCTTCTCTCCCCTTCACTCCACTGAAAGTGTGGCAATGTCATATTTTAAGAGGCCATTTACACTAAGCAATTGATCTGCACACCCTTGGAGGAGCAAGGCAGGGTGGCATTAGAGATTAGCAGGCAGAGGCAGACGTATTTATTTGGCTGTAACAGCATGTGGGAAGCGGGACTGTTGACGGCACCACCCTTCGTCAAAAAGCATTCACCTTGTGTAACAGAAAGTGTGTGTTCTTTGTGTCATGTATCATATATTAGCCTCCAGTACTGATATCAGCCTGAAAAGCTAATGGGTCTGTACGCTGCATGTATCGCATTAGTGCACGTGTGTTATTTTTCACTTTCTGTGCACAAGGAATGACAAAATATATATGTTCCATGTAAAGAGAGAGACAGAGTGAGCGATAGAGAGGACGTGAGAGACCTCCAAACTATTTCCCTCATCTGCTGGTGTAATAGGCATATTTTTCAGGATGTAGCAGCATGTGGGCCCAGGCTCTGTTTGTCCAGGATGACACCCTTCACATCCATTCATCAACATCCCGCCAGACCTCCGCTGACCTTGAGTCTCGTGTGTGTGAGGGAGAAAATGAGGTAAAGACAAGTTCGAAAGGAGTGATGGAATGTAGTCAGTTGTATGTTCACTGGCTGTATTTTAATTTGTGTGTGTGCATGTGTCTCAGCAGGATGGTGGCCCCTGCTAGCTGCACACGCACAAAAAGTATTATCTGGTGGCAGGATTCAGGCCAGAGAACTAGACCGATCAGAGGTGACGAGAAGAGAACCATCTCTTAAGTGATGTGTCTTTATCTGCTCATTTAGTCGAGCAAGAGGTAGCGACACGGGAGTGTTCATCACCTTGAAAGAGGTGATTGGGAGCCAAACATAGCCAGACATTTGTTATTCTAACATCTTAATGATTTCACCTTTTAAGCAGCACAAGACTGCAGTCCCTCTAGGTGCCCAGGTGACAGATGGCTGGCCCGGGCGGGGGTCCCTCTTTCTGCTTTATAGATGGACACCTTGTCTGAGGCACAGACACACGCACACACACACACACACACACACACACACACACACACACAAGGAGAAAAAGGCAATTAAGACCAGTACAGAGGGAAAAAAAAGCTTGATGATGATAGAGTTTTACTTTCCACGCCTTGTGTCCTGAACATTTTTCTGCACAAAGGGACAAGTTGTGGTTTTTCCAAGGGCAAACATGAGGAAGATAAAATAGATGACTTGTGCATATCACCAGAAACCAGTTAATTTAAGGGATTTGGGGCAATTTGATTTTATATGTACATCCTGTCGGTCATGGTTTTAATTTCTGAATATAGATGTCAAATGCTTACAACAGGAAATGATAAACCCATTATTCCATGAGAAAAACAGCTGCTTGTGAGATTCTGGACAAAAAATGTATCTGACATACGATCATGTATGTCAGCTGGAAAAGACGTCAGCAGAGAGACCTGGGAGTTCAGTGATACTGGAAACACAGCAAGCTGATATTTTGCTGTGTGTCTGTCAGTCCACGACTTTGGTCCAGACCGAAATATCTCAACAGCTATTGGATGGCAAACCATCCAATAGCTGTTGATGGTTTGCCCCCCCCCCCACAAAGTACAGAGCTGCTACTGTAGCATGGCTGTAGACTCATATTATTTATAATATGCATATGCACACATTTAGTGCAGAAAATGTAAATCAAAATAATGAGTGATTGAATGATTCAAAAACACATTAACTGAAACACATATTAAGATATGTCTTAATGGAGCACTGCATCAGTTCAGGCAGAGCACTGAAGTTGAGTTTGCATCAGCTAACTGGCATCAGCTGCTTTTATTCATGCTCCACCATCACTGGCAACCAGTGGAGCCTCCAAAATGTTGCTGGTCCTGACCAAAAATACTCTGACACATAATCCGTCATAAAACGGTAATGTGTCATTTTTACACTGTGGTTTTTGTACGGATTAAACAAACAAGATATAACATGTTGAGCTTTAGAGGGACAGGTTGGCAGATTTCTAACTCTCAGGCACAGCCAAACTAGCTATTTATCCCTGTTACCAGTCTTTGTGCTAAGCTAAGCTAACCCATAGCTTTGTATTATTGTGGTATATTGACGTATATTTCCCAAAATGTTGAAGTATTCCTTTTAAGAGTTGCCTCAAAGAGCAAAGCCATTTCCATCAAATCTACCTGTATAACCTTTCAACTCAGTCTGCTAGAAATTATGTCAATATACTAATAACTAATTTGTTTTGCCATATGCATTTTGAATATATGTAATAGCTGCCTGGATTATGTATTATGTTCCATTGCAGTGTTTCTTCTAATGAAGAAATGGCAATTTCAAGTCACGTTTGACTTTTTGCAATATTCAACCAAGACCATGATCTCTCCCTAAGCTTACCCAAGTGAACATAAATGTTTGACAATGCTTTAGTTTCTACAAGTGGATATTTTATTCTATTCTATCGCAAGAGCTGATCTTGTTGGGTAAACAAATTAAAAATATGTTACTGAACATGAGGCTTTTAGTAAAACTGCTTTCTTATTATGAAGAATAAACTTAACTCAGGTGGCATGACATTTCTCTCAAGCGTATTTGCCGTTGAAAATTAGCAGTACATGATGTAAGTTCTAGGAGACAGGGTTGAACCATTTGCTATGAAAGGTCAGATCCTTGATATGCAGAATTGAAGACCTGAATTTGCTGTTCTTTTATGTTTGAGAAATTCAGGATTCAAGATTCAGGGGTACATTGGGGACCTCTTGTACATGCTGAATTTGTGTCTCTTATTTTTCTTTGCTGGACATGTTTAAAATACACACAATAACACAAAAAAGTTAGAATATTTCCTTCTGCCATCTTCAAGTATCTTGGTAGCATTTTTAGCAGTCCTTACAGAAACAAGCTAACAATGTGGCCTGTTGCTTCTATCAGGAAACTGAAGTGGAACATGTTTGAAATCCCATGAAAAGAGAACAAGAAAAATAACAGTCATCATTTAAATTGCCAATCATTCAAAGTTTGTTATGTCCAAGCAAATTATATATCCATATTACCTAATGGCAAGTAAGTTATTTTGTTAATCTTCTATTGAAGAGGCTATCTTGGATGTTTTTTGTCAGTGTGCTGTTCTATGAGAGTGTCTCTCCTCTTCCTCCTCTAATCTCTCTTTATGTTTCTGTGTTGAATTGAGAGCAGCTCGAATCTCGACAGATGCATTGGTCTCTGAGCCTGAGCCTGATTGATTATGAGTCCCAACCCACAAACAAATTAAAAGTCTTTCTATCTTGTAAATCTTGAACTCGGGCTGTCTTTGAATCTTTGGAGTTTATCAGCAAAACCTTTAAAATGATAATTCCCCCCCCAAAAACGAATTTTAGATATCAAATGTCTACCCTGCGTCAACAAAATGTGGAAAGTTTGTTATGTTTTCATGGCAGAAATCAATCAATCATTTCATCAAACAAATCTAAAAATCTGCCCATTTTTGGGATCCTGTTCAACAAAAACTTTGCAGGGAAAAGTTGCGTGTAAGTCAAGAGGAGGGAAATGAAATGCTTTGATGAAGTTTTTAGCCTCCTGGGGGTGTAAATCAGGCTGGAGCTGACCTGTATATTAGTTCTTTATGTCGTGTTTACGACCGTAGACAAATCAGTTAGACCGCAGGATATTTACGCCAGGTCCCTGACAGCCTCTTTCAGCTTCAGTGGTGCTTAAGCTCACTGCAGGACTGCTTGATAGTTAACCCTCCTCACGCCACCCCGACTCACCCTCAACACATACACACTTTCCCCGGGTCCAGTTATTTATGGTATGAGTGTACAGCCACCTTCCGTCCAATTAAAGCTGAGTGCTGGCTTTGTGCAGCCCCGTTATTGCATTGGAGGGGGGTTCAATCCTTAAAATATATTATCCTCATGCTGCTCGACAGTTCAATTTGTAGAGTCTGAACTTAAAGGGAAATCAAACCAATGCATCATTCATCTATGCATGTCAATCAGTTACTGATTGTGAGCCTTAACAGTGCTTCCACATGGACATACAGGCCAATATGTAAAAAAAATGCAATGTGAACAGCCACCTGCAGTACTTCTTGGGGGGAATTTGAACTACTACTTCTGTTAATAACAATAATAATAAAAACAATATACACGTTATATACTTAATATACACTTAAGATTTGACATCTACTTCTGCTTTGTCAATATACTTACTATGTAAACATCGATCATTTAAAGCTTGTTGAGAGACTACCACACTGTCGACAAAACAGTCTCACCTCAAGGTTAACTTAGTAGGTAAGTCAAGTTAACTTCCAGTAAGTGTGATCATGGTAATAAAGGAACATGTCACCCCCTCTATCTTGCTTCAACTGGAAATTTATGTAAACCACAGATAATAGACAGATGGAATAAATGACCCCAAAATAGACAGCTTTAATCCCATTGGTTTTGTTATTATATGGAAATGATATTAGCAGACGTTTTTGTGACATACAGGTCTACTGTCTCTATTTGTACACCTTTGTTAAGCCACCTTATAAACAAACAAGAAAAAACGAGTTTAAATGAAGTCAGTAAGAAGTGAAATGTATCATTAAAGTGTTCGAATTACAGCGTGGCTTTCAGGGGATCCCTATTTTTCAGGGGCGGGGGGCAGAAGGGTACCGCACACTGCATGCACATACATGAATGTGCTCACCTACGTAAAAAAATATACTATCACAATTACATTTCAATTCATACAGAGAATATTTAGCTGAGAAACAATAAAAATGCCAACGCACAGAGGACAGGCAATGATGTGCGTTACTTTGTTAAACAGACCAGACCGAGGTTCATCCCATGATAATTATAAAAATTCATGAACATTATTGGAAATTGTTATGCGCGAATAAACACGCGCGTGACAAGTGCTTTACTTTTAGCCTATTATTTATTTCAGGAACTTAAATATACAAGAAAATATTAATTCATAAAGAAAAAGTAGCACCAAAAATTATGATATTTATAACTCCCCTAAATTAAATTTCTCAAATAAGGCTTTCTGGGGAGCTCATGTCTCTTTCAGGGGTAACCCTGCTCTGATCTGTCCTAGGGCTTGCATCACTAAAGGAGATACCCTAAAATAGCAAAACCTTCTAGTGGTGTGGGTGTAGACATACAAACTTTACACCTTGCCATTTTGATCCCGTGATTCATTTAATCTAAACATTTATTGATTCAGTCATTGTTAGTGAGCTGAAAAACCTTCGGACGAATCTTGAAAAGCAACTGTGCAAGCAATATTAGTTTTTCATAGACTTTGATTTCATGTATTTCTTTACATTTTATTACTTTATTAATTTGTTGCTTATTTTCTTGTGTCTGAATGTCAGATTTTATATATAATGTCATATTTTATATATACTGTATTTTCTCTACCCCTTCAGTAGAGATTTGCTACCTTCAACCTGATAGCCTGTTATGTACAGGGAAACCGACTAAACTGACAAAATTAAAGAAATATTACCTACAATAAATACTGCAACATAAAGCTCTAAAATAAAAAAAACAACTCCTAGCATGATGGTGATGCGGAGCCTGTCAGAGTCTGGAAGGTCAGAGACTGGTGGGGGAAAACTCGACTCTCCAGTTTAACTTTTTAATGACAATTAATGGACACAGATGGCTCGTCCAATAGGCTTCCTGGCAGCGGCGAGGTGAGAGGTTGTTTCCCTTCATGAAGTGAGAGTGATAGTCAGAGCTAATGCTGAGTTCCCTTACCGCCTGCGCATATATCACAGTGACATGCTAAACCAGTGCTACAGAGCCCCCGGAGGGCACGGCTCACACTGGGAGGATGTATCAGAGCACTGAGCATGTCAGCACCATGACCTGGACTCAGGAGGCTTGAGATGGATCTGTATTTTCCCTCCCCTTTGACTCGTGCTACTTTTAACCCTCTTGTCTCTTTTCCTCTTTTAGCCTTTTGCCGGGCTTCTTTTCAGATTTTCATTTCTCATGACTTCTCTATTTTAGACTTTTAGACTACATTTTCTTTTTGCTTTTTTGCATCCCACAGAGACCAGAGGGTAGTTACAAATCGATTTATCCCAATTTTCCTCTGGAGCTACGTATATTCCCAGTTTGCTTTCTCACAAATACAGCTGGACAATTTTGTATATCAGGAAATAGAATAAATATCCAGATTATTAGCATTCCCTGTGTCGCTGATACCTGCACACATAAACAGGGCTTTTCCGTTAAACCCTCAAACGGTAACACGTATTTACACAGACCATAAAGAAAACATTGGCTGGGCCCACTGTTTGTCAAACAATCCTCCGGTAACCTCCCCGAGTCCCTGACAAGGCACCAAACATTTCTATTCCTCCAGGGGGGAGTTAAAATTTTTAGATCCAGCTAAATTCTTGTGGTCTCAGGTGTCAGAGTCAGAGAGGTGATAACTGCGGGAGTCAGATAATCCACAAGCCATCACAGCTCTTCTGTGGAGCGGTTATTAATTACATTTTTTACTGTTATTCACTTTATTTTGATTTCAGTTCTCACTATATTTGACAAACTCACCACAAGGTCCATTAAGATGCTGTTCTGGAGCTTTCGATCATATCACACAACAGTCACGGTGGAAAGATATAATGTGTGATATCAGATCATATGAGGGTGGTATGTATCATTTGAATCAGTGGTTATGCAAATTTGCTGTTTCTTTGTGCATTACTATAAATTCTCAGAGTAGGCTTTATTTAGGAGAAAGGAGAACATTATTCACTTATTAATTGCAATTCTTTCTACTTTGTTGGGGTTTTTTTGCTGTTAAGCTAGTGTCAATACATTTTTTATTTAGGAAGTGTTGAGTGTCACTGACAGTATCTGATGGAAAAGACAGTACGGCTGTTAAAAGTGCAGAGTGCAGTATCAGTGTCTAATTTTGTGTGTCCGTGCGTGTGTGTGTGAGGTCAGGACAGGATATGTGACACCTCTCTGGGACACACACATTATCCATCAATCATATCTGGGAAATGAAATGTCTCTCTTTGCCTCTGTTGTTTAATTTGACACAGTAAGCAAACATAGACACACACACACACACACACACACACACACACACACACACAGACGCACATACACATTTGACCTCAGTTTCATCATGCTACAATGCCATCTCCTCTCTCACCCTGCCTTCATTCTGTCAGCAGTCTGTATCCCACTATTATTCCCTCCATTTTCTCTCTCCCCCTCCCTCGTGTATTGTACTGACTGAGAGCATTCTCTCCATCCCTGCTCTCTCTTCACTCCCTCTTTTCATTCCCCGTTCTCCCTCCCTTCCACCTCTCTCTCTTTCTCTTCTCTCCACTTAGGCACCAAAGTCCCCTGTTTTTTTCATTTCTCTTTTTACCCTTCTCTCTTATCTCCCCTTCCAGCCCCTGTTTTTCTTTTCCTCTTTGTACTCATTCCTCACTTCTCCTTTACCTCTCCTTCTCTTGCCACATCTCCCATCTCCTCCCTTTTTTCAATTCTTCTCCTCTTTCCAACTTCTATCCCTCTCTCTCCAATTTCTCCTCCTCTTCTCTCTCCTCCTTTCCTCTCCTCTCCTTTCTTTTTCTCTCAATTTCTCCTCTCTCCTCTCCTCTCCTTCCCTCTCTTTTTGTCTCCATTTATCCTCTCATCTCCTCTCCTCTCTTTTTCTCGCCATATCTCCTCTCCTCTCCTCTCCTTGTCTCCTGTTCAGTGAAATGAGATGTCAAAGCCACAGATGATTGACGAGTCAAGGTGGACCGGACTCTTCCCACTCTGTGGCTGTCACTCAGACAGTGCGTTCGTGTGTCTGTTTGTGTGTGTGCCAGCAGGGCGGTGGGTAGCACTGACACAGCAGTCTAAGTATGAGAGGAGAATATTACCTCAGCGACAGCTGATGATTAGATTGCCTAGGCTCAATCAAAAAGCGGATGTTGTTCTCAGCAGTTGAGGAAATGATTCTGCCTCTTGTGTATCTCCAAAAGAAAGTCTTTGGAATGAGAATATAAAAGAGAGCCAGTAATTAATTGAGGAAGTAGAGATAGAGGGTGGTGGTAAGGAGGGGGGGGGATTACAACCAAATGTCAGAGACAATTAATTTTCTATTTCACAAAGGCAGAAAATGAAGAGAGGCATAATCTGTTCAAGTCAATCAGATCCTAAATCCCTGTGACAAGCATGATCTATGATTAAGTGGCTGCTTCGACGCCGAGGTACCTTAATTAATCTACTTTACCTTGTCATCAGTTTTGCTTCCTGCAAGTCATTAGGAGGGTACCTTTAATGGAATAACGAGCCACCATTTAGGAAATCCGGGCCTTCCATCACCATAAACGTCAATCACTTCAGAGGGACACCAAGGAGAGAAGTCGCCTCGGCCCAATCTATCTGCTGGAGTTGGAGAAACATACAGTAACTCATTTTTCACTTAACGCCACATCACTTTGTCACGGTGCTTCATCTTGACTTTTATAAAAGATGTATCTTTAGTCTCTTGGGAATGTCATTTTCCTAAAAACTATTACTCACCAGTAAGTTATGTGGTACTTGTTGCAAGGTGTTTGCCCCAGATAAGTCATCACACACACACACACACACACACACATACCCATATCTCCTGCAGAAAACTCCCAGCCAACGGTGATAAATTGTCCATTGCAATTGTGTGCCATCATTCTTATATATGACATGCAAACTACAGGGCTCACAAGCTGGGATGCATTTAAAAAGGCAGACTGACCTACCACTTGTTCACATGCACTTAAAACACATCCAACACTTTCAATATCTAAACACACACAGTAATCATTCTTTCTTGTCTCCCAGAGACACACAAATGAGAAAGCGATTCAATGATGCTTCTTTAACCCATCTGGAGGCATTTAAACAGTTGAGCAGCAATGAATGGAAACCTGTTCCACTTGGAGTTCAGCTTTATTTACCCTGCTTATCTACCCCCTGGAATCAACTCAACCAGGCCCAGAGCAGGACTGTTTTTTCAACTTGAGCAAAGAATAATACAACTCCAGCCATCAAATCCACAGGCCTGAAATCATTTGGTGCGCACTGGGTGTTTCTAATGGTGTTACAATCCAAAACCACAAGCTTAACTTTTGTCCAATCTCTCACCAACTAAAGTCAAATCAAACTAATTGCTTCTTCTCCCTGCTGTAGCTCCCTCCTTCCTTGCCATTTCCTCCATTCACTCTGTCTTCATACACAGGAGCTTTCCGCTGACCCAATCCTCTGGCAGGTATTTTGGACTTCTTACTTCTTGGGTTTGAACTGTTGTGAAGTGCTATTTCGTTTCAAATATTCCTTCCTCAACAAAATTATACAGACAGGGATAACTGTTGTAAGTGGATAATGATCATTTAATCACAACATATTCCTCTCTGTTCAACAGATGTATTGTTATTAAAAAATCATCTAATTTTAAAAATAGTTAGCACACTGTAGTCTGCAAGAGATGGCTATAGTGGGGGCTAGTACTCCCATGTTAACGCTAACATTGGTTGCTTTGATAAATTAGCTTGGTGGCTAGTTAGCTAGCTAATGATGCAAATATGCTCATTAAGTGCAACGACTCTTATTGTGGAGTATAGACTATGATCGAGGAAGGCATCTGTCACAGTGAAACGAATCACCTTAGAATAACAACCATGTGTACCACATTCAAACTCAGAACCCATATGAGTAATATGTTATATGCCAGCAGAGTCATGACCAACATGAACACTGCAGGTTTCAAGAAAATCTGAGGATGTACAAGAGGATATATTCGGCTTTAAATTGGCTGTAAAATTAAGACTACATTGCTAAAAGGACTCAAATTTTGAGTAAAAGCGATACAATAGAAGGCCTACCCATGTGTACAGTACATGGATCCCAATAGTGGTAAAGTCTTCTATGGTATTTTCAAGAGCACTGCCTCAGTCATACCATTCACTGTTGTAGCGGTCTTCAGAAGTCTACTTGCTTCCTGATAACCGAGACATAACCCGAGTTGGGCTGGGTCCAAATCATATTGTTTAATTGAGTATGGTTTCATTTTATTGTTGCAGATCTTCAGTCTGCCCAATACCCAAGTGGATCCAAGTAGACTCGCTATCATCATGTGATGCATCATTACAGGAGAAAATTGTGATCATTTTGCACATCCTCTAATAGGCTTCTCTGGTTTACCTGTCAAGGCTCCGCCTCTTCAACCTGAGATAGATCTATGCAGTCACCACTGCTACCTCCAATAAGGAGGTAGCAAGCCCCATAAAACAGCATTAACCTCACTTTTCTGCTCCCTTTTTCAGTCAACCACCTTTAGAGTGGACACTGCACTCTGTGAGTTCCTGTCACAGTTCGGTGTAGCCAAGATTACTTCACCTAGCAGGTTCTGCTTGCTCTGGCCATTCAAGGACAATTCGACGTTCTTCATTTGAGTCTGCTCTGGTCAGCCAGATTTTGTATCAGGTCTGAATATACTGAATGTCTTCAGATTTAAAATAATAACAGCATATATATATATATATATATTTCCATTCACCAACTCCACTGGATCTATACAAAAGCACGCAATGTCTTTTTCTATGTCACACAAATACAAAATTTCTAAATCTTCGCTTAAGTATACATCTCTCATACAGACCTGACTTGAGCTTCACATACTTTGGTGGCAACAGTAGTATTTTTTACAAGATCTTGGTCGGTGGGTCTGTTCCAGTGATGTGGTTCAAACTGATAAGGCTTGCTGAGGAAGTCCCATCCCAACGTCAGAGGGCCAGAGAGGAAACAGGGGGTCAGCCCATGGAGTCAGATAAACTACGTCCCCGGCAGATAACTCCAGCGTCCAAAACTCTGCCTGCCAAAATGGTAAACACTCCCTCTGCTCATCAGGTCCAATCATAACAGAAAAGTCACAGACGAGGGGAGACAGCAGATTCATAATCTCAGTCTGACATTCTCTTGCAATGTGTAGAATCCTGGAGTTGGGGGTGAGCCCATGAGCACTCAGCACTCTGTGATGAGCCAGTTGTCTGTGACTCATCGCCTCACCGCACACAGTTTGTATGTTATGCAGGCGATGCATTACTTTGATAAAACACTGAATTTACACGGACATCAAGTGAATCAAAACGCAAGTTTTAAAGATTTCTTATCATTTTGGTATTCCAGAGGTCTTTCAGGTGCTCACACTGTCTGCCAGATCAACTACTCCATACTAAACAGCCCTGTCTTCATAATTGACCCATATGAGCATTGCATTTTCTGGCACAATTACCAGGACGACACAGGACAGGTTCTTATAAAAACATTATGACTGTTGCAAAATGACTAATTTGTCCATTTTCTGATCTTCCATAGCTACGGTTTGATTTACAGTGCTGTCCTGTGGAAAATCATTTGCAGTTGGTCACGGCTCGGCTCAGCGCAAGTATCCACAACCCTTTCAAAAAATGAAGAGCCGCTCACCCCAACCTCTTCCATAAGAGGTTTTGCTGCTCTTTTATGTCATGCAAGTGCTACCGTTGCTCCTGACAAACAAGAGACATAATTCGCACAGATAATAGAAGCCTTGTTTGGTAATCATAAAAATAAGCCCTGTTCAGACCTGGCATTAACATGCGTCTTGGGTGATCCGATCACAAGTGGCCAGCTCTAAGTACAGGTGGGAATGCACCGTCAGTCAGACCTGGCATTAGAATGCGTCTCCACATGCGTCTCGAGTGACCACTTGTAGTCGGATCTCACTTCCCCGCTCTATATGCAAATAAACATGTACATCATTTCCATTTGCAAAGATACACTACTGTCCCGTTTCTCAGTATTAATGCATGCCAACTGCCACATTCACTCCCTGGATCTGTACGTCCCGGCTACTGTATCCTGTCCTTGGTTTAGATGTCAAATGATGCAACGCCAGTGTTGCACTTGATGCTTGTGTTTTTCTTGAGAGGACAGTCTCAGCCAGGTACCTGCTATAATAATTGGCTTTTTCGAGGAACTGATCACTCTCCACAGGCTTATTAGTACAGTCCAAAATACTTCGCACTGAACCATGCATCAGCAGTAATTTTGTGCCTCTAAGGCTTATTTCTATCCAGGCTAATCAGGTGATTATTGATGCATGGTCAAATCTCATTACGGGCCCCTGGCTGTCATCTGACAGTTTTCTAGACAACATCTAATTAAACTGACCCCTTTCAAAGTCATGGATGTACGGCAATACCACTAAACTTCACTAAAAAGAACTAACCAAGTAAGCAATAAAAACCACCTAAGGCATCGTAAATAATATCATCATGTGAATGTTGTGGTATTAGATTTGAAGGTTTTCTGTATTCTGGGAAAACTTTGATATACCCATCTGCCAATCAGGGAGATTCTGGTGTATGGTCTTTATGTGTAAGTGTGTGAAAGAGAAACCTGAAGCCACTGTCACTGTGTAGTACAGTCTAGGTGGAGGGCAGGGCGACAATGCCTGCTGCCCCTCCTTGTTCCTGGCATAACTCAGAGCAGCTGTGGTTATGGCACTTTTAAAACAGCACAAGGTAATTTGTGTCTCTGAGAAAATAGCATGCCAGTCTGATTGGTATTTGTCCTTTTATTTCATATTTCTGTGTGTTTCCACATTTTAGCCAAACATCATCATCATCATTTTCTGTAAAGGCAAATACAACTGACCTTGGCGTAATGATTCTGTTCAAATCAGCTTTGCTACCCAGAGAGTCATCTCATACTGGCAGAGAGCCATCAGTGTAAAAAAAAAAGTACCGTTGTTCAGCATGTTCAGCATATTAGATGATGAAATACATGTTATAATGTCTGGTGTATCATAGAAATGCTGATTGAGGTTGGAAAACATTATGGGTACATTTTCAGCTTGTAATGCAGTAGTGGCTGCTTGCCACTTAATAGCACTTACATATAAAAAAGTGCTGGGTTAAAAAAACAACCCAATTACAGTGTGACCACTCTGTTGGGTCAGAACACATGCTGGGTTGTTTCGATCCAAGTAACCACATCAATGTTTTTACAGCTATATTAATATAACCTCAGTTTTAAATTGCTGCGCATTTTCTATGTGACACTGTATTTTGATTATGTCAAACCCCATATCATTCACAGTAACTCAATCCACAACACAAGGGGTCACAGGGAATGTCTGTATTTATTAATGTATTATAAAAAACTATTTAGAACATACATAGCCACCACCAAAGAGGCACTTTCAATGGCATCACCTGTGATGATTGTTGTCTTCTCTAAAACAAAATGTGTTGACCTACGTGTTGGTTTTCACCTGTTAATGAAACTACCATACCTGTGCTTCAGGCAGTCTTGGTGAGGTCTACAGCGTTCACTCTTCTTATTTGATAATGCTGGTTTAGACAGACTAACTTCCATTTGGTGTTGTGTTTCTGGCCACCAAACAAATGTACTGTAAGTCAGTGTTCACTCACGTTCCTTTGACTCTGTTTTTTAAGAAAATATCTGGCTCTTAAACTGCTAAACGCTCCACTACGCTCACTAGCTAGTCGCTAACTGTGTCTGTCTGCTGTTTGATGCTGAGCAGGTAGTGTACAGTGGGTTCATCAGAGCTTTTCCGCTGAAAACAGCTGCCTGGAAACCAGGTTAAGAGTGTTGAGAGTGAACAAACAGTAAAGTTGCAGGCTGTAAAACCCAAACAATGAGCTGAAAGACGCTAAAACACTCCATGGTGGGTGATAATTGATAATAGTTGGGTGATGTGGGTTTGTCAATAAGACCAACACCTTTCACAAGAGATAGTCTTTTGATCCATTGTTAATATAAAAATATAGATTATTGCTACTTTTATATACAGTATCTATTGCGCTGTCTTTATTTATATAGATACTGTATATACCAGTAGTATTCTCATGACAGCTGCAATACCTGTATTTTCTGGGGAAAACTAGCTAACCTCTATCTGGAAAAATGTTGCTTGTAGTACAGAAAATGAACTATGATCACTCATTATGATCATCATTTGGAAATCACTTAAAATACTTACTAAGTCTTAACATGTATTATCTTACCATTACAAAAGCAACACTGTCAAAGTCCTGTCCCTCTGGAACAGCAAAAACACATCAAGTTGTGTGAGTGCTGTTGCAGCTGCCTGGCTGATTGGAATGGCTAATGGCAGGAAAAACAGCAAAAACAGCAGTTTAATGCTAGCCCTGCCAGTTATCCAAAATACAAAAAGAAATCATTTAAAAAATGTATTAGTTATCAACACCACACAGTTAGCAGCAGCATTTTCAGTGGAACGGCAGTAGAATTGTGAAGTGGAAGGGGCTGCTAGTTCTGGAAGTGTTTTTCCCTATTCTGTTTTCCCATTTCAGTTTTTTCTTTTAATGATATCCTCAATGTTACTTACATAGAAACACAAGACTTTTCCGGATAATGTAACGATTCTATGGGTTTATATTATGGCCCCAGTCTATCATTTTGGCATGGTGGACAGTTTAAAATATTGTAATATGAATCAGAGAATCAGCGCAGTAGCAAATTTAAAACTCTTCATTGTTGCAGTTTCCTGCCGTTAGTGACTCATGTTACAGAATTTTAAACTAAACATCTTAGGAGTCGTAGTTAACTTCTACATTGTTAACTTCTAAGTTTTTATGTACATATGTTGTACCTGTCCAGACTTTGACTTTCATCAAAGAACCAGATATTTCCTAATTAAGTTTTTAATCTTTTCTACTGATCATTTAGGGAGAGTTTTATGTCGTTCCAAGCAGTACTGTGAGCAACTGTGAGTCACGTCACATTGTTTATGGGAAAAATTAACTTTTACTTCCAGAACCAGAGGTGCCAGAAACAGCTACTTCCCTATCGATTTGATCACTCAAATGTGGGAGTGGCTTAATAGATTCGGAGTAATACAGAGCAGTAATGTCTATTGGCTTCCACCCACACTTCTCTCATCCGCATTATTGGGTGAGAAATTAATAAATTGGACCTCACTCTTTGGAAATGTAAAGTTTTTGCATACAAACACACACCTTCTGCTGTGATATCACTCTGCTAGCCACCACTAATGGCCACGTGTGGTTTTATATGATTAGAACTGTTTATTTTTATTTTACTGTATCTTTATCTAAATTCAATAAAATAAAAGTATCTGGAGTGGTGAGCAGCAGTTAGAGATAAGAACAGCAATTAGATACTGAATATGGGGTGTTTAAATAGACTGCTCTGTTAAGTGAATGGGTATGTAGATGTAAATCGAGCCTCCATTTCCTCATTCCTAAGAGCGTGATGAGCTCAACTTTTGTTTTCCTCATAGTGTCTCTATCCTTCCAAGTTGAATTTTTAACATTGACTTTTTCTCCTTATCCTTGTGAAATCTCACTACAATCTCTTCATCTTTTTCTCTGCTTTATTATGCACATGAATTCCTTCTTTCTTTCATTGTCTATCCCTGATTTCTCTACAATGCCCTCTTCTTGTGTTATTTTATGAATGATGAATATAGATGTGGACAGTGCACTTCTTTTTAAACGTAGCACATCCAGTTCAGTGAGGCTCTAATTATTATTGGCAGGCAAAACCCAGAGGGGAGGAAAACTGTCTCACATACACATAGCCCAAAACAACCACAAGANGGGGGGGGGGTGATACAGTGTTGCATTTAGTTCTGGTGCAGTTTCTGTACACACTGGCTTTTTACAAATGAACCAAGAGGAGTAAACATGAAGTCACGCAGACTCACAGGTAACTCACTGATTTGACAGTTTTGGCGATTGTCATCCTGCATCATCAGCAT